>CM017573.1:7542816-7569661 GCA_007844125.1 Sinonovacula constricta
ATGAATATTAGATGTATAAAATATGTTTGCCCGTCATATATTCCCCTTAAAATCAATACCCTTTATTCAATAAATACAATATTTTGTAATGACACCTTGGCTGTAGTGGTAGAGTCGCCGACTTGTTACTCCTCTGACTGCTTTGCGCCAAACTTCATAGGTTCGTGAGTCGTTACGGGCGAAGGTGTTCATGTGTGAAGGCATCCACCTGAGGAGCGCCGGTGGTTCTACAAAGATATTTGTCTAGGGTCTTTATAACGATCACAATTGGTCCATGCATTTTTAAAAACAAAAGCCAAACAATATTTTGTTTCAATGACGACATTCGAAGAAACTAATCTGACTTTTGACATTGTTACTTCTTGATTATTCTAAACGTAAGGTTAGTTACTTCCTGAGTACTGGTTCTACCCAGGACGAATGATAACGCGACTCTCGTTAAAAGAAATTCCCAAAAGTAACATATACTTACCAAAACAAATAAGGTTTCATACTTTATTGATTTTATTAATAAATTTAAACGATTGTTTTCATCATTAGAGCCCCGTAAACGCCGTATATTTTTCTTACAGCTTTGTTATTGTTGATTGTTGTTGTGGTGAAGTTTTTTGCTGTTTGTTGTTGTTGTTGTTATTGTTGTGTTGTTGTTTGTTTTGTTTCTTTTTTGTTGTTGTTTGCTACCACAATCCTCTTCTTTGAAAAATTTAAGCCAAGACAAAAAGTTTGTTGTAATCAAAATTAAATTGTTCCAGAAGTTTTAATTTTCCATTTTTCTTGTCTTTTAATGTTTTTGTTTGAAATTTCAAGATTTTTTTGTTTGAAATTTCAAAGTTGTTTATTTCCATTTTGAAGACAACGTTTTTATTGTTTAGAAAAAATATACACTATTTCAGAAATAGAGTTGAATAAACTATAGAGTCATAAATAGATGCCTTAAACATTCAATTAAAAAACGAAGTCGAATTCTGTTACAAAAAGAAATAACTGCCGCTGTTATATGCATACTTGATAAATGAAAGAACCAATACGGCCTAAACTAGATTAAGAAATACACTAAACAATAACAACAAATCATTCAATTCATTAAGTTTCGTTGTAAGATATAAAAACCGCTCTCCAAATTTCCTAATAGAAATATAAAGTGCTTAAAGAAAAAAAAAACATTTGCTTAAGATTTGACAAGCTGGGTTTATCAGACAAGAAACTATTAGCATAATTTGTATTAGAATAAGATTATACTTTTACTTACATCCAAATTAGCTGGTTTTTGTCATTGAATAAAGACTTTCAGACACCAGGAAACTTATTTAAAGTAAGTGCCTTCATACTTCCTTAATTTGAACTTTTTAAACAAGATTCTAAAAAAAAGCATTATACTCTGAAAATTTGTTCTTCTTAGGACATTTGCATTTATCAACATTGTCCTTACAAGAATCCAAACTTTTCCTTCAATTTCGTTGATTGCAACGTGAAAAACACTCAACTGAATATATATTACTAATTAACGTAGTGTTTCAAGACACGAAGAATGGACAATGTATATGTTTTTCTGACTCACTTGTTTATTGATTTTGACTCATTTTAAATGGTTAAATAAGAGAATTTATTAAGTGGTTAAATGTTACTTATTAGTATCAATTACCCATTGCTTGATTTTGAAAACATAAACTATATTACCTTTTTTATAAAACATTTTCATCTATCAAATAATTTTCTCTTCTTATGCCCGTGGGTTCCTTGTGAACAACAGAATTTGGGGTTAAATTGATCGCCAATGTTGCGGCCCTTTAGAACCTCCTGACAAAAATCATGCAAAGAGTATGGTTATTTTATAGTTTAATATTACTTTGTAAAACACTGTTATTGCGTTTTATGATATGTCTATAACACGTATGATTTAATTGAATAGAACAATCACTATCTGTCGTCAATAATATCTAACACATCAATTCATTTTCCGAGTATGTTTGGACATTTAAAACACAAAGAAAATTAACACTGAATACTTGTATGCGAAAATTTAAACATTTCAAGACATGATTGATTTATGAACCAGGTTCTGAAACGATGAACATAATATTAAGCCATAAGCCAGAAATGTCTTGCTAAGTTATCTCACAGCTACAGTTGGTGACGTTGGAACGAAGTTTCTGCTATTCTGAGTTATAATTTATCCAAATATTACGATCGACCGAAGTTTGCAAAGTAACATTATTTCATCCGAAGGTTTCGTATCCGATGGGGACATCAAACATTCTCCATCATACCGTAGGCAAAAACAATATAGACAATGATCTAAAGAAGTCAAGATTCTCTCCCAGCAGGACAAAAGCCAGTTTTTATAAAGACGAAGTCCCGTTCATAGTAAGACGACATTGGTAAAAGATAAATAGGGACATTTATTTGCATTAGATGAACAGGAAAAGCAGAGAATAACCATGACATTTAACAATACGATATTTTCTCATATAAATGTATGTGTGTGATATATTGAAAGACCGTCATATTAGGAAAGAAAGAAATGATTATCAATATGTAGAGACGTTAAAACATCCTTTCTAAATACAATACTGTGATATATACGTAGCACTCTACAAGGAACTTTTGTGGAACTTTTGTTGGTGCTTCTTGATGGCAAGCCAATATTACTTGACATTTAGATATAAAGTGTAAAACCATTTTCCGAAGTTACTTTCTGGGGGGGGTTTTATTGTGTTGTTTTTTCTTTGAAAGAATCTGTGTAATTTATGATTATGTCAAAAGAAAAATACAAGTTTTAAAAGGAGTTGTAAACTTAAAAGTGGCATTTTTGTTTGAGAAACTTGAAGAACAAACCGTTGCCATGACATTGTCGTGACATTGTTTAAGACTTTTCTTGTTCTATTTTCATTTGCCTGAATGTGTGTTGATATTACGGAAAATATGAAAAGGTCCTATAGGAATAACCACATATATTTAAATCTGAAAAACCACTAGATAAGGGTAAACAGGGTACATGTAAAAGTAACACAAATACAGAGACGAGACATAACACATTAAAAGAAAAACCAGCAGTTACCACGTTGGAACGGTGAGTCGGCAAAGGGACTGACTGGGGTGATTAACCTGGCCTTTAAATGCTGTGGTTTGTATATATGTATATATAAACATATAAACAATATGATATTGGAAATTGACATAGGCACTATTTATATAATGCCAGCATAGAACATACATGTACATCTATGAAAGCATAAACTTATTTTTCTTATAAAATTCAGATTATGGGATAATAAATTAAGATATATTTCTGGGAAAATATAGAAATAATAGAATATTAAACCGAGACAAAAAACGCTTCTGACAGTAAATGATTGTCATTTCATAAACATATTAATTTGTTAGGTAAGTACAACAAATAGTCGAAATAATAATTACTATTCAGGGGCCATAACTCTGTGTTAATGGTCAAATGCATAGTAAAGCAACACAAGGTATCTGTACAAATTTTCGAACTTTGCCTAAATGGGACAAGCTCAACTATTTATTGGTACTGTCTGATTTCTAAAGAAAATATTTATCTATTATTGAATATATATAATGATGGCTCTGACAATAATACACACCAGCAAAGCTAAGTTGGGCCGGATGTGAAGACATTTGACAGACGTTTAATTCGTATGCGATAATACAAAACAATTGAAGCCGCCACAAATTGACGTTTTAAAGGCATCGTTTTGTAGTGAGCTGTCACCCGAGCCGCCATCTTTGTTTTGACGTCTGACTCAATAGTAGTGCTATTAAACTAATATATATT
Source organism: Sinonovacula constricta (assembly GCA_007844125.1). Classification (NCBI taxonomy): domain Eukaryota; kingdom Metazoa; phylum Mollusca; class Bivalvia; order Cardiida; family Solecurtidae; genus Sinonovacula; species Sinonovacula constricta. Next base: position 7,546,613 of record CM017573.1, read on the forward strand.
CTCTTCTAAATTATCACTTCTGTGTATGCCCATAAACTGGCAGCATTTAGTTTATTTTTATAGACAATGTCATATATCGTCACAATTAGGTGGCATTTTGTTTAGAACAAATATTATCCCACTTGCCACAGGTAAGGCACAAAACATGCTCATAGTTTTATTTAATATTTATATATGAAATAGTTAAACTCCTAACAAATTTTTATGTCGCTTGCTTAATATTTTTATATAGACTTTGTTAATTTTGTCTGTATAATATTTGATTTGACGTTTATAAAGCATTGTGGTTTTACTCAACAGTCAATTGGAACGCCAAAGATAATTCACGAATCATCTCTTTGATGTATGACTGGGGTAAAATCCACGAAAAGAAAACAAGTCGGTGCCTATGACGTCATCAAAACAACAAAGATAAATGTTTTGTTCGCTCTTCTGAAAATGCAGGAACAGTTGTATATCTAACGAGATGTGAACAGTTAAATTGATAATAGAAAGTTTACAGGATGAAATAATCCTTTAAATACACTTATCCCTTTTATGAAGAACTTTTTATGGCGTATTCTTCTTCCGGCGAACTAAACGATAGTGATTTCGCAAGTATCATTGCACCGGAGGACGGAATTTCCCGAAGAGTTCCAATTGACACGGCATTTGCATTAAGTTATATTAATGCACCATTGAAGGCTGTGACAGTCATCATACATACAACAAGGAGAAAATTACAAAGCAGTCTGAGCCATTGAATGAGTGTTTGAAGATGAAAGTATAATATAACTATAAATCATTCGTCAAGGAGGGAATAAAGGCAGATAAATATTAAATATGCTCTGTCTGTTCGTATTCTGGCAATGACGAAAGGTGCAAAGAGGCCCAAACAGAGACGACAAAAACAGTTCAGTTGTTATGTCAATAAAAATATGACAGTCTTGTGAGCAGCGCAGCTTATAAAAAACTTGGGAAGGCACAGTACAAAGGTATTCATATGCTAGCCAAATATAAAAGTAAGAGCAAATTTTTGATGAGTCATTTAACAAAAATAACAAACCCAACAATTACTGCCGTGGAACGGTCAGTCGGCAAAAAGGCCCAACTAGGGTGTTTTAAGCATAAGGCATCCGAATTGAAGGGTATGTATCCGAAATAGGTTTTGAAGCTTTTCTTTTAAGAATAAATTACGTATGTATTTAAACATTGCAACAAAGTGCAAAACAATGTCGAAAAAAAACTCTCAGTTATTATTGTTGTATAAAACCGGTTTAAGCACCCCAGTCGGTCCATATTGCCGACTGACCGTTCCAAGGCGGTAACTGTCGGGTTTGTTCTTTTCGTTAAATGACTCATCACAAATTTGTTCTTGCTTTTCGTTTGGCTTGCATGTGAAATGCCTTTGTTCTGTGCCTTTTCTGAGTTTGGTATATGTTGCAATGCTCATAGGACTTTATCATATATTCTTATTGAAGGGTTTTATCTTTGATTGCGTATGTTGTTTATGACTATTTTAAGGTTTGAAATGCATATCCGTTACACGAAGATACACTTATGATTTATTGGGCGCCCGTGGTGTCGTGGTAGAGTCCCCGACTGCTTAACATCCCATCGAATGGGTTCTTTTCAAGTTCGGAGCGAAGGACTTAATATGGGAAGGTCTATCAGATAACCTGAGATACTCTGGTGGCCCAATCCGATATAGTCTGGGGTCGTCCTCCACCAAAACAGCTGGACGTCGCAATAATAATCACAATAGGTCGTTGCGATGTATCTCAAAAGCAAAAACCGGCACGTATGATTTTGAAATATTTCTAAGTTTAAACCAACATGTTTATAGCAGATAAGGTTACAAGTTCTTTCAACTTAATTCCTCTGGACGGCCTACTTAATTGGTAAAACCGATATTCAGGTCCTGAAAGCTTGAAGCAAAGTACAGCAAATAGTATTGATTAAGAACTAATATCACGTGTTCAGTAACGGGTTTCTAACTCGGGACGCTTCGATCCGGAACACAAAGCAATATCCACTAGACTACGGACGACAACAATTTGTCTAAGTGTGCGTAATATAACACAAAATATTTCCAAGAGAAATATGCATTGCATAGCAAACCTCGTGCAAGTATGGAATAAATAGAATTCACCATCTGAACATGAAACCCCAATAGTCCTAGACTACCAAATCTGAAAATGAATGTTCAATCTTACATCTTCCTTAGGGAAATGTGACACATAAACTTATAAAAGCGTCATTACATTCTTTGCGAAAATCTGCCTCTTGTAATCATTTAGATGCGGCATTGAATCATCGAGAAAACCCGTTAAAATTTATTTGTTTAAAAAAGCATTTTGAGATGGATTAGTCATCATCGGCATCATCTAGGCGGTATCCGACAGTTTGGACCAAAGATGTTTTCATTAAACATCTTAATAAACCATTTGTACCTGAACAGATCTCACAAAATGTTGTTTATTGATGTCATTCACCTTTCTGAAAAGTGAACCATAACGTCACAATCGTCATTTCAAACATGTATTTTCCTATCTGAGCCACGCTGCCCAGTTAGCTATTTTTAAACTTAGAAAACCACGTGACTAATTATGTTTTAGCTCATCCACGTCATACACTGTGACGTCGATGTCTATTTTAAGCAGGAATCCCAATAGTTCTTATTTATAGATTTGAAACCAATGAACAGTGTTGAATATCGAATTTTACTGCCCTAAAATTGAGATGCTGTTGAAAGTCAAGGGTTATACTAAAGTATGATTTTTCTGCAGAAATTATATACATATACTCCAAACAGAGGCAAGATATTGTTACATATGTTAGATATAGACAAACTGTTCGATACCACTTTTCAGTGCAAGTCATAACTTAGCCTCAATTCTTTATCACCATGGCAACGGAAGTTAATCTTGCTTTCTTGATTAAATATCATTATAACCTCAAAACAATTCAGTTAAAACATTTTCAGACAAGTATTTTTGTATTTTGTAAAGATATTGTGTCAAGATGTCCATGACTTGAACAATTCTTACTTAAGAACGGTTTATGACTAACGCCACCAATATCTTTTTCAATTCAAACATTCGACTTCAGACACGTATGAATTTGATAACGAGGCTTCTGCATGTATGCAAAAGATATATAAACATATATTCATTGATTCGTAAATCACGTAATCTAAAAAATGAATTCCTTCTTAGGAATACATTAACGTACGACATTATATCATCTTTAAAGACCGTTACAATTCCAATAATATAAATATTGACCTAAAAAGATATTTTTCACATCACAATTACATGCAGACAAACATTCTGACCCAGTTTGATTTTTTTCGCATGAATAATGCTATCAAATTGTTTTCAATGATGCATAGATCATATGGCTCTCCCTCAAGTTGAGTCCCCTGTTTCCAGCAGCTGTCTAGTCTACGTCTATTTCGTTCACTATTTCGGTGCAACATCTGCACAAAGTATGGTAGTTTAAAGTACACCAGTATAATCCAAGTGAACAGCTGCTGCACGCACAGAATACACACACACACACACGCACACACACACATACACACAAAGTCAATTGGGATGGGATATCAATATAAGACCAAATAACATTGAGTAAACTTTAATTGAAATCAGTGAATTTTAACTTACAATGACTAAATCACATGCATTTTGTTCTTTCTTGCCAGGTCAATCATTAGTTTTCACACCAATCCTGGATTTTATTAGTATGGCTTTCAGTTAATCCACATACAAACACAAACGATTAATAATTTTGCTGTAAAGTAGTTTGTATAGCAAACACAGTTGGGACGTAAAGGAACCTTTCATTCAAACGTAGAGCTTAAAAATCCGGGATATATCTTAACTTGTTTTTAGAAGACAACAAAACAAAACTCGTCAGATGGACGAGTCATCAACGAAGACATCTGATAAGCTATCAATTTAAAATGTCACCCTCGTTGTAACTACTCAGAAAATGAAAGTGCTCAGAAGCACTGTTTGGTTGGTGTAAGTTGTACAATGAAAGCGATAACATGAGTGCAAACAGTGGTCAAATTTATCAAAATTATCGTAGTATATCAAATTACAACGAATTGGAAATTGAAAAGCATGCAAATCTTCTGCTGCAAATAAACACTAAAATATCGATTATGCATTTGAACAACATTTACATCAGAGTAAACATGCAATACTTTCTATATGATTTTGTTATTTAGCTTCAGTTAAGTCTTAAATAAATGCTCATACATGCTACCGGACTCGACTAAAATAAACTGAGTTTGAAATAAAATAATATCTAGTACCCCTGTGATCATAGAGATTCGAAGTTCTTTTTGTTTCGTCGTCAGCTTCATTATCGTTACCATCATTAAACGCATCTGCACTTACATACATAGCGTTCTCGGTAATATATCGTTTGCTTTCTTCTTCTGTCTGAGATGCTTTGTGTGGCACAGTTTGTTGACGTGTCATTCTAGTTTCTCTTCTTCTTCTGAAAGATAACATAACATCCTTGTATTAGAACATTGTCATATTTTTTTTATTTTTTTGTTTTTTGTTTTTGTTTACATTGCAGCGACCAATTATGATCAATACAGAAATTCTAAAAATTCCCAAGTACAGTGGTCCTCTTCGAACGCGTGTGGAAGTGTCAGATTGAGATGTTAGGATGAAACACATAACCTCTGTCATTACACAACGAGGTTCAGAGCCGCAGAAGGTATTAAGGCTCCGCGCGTGATATCGCAAATATCTCAGCATAGTAGAATATGCGTAGTCAGTGGAACAATTGTTCGCTCCCCGTTTTGACTCTTTCCTCTAGTCATTGAGTGATATTCCTCGCGCCGTGAAATTTTTACGCGGCATTGATCAATCATTAATCTGCACTTCAAGCATATCTGGACAGATATACATCAAGTCTCCTTAGACAGACATATTTGTTCTGTACTTGCATTACTTCTTCCCAGGCGAGGTAATTCAAGGTCATGCTTCCCAATTCCTGCTGAATCCTGTTAAAATATAAACATAAATATTGGCGTAAAACATTATTTCACAAGTCTCGGTTAATACACATGCAAACAATAAGGAAATATGACAAATTCTAAATTGTGTTGTTGATTTTTTAAGTTTATGGAAATTAGTTTACCAAAAAACTGGGACGTAAAGGGAAACAATTTTCTTGATATATCTAAAATAATATATCGACAAAATGCTTCTTTAAAGGCACTACAATTATGTTAAAGGCTGTTATATTTTATTGCTTTTAGATTTTATTAAAAGATGACAATTATACTTTGATAAGTCATTATTGAAGACATCTTATGTGTTTATCAATATCAAAAAGTCACCCTCATTATAAGTACTCGGAATGCAAAAATATAAAATAGATGCGTTTGTGAAGCCACATCCTTCTCCCGTAAAATTTGTTTGAACATTTTTATTGTTGCTTTTAAGTTGTTTGTCACTCGACAATTCTCTTCTTTATAAAATTCATGAATTGGAGGAAGGCTCTTAAGACGACCATAATGATAGACAGCTAACTAAAGTCGTTCATTGTTCTACAGCAAATACAGAGTATTTGCAGACAATACAACGTAATTTGTATCATTTGGCATATTCTGAAATCTTGAATTTATTAAGGAGCTGTGATTCATTTACTGGCAGTGATTAAGGCAAACTTGATTAATGAGAACATAAATGTGTTCCCCAATTTGATTATAAAAGACCATAGAAAATTTCGAGAAGGAATCTATTTGTAGTTGCCAGATAAAATCAACAATACCAATCCATTCATTTCCTAATTGAACTATTTATTACTTAGAAAAGAAAAGAGTGTAGTGTTTGTCCAACTTGATATAGCTCTTTTAAGAAAGCATATGACAATTTTAACCAATGGCTATTTTGTAAATAGGTTAATAAGAAAAGGTCCTATCATTTCCACATTTTCCACAGATATTTAAATTCATTTAATCTACCTCTACACAAAGGAAAACAGGGTAAATGTAAATGTGACAAAAACACAGAGACGAGACATAACACACAAAAAGAAAAACCATCAGTTACCGACTTGGAACGGTCAGTCGGCAAAAGGACCGACTGAGGTGCTTAAACCTGGTTGGTGGAGCGCTCCATCCTCGCACTTCCTGAAGTTTTTCCTATCAACAAAACATTGTAAATAAAAATATCCCGTCAAAGTTAAAGAACTAACAGTAAAATAATACTTTTACCAGACATTTTAAAGACAACTAATTTAACCAGTTTATTCTTGAAAACAGCTCTAATTAGCATCGATTATAATTGTGTTAATTGCCAAATAAAATCAACTAACCCACTGCATACCCTATGGCACTGTAGCTTGGAGGATAATTTTACATTGACAACCAGTTTACGTGAAGAAAATAAGAATACATGACAAAGTCCTATCAGCATTACAACATATTACGCAAAGTAAAAACAAATCTGTGATGAAACAAAAAGAGCCAACCCAACAGTTTCGCCTTGGAAAGGTCAGTCTACCGTACTTCTCAAACAACAACTATTTTTTCATGGAGGCGGGTCGTTATTTGATTTCTATTATTTTTATTTAGTGGCACCATTACGATCAAATCACTTAAAGTACTGTAGAAGGCTGATTGTTTCATAAATGATTTGAGAAAGGTTATATATTGTATGAAGATAGGCATTGAAATACATTTAAGCAATTGCTTTAAAAGTACATATTCTGCACACATATATTGAATATTTTGTCAAGCTCATAGAAACTAGACCAGATTTAATATACTTTGAAAAAGGTGCAGTCAAATATGTCACTGTGAATCATTTTGCGAAATAAGCATAACAAAGGTAAATGCATGCCAACATCTTAGCAGGTGCCTTATATGTAGTTTATACAATGCGAAATCCAGATAAGCAATGCCAAATGTGCCAAAATTGTTACTTAAAATGCCTGATCTGTTACGAAGTGCCTAAATTGCAATTCATTCAATTTTGTTCCAATGAAAACGGACATTTCAGTAGTGGCATATCATATTTTGTAACATTTCAAACAACCATGTTTGTTAAAAATAGCATATTAAAATTTGTTAAACGCCCAATAGCGATTTTTCCTTATTTTCAATAAATTGACGAGTTTTTATATAAAAAATTGGACATTTAAAGAACACAAATTTTGTGACTTCTGTATATATTAGACCATATAAACCAATAGCCAGGAAAACGCAGTATTTTCTTATTAATTCCACATTATGTGACACCAACAAAGACAGGTTTATGGAGAAGATATAGTTCACTCAGAATACAGAGATCAAACTCATTTTCTGGCTGTAAAAAGAGAAACCATTTCTTAATTAAATTTCAGTCATTTAATTAGCAGGATAAGTAGTAAAGTAGGATAGTTATTTTGTTTGATATGACAACCACATAAGCAATATAAAACATATTGCTATGCAATTCCTAATTTTAAATAAGTCTTACTGGAACACTTTCAGCTGTTTTTTGTAGATCTGTTTCTTGGAAGGAATAATTATCTATCATTGACGTATTATACTTATTTTAAAACATACTATTGTGGTCTTTATTTCTGAGATTGTCTCGTGTCTGATTTCTTTCTGTTCGTGTTTTAGCTACCTGAAGAATCAAGTATCATTTATTGATATGTCAAGAATACTCGCAAATCTAGGTTGATCTGAATTAAAGACATATGATAGATGTGTATTGCACATACAAAAATACTATACAAAAACAAAGCAATCGCTTGTGATAGATTCTAAAATTCATAATTCTACAGATAACGTCGACAAATATCAGAGTTTGACAGTGGATGAAATCAGTCAAAAACAGCATTCTATTCAATGTACGGAGTGGAAAGTGCAACAGTCATAAACATAAAGGTATGTCGTTTTAGCAAGCTACTTTTGCAAACTTTACATTTGACGAAAATCTACGACTACTGTAAGGTCAACTCCTAGATTCGCCCCTGTTAAGTACCAATTTTGTCTCCTCAGATCATAACAACAGAAACACTACTTACAAGAAAGAGCCAGGATGTGAAACATCCAAGGCGCCGTAGATAACATGCGCGTTAAACAAAAAGATGATTATCATGGAAACTTACTGAAACCGGTTCTGAACTTATGGGTTCTTTATTATAGTGGTATGGGGTTTGAAGGAAAAATTCAACCATATGTTGAAGCTACAACTTAAATCCACAACGGCTGAAATTCGTCTTCTAGTAGTTCGATTCTGAAATTATACGAAACCGAAACGATACTAAATAACAATATAAATCTACATGACACATAGAGTCCTGTAAGAAAAAATATACATGGAATATGGTGAACAGAATACAGCTGTGTTATGAATTGTAGCAGCACTTAAAACATTTAAAAAAACAAAGTCATGGCTCAAACAGGTTATATATACACAATGTTTGATTTAGCAAAGTACAATAAGCGACGTTGACAATTATCAAAATATACCTTTACTAACTTACCAATTCATAGAACTAAAACCACGGACAAAACTCGCCTCCTCTCTCATAGTTCTCTCGACCATGTGCTGGCCTGTAAATAAACAGAAACGAAGCATGGCAATAATAAAATAGAAAAAAGAGAAAACAAACCACCTGAAGTCTCGAACAGAATTCCAGTGTCATTTCATCAACTCGCGAATTTACATGACAAATCCAGAAAAACAAGTAAAAAATATATTATGTCGGCATTAAAATAACTACTTTGCAATACAGTTCATTTCAAAGAAAGAAATATTAAACTTCCACAAATGCATACCTTCTAAAACAAACAGAATACTTTAATTTTCTTCAAACAAACCAATATGTCGGATCAGCGTGTGATTCTTTTCCGCTCTGCGACATAAAACAGCAAGGGCAACCAATGTGAATGAAAGACCGGAAAGAGGCGCAAAGATAACCTCGTAAAGACAAAATGTCACCTGGCTACATTACACTGTCTATGAATAACACAAACTTTGACAGTAAAGAACCAAACCTCTGATGGGAAGTAAAGTATTTGCTACTTTGCTAGTTTTCCTTTTTCTCTGCTTCATCAGACTGCATTGACAACATCAGTATACTCGGTTTCTTTTGTTAAATAATACTTAACTAAACAGCTGCGAATTCCTTTCAATGCCAACTACTTTTTTATACTTACAAGCTACAGTTTCTTGTTGCAAGCCACAATGTTAAAAACGGAATACTCAGTACTTTTCTCTGACAAAGGTCTCACAGAACAGCTGCCATTTCCTGTTTTTGACAGCTACACTGTCGTTCCCATAAAAATGCATGCCACAAGAGGCACCCTCTCCAGAGCGGCGCCAACAAGAATATTTGAGTACATGAACAAAAGCGGTCCTTAGAGCGCATGTTAGCAACGTCATTTACAGTCTGAGCATATCCACATATGATGTGAATAAGGGGATCTCTTTAAGAGTGCTCTGTCAACGACAAGTTATTTCGATGGAAGCTCCAATCATTGATAAAGAAAATCAAGATAAAAGTTGTATATACAATTTTAACATGATACCTTAATGATAAACAAACTTCCGTTCTGTTCTGTTCTGTTCATATATTAAATACAGGCGGCTAAGCCGGAATGTCATTTTTATCTACATCTTTCAACTTTCTTTTATCCTGATCGTATTGCTATCTTTTATGTAACGAGAGACATCTAGAGAATTTGCAAAACAGCAAAGTTTAGGATCTCGAGTTTTGTTGTCACACCAACAGTAGTTGCGTTAAGTTTTTTGTTTATCAAATTTCATTTGATTGATTTCTCTGAGATATTTTTATTAGAAACACAATTTGTAAAAGACTACATAATTAGCATTGAATATGAAACATTTCATCATGTAATTAACAAATATGTTGTTTACATTGCCCAACGCAAACCACTTACAACACCTTCGATTGTTTCAGTTTGTTGTTTGTTTTGTTTGTGTTTGTGTTGTTGTTTGTTTTGTTACATCGCACCGACACTATCATGGTCATGGACAGCTTATTATTGGTGGTGGACCCTAGACTTATGCATGGCTAGAACCACCGGCGCACCGCAGATTAGCTAGAAACCATCCCCTCATAAAAGTTTTTTCCCCGATAGGGACTCGGAGCCACGCTGTGAGGTGCTGAGGAATTACAGAAGGAGACATATTATCTATAGTCTCACCAAGGTTCCATTAAACAACTTTTTTAAAAGCCATGCTTTTTAAAACGATTCTGTTACTAAGGCAACCAACTAAAAGTAAAAGTACTAACTAGTTCATACTTGTCTTATTATATCTTTGTTTGTTCCGGTTGTCTTTAAACTTGTCTGGAACTTTGGTGCAATTATACACAGAGAAGTAAACAAATGCTAGGACATAGGCGTTTCGTATGCATTTTTTAGAATCATATTCGGTATTAAGATATATTATTTCTATTTACACAGACTTTGCGTTAAAAATAAAATACATAAAAACAATGAACTGTCAAGGGAGTGTTTGCAATATTTAGAGTTTTGTCTGGGAAATCTACACGTATTTTGTACTTTTAAACTTAATATCGGTTAATTGATTCTGGGATGGGATTTGCCGGCATTTTGTCGAGACTGTGCAGCGACATTTCTATCATTATAGCACAGATACGGCCGGTCCATTATACTCACACCGACAAGTCAGGCGTAATGCTGTCCCTTTAGCCCCGAGCGTTAGGAGGGAAGCCTGATTTGGCTGTTCTCGTATGCGAACATGTCGCGAACAATGCATCTTAGTTTTGTCATAACCAGGTGTTTTAAATACCTTTTACAGAGGAGACAGTTTATTAATACCTGTACAATTATAGGACAATACTATTCACCTGTGTTAGAGATTACTACTGACCAGTAATGCTTTATAATTTATAGCTTGGTATTGGAGAGTGTATGGGAGAATGTTGTTTTAAGGGTTGGTGATGTTCGTTAATGAAATGGTTTTTTATACAGGCTTTAGGTTTAAATACTTGAGTCCAACCAGTATATGGTCATTCAGTACGATACTTTAACAAATTAAAGTCAGATGTTATTTCTGATACCCAAGAAACATATTTTATTGTTTTCTTTGACAGTAATTATTCAGAAATCACAAGATTACGACTGGTAAGGAACTTACTCTACTTGTATGTATTTTTGGTAATATTGATGTATTGTTTGAATTGTTTATATATTTGAAATATTGATAATACATTTGAAATATATATTAATAAATTAATAGTATTAACATAAAATATTAAAAATATATTTTATGTTCTAATAGCTATATTTTTGTATTTGTATTAATGTAAATTATTTATACTTGCAGGTTTTAATAGAACCTTCGTAATAAAACAATCAATAAGAATATATGACAAAGTCCTATGGGTATTGCAACATATACCAGAATTTGAAAAGGCACATGACAAAGGTATTCACATGCAACTTAAGTGTAAAAAAAAACAAATCTGTGATGAGTCATTTAACAAACAGAGTTAACCCGACGGTTACCGACTTGGAACGTTCAGTCGGCAATATGGACCGAGTGGGGTGCTTAAACTGGTTTTACAGAGCTCTAACCTCGCACTTCCTGAAGGTTTTTCTGTCAAACGAACTGTGTAAATATACTATACATACTGTACATATGTTGTTTATTTTATTACTATATACTTTGTATGCATATAAGTTCATTGTATCTGTTTTAAATCTCGATGCAGGTGCTTACTTTTAGTTGTTTCACTTTGACGGGATATTTTTTTGACACTGTCTGTTTGCTAGAAAAACCTTCGAGGAAGTGCGAGGTTGGAGCGCTCCATAAGCCAGGCTAAAGCACCCCAGTCGGTCCATTTGTCGACTGACCGTTCAATGGCGGTAACTGCTGGTTTTTCTTTGTGTGTGTTATATCTTGTCTCTGTGTTTTTGTCACATTTACATTTACCCTGTTTGCCTTTCTGTAGGTAGATTGGATTTAAATATCTATAAACATTTTGATATGACCTTTTCTTATTTCCATAGAAATATAATAAACTATCAACATATGTACAGAATGAATGAGAATATATGACAAAATCCTATGAGCATTGCAACATTTACAAACATTTAAAAGGCACATGACGAAGGTATTCACATTCAAGCCAAATAAAAACTAGTACCAATTCTGTGGGAAGTCATGTAACAAAAAGAGCAAAGCCGACACTTATGGACCGACTGCGGTGCTTAACCCGGTTTTCAGAGCTATATCCTCGCACTTACTGATGGGTTTTTTAAGTGCAAGCAATAAAAAGAAAAACGGTCTATTTGAATAAAATAACTGTCCAAGCGCTGACGTTTTCTTTGATTAGTTATGATCGAAGAAGTGACAGCATTAAATATAATGCCTCCTTAGTGTTGAGAAGAGGGAGAAGGAGAGGTACTATTTCGACTTAAACTCAGGAATCTTATCTTCTTAAATATTGAAATATTTTCTTAGAGAAAAGGAAATTTCTTAGTTATCATTCACGAAAGCTTGTTATCTAAAATGTTCTCAGTATTTAAGTTAAATGTAAGACAATTGCTAAGCTTAAGTGAGAAAAAACAAAACTAAAAATCTATTAATATGACCCCATGTGTCTTAGTTGAAGCTAGTTTCTATCATACAAAGATCCGGTATAGTCCAAAGATAACTGTAACTTGTATTAAATTTGAAAACATTGAACTAATGCTAGACATCCGTGTAAATATGCAGGAAACGGAAGACAAAAACTTGGAAAGGTCATCCAGCTGAATGGAAACTATACACTGTATGAGATATACACTACATATGTTAGACAAAAATATCCTTTGTAGGAGCCTTTACAAAATGAACCGTCCCAAATCAGTCGTTAAGACTGTTTACATAAACGGGCTTAACCAATCACTGTGAACCACGTGGTGTAGGGTTGACTTACTGTATACAAATCAACATATGAGCTTTGTTTGTGATACTGTTTCTTGGTATTTGAGGTAGCCGTGATCTGAAACTGTCAAAATAACAATACAGGGAGGAGTTAGGTACAAATGGCGCAACGATCCATACGTAGACAACCTACAAGGGAAATATGCCTCGGCAATTCTTTTATTGGACTTTAAAAGAATCGTTATCAAAGTTTTGAAAAAAAAATATTACATTTTAGGAAAACCCGATTTAAGCACCCCAGTCGGTCCATGATACCGACTGACTGTCCCAAGGCGGTAACTGCCGGGTTTACTCTATTTGTTAAATGACTTGTCATAGATTTGTTCTTTTACATTTGGTTTGCACGTGAATAAGTTTGTCATGTGCCTTTTCAAATTTTGGTTTATGTTGCGATGATCATAGGACTTTGGCGTATATTCTTATTAAGAAACTAACTTTACGGCACGAAGATGAACGCCATGTTATTTCACAAAGAACATTACAAATTACTGAACATGAACTGAAACATACTCAAAATGAGGCTCATCATTAAACAGGATAATATCACTGTACCGTGATGATGACAGCTTTCGATTTTACCGTCTTTCCATTATCGAAGCTGCCAGGAAATCCTGCGGAGATACATCCTGTAAACGTCATGCTCTGTTAATGAAAGCAACATGTTCATTTTTCTAGGAATATTTGATTTTATTATCTTTCTTAAGAGTGCTGTACTAACTTTTCACGTGTATTTTTTGGATACATGTCGATTGATTTCGTTGCCTTGTTTTCGAAGTGTCGTCTGATATTATAAGTATTAATTGTAATCTCAGATTTCAAATATAGATTTTGTTTATATCACCGATCTTTCAGCTATGACTTGAGCCATTTGCAAAAGAATTCGGGATGAGACATATTTGTAAAATCCATACTTACTGCCCCTATACTATTTTACCACATACCTACTGCATTTGCATCGCTCTAAAATGTTAGTGTTACATAACCCATTGCTTTCTTGACATCTTTCCCCTGCGGGGGGCAGGATTATGTACCTATTCTCAGAACATTTGCGCTGTTGTTTTTTTTGTGTTTTTTTTTTTTTTGTTGTTGTTGTTTTTTGTTTTTTTTTTTTTTGTTTTTTGTTTCTGTGCATCAATGACATCTATGTTCCGCAGTACAAATTGAAGACGCAATAAGAACTCTAAACATATGTAGGTATTCATCGGGTATCTAAGTGTAGATGGATCGACCTAACTTACATAAAACTATGAGATTTCATTAACACCGAACTAAAGGTTCATAAGAAAAGGTCCTATCAAAATTTCCACAGATATTTAAATCTAAACTTAATCAAAACAAAGGCAAACAGGGTATTGTAAATGTGATAAAAAAAACACAGAGACGAGACATAACACACAAAAAGAAAAAAACAGCAGTTACCGTCTTGGAACGGTCAGTCGGCAAAAGGGCCAACTGGGGTGCCTAAACCTAGTTTGTGGAGCACTTCTCCAACCTCGCACTTCCTGAAGGTTTTTCTATCGAACAAACAGTGGAAATAAAAAAACTATCCCGTCAAAGTGAAACAACTAACAGTAAGCACTTGCATTGGGAGTTAAAACAGATATAATGAACTTATATACAGACAAATAGCTAGTAATAAAATATCAACATATGTACGATATGTACAGTAGATATATTCACTCAAAACTCTCGAGGCGACTGAACTCACGCAAATCTATGGGGTGAATTAATTTACACAAAACTATGGGACGATTTTATTCTCACATTACTAAGTGAAAGGAGCCAAGTTGGATCAGTTTTGACATATCGTTAAAATACGAGAAATGATACAAACCACTATTTAGTAAACAAATCGCTTCATCATTTTCTTAATAAATCCAATGTTGTTGCGATTGTAGTGGTCGAGGAGTTCCAATTGTTTAAGACAAATTGTATTTAATTATTTATTCAAATGTAATTTAACTGTACTTTCTTCGGCAAATAAATGCATGCTGTATAGATCTTTATAAAAATATCTGACAAAGTCCTGTGAGCATTGCTACATATACCAAGCCCCGAAAAGACACGGGATAAATGTATTCATATGCAAGCAAATGTAAAACTAAGAACAAATCTGTGATGGGTCATTTAACAAACAAAAAAACCCAACAGTTACGTGTACCGACTTCGAACTTCGACTTTCTGTTGTTGATGTTCATACGCTGATTGAAACCGTTTATTTTCATGTAATGTCATTTCGTAGTGTATGTAACAGTACGCCAGCTTTGTATCTGCATAATAACAAGAGTGTTGGTGGAAAAAATTAAGCAACTCTGTTTTCTAAATAATGAAGTTGTGACCAATAAGGTTTAAACCATACCAGCCAAGGAAAATGGAAGACATTTTTAATTTATAATTACATTTTAGGTTCATTGTGAAATATGTGTACTTATATGAGTCTATCTATTACAAGATTGTTGTCACCTGATAAATATAAAGGGTATATTCAAACTGAACAACAACGACGTCGACAACATCAACAACATAAAGCAACAATAACAATCATAATCATATTACTTATGACTCGGCTTTGGCTGTTCCATTTATCAAAAGGTCCTGTACGTTGAACAAAGAGTTCCAGAAAACACAGTTGAGCATGATACGTACTACGTTAGTTGTATCGCGTTTGTGTCTCGTTTTTCCTAAATAACTAAATAAGTCACGGTAACATGAAAAGGTCTTGCAAAATGCTGTTCATCGATGACCTAGATTTTTGTTAATAGCGAAGCCTAATTCTACACTCATCACTGCAAACGGGTATTTCCTATCTGAGCCAGGCTGCAAAGATAGCTATTTTAAACTAAGAAAACCACGTGACAATTTACTTTTGAGAACGAGTTATAATGTCATCCGTGTAGTCCGCTCTGACGTCGATATCTATTTTTAGCAGATCACTATCGGGCTTATTTATAGTTTTGGAAAGAATGAATATTTAGAGTGCTTATTGGCGCAGTATATAGAAGCTTACAATATAGGTAGTGTTCAAAATAGTATTTACTTAGACTAAAGTATGAGTTTATGCAGAAATTATGCCTAAATTCCCCAAAACAGTGGAAAAGAAATTGTAACGTGCATTTGATGTCACCTTTAAGTAGCATATATTACCTGTAACACCTGCTGAAGGTGTTGGCTATAAGTTGACTCAAGTTTATGCAATGTTACAAAACAGGAGATGCTAGGTTGAAAGGCTTTTCAAACCAGGTATGAGCAACGCAGTCGGTCCATTTGTCCACTGATCGTTCCATGGTGGTAACTGATTTGTTTTCTCTCGTTTAAGAAATATCTATTTTTATATAAAAAAAAATTGAATCCATTAGTGCAGATAAAAACATGAAAAGACAAACTTGGTGGGCGCTGATGCTAAAACTGGAAATATCCACTTTCTGTGGTTATATATTGACAAAACGTTTGTTTCGACCGACGGAAGTTGTATTTATTCGTGTTTTACTTAAACTACACTTATGCAAATGACAACTATCAATTGTTAGAAATAGAGCTCATTAACATGTTTAATCATCCTTTTTGCTGACTGACCGTTCCAAGGCGATAACTGTTGCATTTGCTCTATTTGTTTAATGTCTCATCACATATTTGCTCTTATTTTTATATTTGGTTTTAATGTGAATACCTAAAATTGTGATATTTGTTGCAATGCTCATAGGACTTTGTCATATTTCCTTCTTCATTAAAGTTAAAATTTAAGTGCTATCCGACAGTTTGGACCAAATTTATTTTCATAAAAAATCATAATCAACCATTGTTACCTGAGCAGATATATCAACCTGCTGTTATTGATGACCTACACCTGTCTAAAAATTGAACCATAACGTCACAATCGTCATATCAAACAAGTATTTCCTATCTGAGCCACGCTGCACAGTTAGCTATTTTTAAACTTAGAAAATCACGTGACCACTTATGTTTTAGCTTATCCACGTCATCCACTGTGACGTCGATGTCTATTTTAGCAGGAATCCCAATGGTTCTTATTTGTTGATTTGAAAAGATTGAAAGTTTAAAATTTGATAAACGAGTTTTACTGCTCTAAAATTGAAATACTGTTGAAAATCGCCAAGGCTTAGTCCAAAGTATGATTTCTGTCTCCAGAAATTATGTACAAATATCCCAAACAGAGGTTAAAAATTGTTACATATATTACATATAGGCAAACTGTCGGATACCACCTTTAAAGTGAGTGTATAACATGTATCACGTAGATATGTTTTTCGTTGTTATACATTTTTAACGTATTTTCTTTCCTGATTATTCATTCTCTCACCAGAGGGCGTGCTACACAAGTTTCGCTTACACCTCTGTCAACGCCCGGTGTACAAGATTCTCGTACAAGATATAAATAATGAATAAAATGCTCGTGAGATTATTTTGATCTCTGTATATTTTACTTAAAATGAAAATAGGTATTTTTATTTTTTACAACAATGTTTAAGATATATTTTAACCCAAATTTTCGAGGAACTATTTTGCGGAGGTAAAAATTAAAAATAAAATCACTATCACGTGTATGAGAACTTCTTCCCGGCGTTGACAGAGGTGTAGGCGAAACTTGTGTAGCACGCCCTCTGGTGAGAGAATGCCTGATTATTATGTAACTTTTTGCAGTGTTATATTTTAAATCATTCCACATTAAATGTACATTTAAGTATTCTCGATTTGGGGTTGTTACTTCAGTTTCTATAATGCACAATACATATAAATCCTACCTTACTGTCAGAAATAAAATGTGTTATATATTTACTTCCGTTGCAGAGACTGACATTAGACAACATGAGATCTTACATATTTGTATTTGATCCTACGTAACCGAACCATGGTTAATTTGATCACTAGCATCCTGACCACAGTTAATTTGATCAAGGGAAGGCTGATCCATTTTCTTTATTAAATTGTCGCCAGACCATGGTAATTTTGATCATAAGTAGCCGAACCATGGTAATTTTGATCATAAGTAGCCGAACCATGGTAACTTTGATCATAAGTAGCCGAACCATTGTTACTTTGATCATAAGAAGCCGAACCATGGTAATTTTGATCATAAGAAGCCGAACCATGGTAATTTTGATCATAAGTAGCCAAACCATTGTTACTTTGATCATAAGAAGCTGAACCATGGTAATTTTGATCATAAGTAGCCGAACCATGGTAACTTTGATCATAAGTAGCCGAACCATGGTAACTTTGATCATAAGTAGCCGAACCATGGTAATTTTGATCATAAGTAGCCGAACCATTGTTACTTTGATCATAAGAAGCCGGACCATGGTTACTTTGATCATAAGTAGCCGAACCATTGTTACTTTGATCATAAGTAGCCGAACCATGGTTACTTTGATCATTAGAAGCCGGACCATGGTTACTTTGATCATAAGTACATGTGTAGCCGGACCATGGTAATTTTATCATAAGTAGCCGAACCATGGTTACTTTGATCATAAGTAGCCGAACCATGGTAATTTTGATCATAAGTAGCCGAACCATTGTTACTTTGATCATAAAAAGCCGAACCATGGTAATTTTGATCATAAGTAGCCGAACCATGGTAACTTTGTTCATAAGTAGCCGAACCATGGTAACTTTGATCATAAGTAGCCGAACCATTGTTACTTTGATCATAAGAAGCCGGACCATGGTTACTTTGATCATAAGTAGCCGAACCATTGTTACTTTGATCATAAGTAGCCGGACCATGGTTACTTTGATCATAAGTAGCCGGACCATGGTTACTTTGATCATAAGTAGCCGAACCATGGTTACTTTGATCATAAGTAGCCGAACCATGGTTATTTTGATCATTAGAAGCCGGACCATGGTTACTTTGATCATAAGTACATGTGTAGCCGGACCATGGTAATTTTATCATAAGTAGCCGGACCATGGTTACTTTGATCATAAGTAGCCGAACCATGGTAACTTTGATCATAAGTAGCCGAACCATGGTTACTTTGATCATTAGTAACCGGACCATGATCAGTTTGATGAAAAATAGTCGGACCATGGGTATTTTGGTCATAAGTAATCGGACCATGGTCAAATTGATCACTAGTATCCGGACCATGGTTACTTTGATCATAAGAAAATTAGTAGACTGTTCATATTGATTGTGTAATCAACACATTCTAATGAAGATTCGATTGTTCCCTTTTAAATCGTTATCTTTCTTTCTAATTAGTATTTTTCTACTCCTAATATTATCTTTAATATAAATCTTTGTTTTCTTAAGTTTAGTATGTCAAAACTAAGACAAACATAACACAAAATGGCATAAAAAGGGATCTTACATATATGTATTTGTAAAGTAGATTTAAAATTAGTAGATTGTTCATATTGATTTTGTAATAAACACATTTTAATGAAAATTCGTGTGTTTCTTTTAAACAGCCATAGTAATTTTCTACTCGTAATATTATCTGACATATAATTCTTTGTTTTCTCAAGTTTGGTATTTCAAAATTAAGCAGGCACTTTTATGGATAGCATTCTGCTGTTTTATCTTAACATTATATTTATTATTTTTGGTTTGTTTTCGGTCGCCATGCCTTCAGTTCTAAGACTGTATATGTTTAAGTAAACATATTCGATGTTAAACAATTTACGAAGTCGATATCATATTTGATATTAAAAATCATAAAACATTTAATCTTTATAATAACAAGATGTCCCTTAATCTAAATGTATTTCAAACCACAAAAGATAAGAAAAGTGTTATATTATACAAGTAAAGACTTAGGTCAATGTCAATATTATTTACATTTGGCTTTACATGTGAAGTGATGAAATCATATTCAGAACACTAAGTAATATCGATAGTTAGGTACTGTAATGCATCTAATCAGTTTTCAATTTCAGCAAGGTCGTGGGTTCAAACCCCGGCCGGGTCAAACCAAAGACTTTAAAGTTGGTAGTAGTGGCTTCCCTCTTAATGCTCGGGGCTAAGGGGACAGCATTACGCCTGACTCCTCTGTGTCAGTATATTGGACCGGCCGGGTTCAGTCCCTGGGCACCTCTTAAGTGCCCCTGTGTTATAATGATAGAAATGTCGCTGCACAGTGCCGGCCAAAATGCCGGCTAATCCCATCCCATTCCAATCTCAGCAGAAATGTGCAACAAATGATCACGGCATATTCCGGTCATAAAAATGAAATCTATATTACCGCCTTGACTTGTACACAGGTGCATAGATACCTAAAAAAGATTATTTTGCATCTGAATACCTTAGTCGTGTTTGTCTTGTTCATAAGAATTAAAATATAGATTGCATTTTAAACGCCATTAGACGGGGTTTTATATAATACTTGAATAAACTTTTCTAATTATGGCTTAAGAATTTATTATTATGATTTTTCTCATTTATAAATAAGAATATATGACAAAGTCCTATGAGCATTGAAACATATACCAAAATTTGAAAAGGCACAGGACAAAGGTATTCGTATGCAAGCCAAATTTAAAAGTAAGAACAAATCTGTTATAAGTCATTTAACAAAAAGAACAAACCCGACACTTACCGTCTTGGAACGGTCAGTTGGTAATATGGACAGACTAGGGTGCTTGAACCGGTTTTTCAGAGCTCTAACTTTCTACAGAGCCCTAACTTTCTACAGAGCTCTAACGTTCTCCAGAGCTCTAACTTTCTACAGAGCTCTAACGTTCTACAGAGCTCTAACGTTCTACAGAGCTCTAACTTTCTATAGAGCTCTTACTTTCTATATTTTATTCCTTCGTATGTCATATCAAATTAGTTTATCCTCTAACCAAATTGTTAAAAGGTGTCCATTGTTAGTGAAACGTGTTATTCCTAAATGCAATAAATTGAAAAATTTAGAATGTTGTCAATTGTTCCAGAGGGAACTGTATTCAATATATTTGTTCTTAAAACACTCACACACAAATTTTCGGCACATTGCCTTTTTTAAGATTAAACATAAACAATTTCTGTCTCTATGTCACCGAAATTGTTTATGTTTAACTATTCTAAAGTTGCTAAGTTTACTGTTCCTTGTAATGATGCTAGGTGCAGGATTCATAAGCGACGAGCTGTATTGCGATCTTTCAATAATATGTGACGTAAACAACGTTGTAATGTGATTTCACTTTTTTTGTAAATATATGGAATTTTTTCATCAAAGATAAACATTACTTCACTAAATTATCTATTATGTAAATTTATGTTTATTACTTGATTTGGTGCTAAATTTATTTTTCCTTATTAGAAATTACACAGGGCTGGAAATATTTTTTTCTACAGCATTTTTCTTTAATACACTTCAAAGTTAAAATGAGAAATATATATTATAAAGTCCTCTGATTTTATAAGAAATTATCTTGTGGAAAATTGTTGGTATTAAAAAATTGTTGATTCTTTAACGTTTCTTCCACATTCTTCAGGATGGTCACTTGGAAACCAGGAAAAAAACCTTTCTGATGAGATGAGAGAAGATTATCTACTTAGTGTCAAAAAGGCCATTGGTAAGTTTCTTGGTTTGTTGTTATATTGCTACATGTTCTGTGTGTGGAACCCATGGCCAAGTGGTTAGAGATGCAGTCTTACAACTCCTCAGCCTCCGACGTCATAGGTTCGAGTTCCAGTTAGGGTGAGAACTATTATGTGGGGATGTCATCCAGCTGAATATTTTTACACATTACACGAAGTACATATTTCCTGAGTACTAACAGGGCTGGAAAAATACAGTAGCTCGATGTCCCGGACAAGTCAAAATGCAGTTTAGGGCTATTGGTTATTGGGCATTAAATTAGTCCCGACAAGTCATAAATCGGCAGTCGGACAAGTGACAAAAATAGTAGTTTCTAATTAGCGATGAAGACATTAATTTCACGCCAGGAGCATTTATCAACAACACGTAAAGGAGGTACATGTACAATGCACGCACCTGTCGAAAAACAGCCAATCCCGGCGCACAATACATAAACGCTTCTAGACAAAATATTAATGAAACAACTTGTTGTTATACCTTGTTTGTTAGTTGTAGATAAGACAAATGTGTTGTTGTGTTCGTTAACTGACAACAACGCAAATTTTTGGACAAGTTGTCTATGTTACTAGAAATAAATGACAAACACACTGACAGTTGCAAGTGTTATTCACTACTGGTGTTATAATTTGATAACTGCATTTACTTAATACATTGACTACAAGCCATGCACATATAAAATAACAAATAGAATCTGGCATTCCCTATAACAGAACAGTGTAATGAAGGATTTGAACTAAAGGTTAATACATTTGTAGATTATTTGTCTCCATGGAAGTATGCATAATGTTCAAAACAAATGGACCATCAAGGAAATAGAGGATCTGATAAAAGTCTGCAGTAGACCCTCGTTTCGTATCACTTCATCGAACTCGTTTCATATTTTCAGTATCTAATGAACACGAATATTAGATATCATTTATCACATAACCAAAACATCATGCTTTTTGTTTACAATGCAACGTCTTTTTTATAGTATGAACTGTCGGCCTTGACATGGGAGAATCCGCACAAAAAATAGTTCCTCTTTTTACTCGACTATTTTCCATGAAAAGGGAACAGATTCGTTTATAACATGACTAAAATGTTTTTGTTTTGTTTTGTTTTTCATTAAAATAAAATTGTCCAACAAAATGCATAAAACGGCGACAACAAAGTGAACAGGAAATGAGATATACACCACACATACTTTATGATGTCATACTACGATAACTAGTGATTTACCAAAATTAACGCATGGGTGTCACCTCACGCTCGCGCGGTAGGTTATGTGAAAATTGCTACACTTTCTTCATTTACATCTGTATCAGATTTAATACGGATTCATAGCATAGGCGGCGCATATGCATCTCCCTCCAAACATTCGACAGCTGCCTCCTCCAATACATCTTCCAGCACACCTTCCGCTTCTCATCCTACATTTGTTGTAGGCAATCGTGACGTCACACATCGATAACAATAATGTTGTCGCAATCAGAAGAAAAATGATCGCCTTCATTTTGTTGCTGAAAGCAGAAACAAAGGCTTGTTTTTAAGTTTTAAATTTAAATTAATTTAAGCATGTGATTCTGTAT
>CM017573.1:7576678-7904178 GCA_007844125.1 Sinonovacula constricta
ATGCCGCCAGAGACCCCAGCACGGTTAGCACTTCTGTCGCTCACACAGTAAGGACCCACCCGAACCGTGCCTCCCTGAAGAAATATCAGGGGCGCAATCGGTAGAGCGTCAGCTCCAGGTACGGGGGGCCCGGGTTCGATCCAAAGTCGTTAAAAAATGGTAGTGGTATAGCTCCCTTGCTAACGCTCAAGCAAAGATAAGGGTAGCTCCACGACTGGTTGGCCCGGTGTCGGGATAACGTGACTGGGTGCGGTATCAGGTGTTCACGGCATGCTATACACAGTGACGGCAGCACTATATCTGCTTCAAGTGGACACCGTCTCCAGATAACTGTAATACTGTTGGTGGGACGATAAACCCAATAAACAAACAAATAAACAAATATCATGGATCCGCCACTGTGACCTAATGTTTTATGTTTGCTTATTGGATTAATCATACCATCAACAGTATTTCAGTTATCCGGAGACAGTTTATGTTTTATAATTTGCTCCCTGCGTGCAGGTAGTTTTCCATTCGGAAACTGTCCAGGATATTTTCAGCGATAACAAAGTTAGAGATAACCAAAGTGTTTTACATGACAACGTTGTGAGCGTGTCCACTGATCAACAGATTGACCGTAAGTCACAAGTGGTCGTGTGATGAGCTATAAATAGACTATAGTTCGACAACAGTAAAGTGGCAGCAATTATTGCGAGTCATTGGACTCGTAACTCTGCATCAACATAAGTATAGCTTTTTATTTGTTGGGTTAAATGTTGTTTTTAAGGTTATTGCTTAACAAAGCTTTTTGCTTAAATCACATATTTGTGGTTATAGTGTATTATTTCAGTGGACCTTTTATTTACCATGCTATGGTAAACCTGGCAGGTTCGGTTATTTTATAACCGCATTATAAATTAAAACATTTTTTATTATTAGGGAAAACTAAGTTTGTGTACGTGAAATCTACTTGTTCATGATCCTTTCTTTTTATTGTTTTTCCATCTTTCCTTTTTTGTGATATGGTTATGCGTGTATTTGACTAAATACATTGGGCATGTTTCTTTGTCAATTTTGTCAATATTCAAACTATGACATTCTTCATTTAAATATTCAAACTATGACATTTTTCATTTTAATATACGATCGCAGACAAGTGTAACTTCTACTTGTTTGCTGCCCTGTACATAATGCATTACAGCATATGTATCGGGGATGTAAGCGAACGCTCGGATCTTATTGCAAAATCCCTTTGCACTTATTCCTTACAATTTTTCATAGTTTTACGTCAACTATATCTGCTCAATTTTGTTTTGTAGGATCGACAACATTGTTCCGAACGTTCGGATGAAAAATAATCCGAACATTCGAATTCTGCAATGAGAGAATTTTGCCATCGCTAATATGTATGTAAAATGATACACAACAGTGATTTGAACCCACAACCGCCGCAGTGCCAGCAAATGACTTTTTATCTCTGTTTATTGTAGCTATTTTCCGCATTTCTATGTTACCTGTAAATATAATGGTAATTGTTTACTTCCGATACCGCGAAACGAAAAGTTGTTTATTTACTGCCAATTTAGTGTTGTCGATCTATACTTACGCCACTTACAGTGTAAACGAAACATGTTCGAACTGTACCGTATAAAAATCGTAGCGGTGTACTTAAGACTTACAGTGTACTGTAGTACTTTGGTGTTAAATACTTAAAAGTTTCGCTGTATTTTCTTTCAGTGCTCGCTGGGAAGTTTGGAATAAAATGTCGTGTGAAGCGGATAAATCGTTGGAAGCCCATAAAGATGTGAACCAGGGCTGCCCCAGGGTCAGGGGTATCGATCTGCTGAGGGACCCTAATTTAAACAAGGTGCGTAACTGAAATAAATTTATTTCTTACAATTTAGACCGCTGTTTCATTATTTTATGCTTGTTCGTTTATACTCGCCACTGATATGTATGGTATGCTGCTACAGTGAAGGCAACAACACATGTTTTTAATGAACATATATACTGTCTTCGGACAGCTGTAAGATTTTTAAGGGATTTGAAGGCTTTTTTGCCAATACATGAGACATTTCTATTATTATAGCACAGGGGCACTCATGGGGTGCCCAGGGACTGAACCCGGCCGGTCCATTATACTGACACCGACGAGTCAGGTGTAATGCTGTCCCTTTAGCCCCTAGCGTCAGGAGGGAAGCCACTACCACCAACTTTTAAGTCTTTGGTTTGACCCGGCCGGGGTTTGAACCCGCGACCTCCTGATCCATTTTAAGGGAAAGTCAGCAAACATAAAATGTTTATATTGAGTTTAATTATTAAAGATAAATTGGCATATTATATAATATAAGTTATGTTTATGTTGAAATAAATATTTCAAATTACAGTTGGTAAATGATAAATACTCAGATTATATAAAATTCATTTTATGTTTTAATTGAAGTGTATGACTTAATTAATTGTTTCTTAAAACTTAACATTTAAAATTTAATTTAATTATTTAAAATTAATAATAATAGGGTATCATGCCAGGTGTTCACGGCATGCTATACAAAGTGAAGGCAGCACTATATATGCTTCAAATGGACACTGTTTCCAGATAACTGAAATACTGTTGGTGGTACGATAAACCCAATAAACAAACATGCTATACAAAGTAAAGGCAGTACTATATCTGCTTCAAATGGACACCGTCTCCTGATAACTGAAATACTGTTGGTGGGACAATAAACCCAATAAACAAACATGCTATACACAGTGAAGGCAGCACTATATCTGCTTCAAGTGGACACAGTCTCCAGATAACTGAAATACTGTTGATGGGACGATAAACCCAATAAACAAACATGCTATTCACAGTGAAGGCAGCACTATATCTGCTTCAAGTGGACACCATCTCTAGACAACTGAAATACTGTTGGTGGCAGGCTTCAGTTAATTCACCCAGAAATATTAAGCTTTGATGTACATTTAAGATTAAATGTTCTAGATACGGGCTTTGTTGGTAATATAGTACATTATTGGTAAACCCAGTGAAGTAGAGACGGAAACTAGGACGGCATTCAATCGTGACTGATCGATGAAGAGTTTATGTCAATAAATACTAATTCATATACTACATTGCTTTAAAGGGGCTATCAGACAGTTATACACACCGGACCTGGTAGCGCAATCGGTAGAGCGTCGGCTCCAGGTACGGGAGGCCCCGGGTTCGATCCCGGGCCGCGACATACCAAAGTCGTTCGCCGGAAGTCGGAAGAAGAATATGCCTAAAATGTAATTCGCATGAAAAATGAACAATGGCATCGTTTGACAGCTGCATGTCTGCAGCGCTGGGAAAAATAAACTTGGATGTTTAAAATTGAAGCCGCCACAAAATGAAGTTTTACAGGCTTCATACTGTAGTGAGCTGTCATCCGAGCTGCCATCTTTGTTCTGACGTCTGCCACAAAAGCAGTCCCATTTAGGGAAATGGCCGAGGCGATCCGACTACCTACATACATCCGAAAGATGATTCGTGAATTATCCGAGGTGTTCCGATTGAGATAAGAGATCTTCACTTATGCGAAAACTATCTATAGCGCGACAAGCTTAACGAGATGGGCATTTGGTATTTACAGCTGTGTTATCAGAATCTCATTCTGCGACCTTGAAATATAGGTTAATATATAGAGTTCATGTCCAGAGATCAACTGACCAATTGATAAAGTGACCATTATTTGGTCTAAGGTTCAAGTCGTTGTGTAAACATTTTTGCCTGTTAGGCTATTTTA
Organism: Sinonovacula constricta; assembly: GCA_007844125.1. Lineage (NCBI taxonomy): Eukaryota > Metazoa > Mollusca > Bivalvia > Cardiida > Solecurtidae > Sinonovacula > Sinonovacula constricta. Next base: position 7,580,434 of record CM017573.1, read on the forward strand.
TAAACGGTTACTAGTTTAAAACAAAGCGCTGAAAAGCGCTACAAAGCGCTGTTTGGGCGGGTAAGTTTAGCCCTGTAAGCGATTGAAGGTGCGTAAAAATGGTCAAAATTATTTGGTGGTCAAACAGACGTACAACGCATTGAAAAGCCGGCAAGTCTTTCGCTGCAAGAAACAACAACAAACAAACAAACAACAAAAAACAAACAATAAAAAACGCATTTTCTTGAAATATAGAGTATACATGTACAACGGGTCAAAGGTTACAACAGTCACCAGTATCAGATAATAGAAACTATTTTTAATTACAATACTTGCTATACGATTGCATTTTTAAGATTTTAAAATCTAAAATAAATGTCTCTAAGTGCTTCCGGTTGCTACCAAAATACACTGAGTTTAAAATTAACCTCACTGTTATTTATTTCATCAAAACTACACCAGTGGAATCTGAATGTAAAAATCTAGAGTGCGCCATTCTTGTCCGAAAAGATGCGGTAACTGAGGACCGCGGCAATTGGAACACCTCGGATAATTCACGAATCATCTCTCGGATGTATGTAGGTAGTCGGATTACCTCGGCCATTTCCCTAAATGGGACTTCTTTTGCGACAGAGGTCAAAACAAAGATGGCAGCTCAGGATGACAGCTCACTATCGTACGATGCCAGTTAAACATCAATTTGCAGCTGCTTCAAATTATCCAAGTTTAATTTACAAAGCGCAACAAACAAATCAGCTGTCAAACGACGCCATTGTTTATGTTTTGTGCGAACTACATTTTAGGCATATTCTTCCGACTTCCGGCGAACAAAACGATCGTGATTTTAGTAAGTATCACGGCACCAGATAATTCCGAGGGATGATAGTCCCGAGGACGGAACTACCCGAATTGATGACCTCTATGATACAGAATCTTGTACCGAGCCGCAGGAGGCATTAAAGCCTAAGCGTGGTATCGCAGATAAATCGGCCTAGTAGATAATTCATAGTCAGTGGAACCCTCGTTCTAATAACAGTTCGCTCCCCGTTTAGACCATTTCCTCTAGACTCGGAGATATTCCTGCCTGGCATTGATCATTCATAAAACTGCATTTTATTTATATTTGCATTACACATTACAAGCACTTTAAACAGATTACATTATTAATGTTACCATTTGAAGCAAGCCTGGACACAACTAACGCGTCCAATCTCCTTCGACATGCATATTTGTATCTGTACACAAACTACACCTTCCCAGGCATCGGCTTCAGGTACGGGAGGCCCCGGGTTCGATCCCGGGCCGCGACAAACCAAAGTCGTTAAAATGGTAGTGGTATAGCTCCCTTGCTAACGCTCAAGCCAATATAAGGGTAGTTTCAGACTGGTTGGCCCGGTGTCAGGATAATGTGACTGGGTGTGGTATCATGCCAGGTGTTCACGGCATGCTATACACAGTGAAGTCAGCACTATATCTGCTTCAAGTGGACACCGTCTCCAGATAACTGAAATACTGTTGGTGGGACGATAAACCCAATAAACAAACAAACAAACTTCCCAGGCATGATGGCTGACCGCGCACACACACACACACGCACACACACACGCACGCACGCACACGCACGCAAACATACACGTGCACACACACACACACAAGCACACACACGCACACACACACATGCACCTACGTAAGCACACACAAACGCATTTATATGCACAGGAACACATACAGACACCTGCGCACACATATGTACATAATTCTTGTATTAATGTTAGTGTTAAATAAGATACGGTTTTGGCGCGTCATGATGTGATAGAGCCGTTGACGTCAACGTCAACATCTGTTGCTGTATTTATTATTTCCAGTAATGGCTTATATGGATACTAAGAAAATGTAGAAGCTTATGCGATTTGTATTTTTTGAGAAAACCATAAGGCCGAAACGTCGTTAAAAGAGTGAAATCAACTGTGACCGCGAGTAATCAAACTCATGCTGAGTCAATCCTTAGCGCTTCTGAAATTTCAGCTTTCTCATAACTCCGCCCAAAAATCAAAGCATTAATAGCACGACCAGGCTATGTACACAAACTTTATTTGAGGTCTGAGTTGGCGAAATAAAATTTGATGCTGTTGTTGCTTTTCTTGTTGCTGTTGATTTGACTGCTTTTTACTTTTAATGCGATTACTGGCGTTAATATTTCGGGTATCAAAGAACAAGACGTATGTGACCTTCACTGTACTTTCCGTAATCAGTGTTTAAATGTTCCTGTGCATTTATCTCTCGAGAACCTGATCACAAAATGTTGTAAAAACACGGTTGTCTTATAATTTTCAACCATATTTGTAGAAAAGTAAATTAGGGTTGTCTGTCTTTTTTTAATAATCACTGTTAACTCATCGATTTATTTTTTTATCCTCTTTTTTTCTGCAGGGTATGAGCTTCTCTTTGCGAGAGCGCCAACTGCTTGGTCTTCATGGACTGCTGCCCCCGGCCATCTTGTCCGCCGAGGAACAGGTCTACGTCGTGATGCAGAACTTCTACCGCTGGGAGAACGACCTGGACCGATATATCTACATGATGTCGCTACAGGTGTGTGTTGCGGGTTGTCGGTGGTAGAGGGGGGTGGGGGGAGGGTGTTCAGGTGGGAGGGAACACTTGTTTCGGGTGGGGGAGGAGCGGGTAGGGGAGAAGCGGGTGTTCGGGAGGCGGGACGGAGCGGGTGTTCGGATGAGGAGAGGAACGGGTGTTTGGTGGTGTGGGGGTAGGGGTGGGGGCGGGGGGAGCGGGAGTTCGGATGAGCAGAGGAACGGGTGTTTGGTGGTGTGGGGGGGCGGGGGGAGCGGGTGTTCGGATGAGGAGAGGAACGGGTGTTTGGTGGTGTGTGTGTGGGGAGCGGGGGGAGCGGTTGTTCGGATGAGGAGAGGAACGGGTGTTCATGTGAGGGGGGAGCGGGTGTTCAGGTGAGGGGGGAGCGGGTGTTCAGTGAGGAGTGAGCGGGTGTTCAGGTGAGTGGGTGCGGGTGTTCAGTGAGGGGTGAGCGGGTTTTCAGGTGAGTGGGAAGCGGGTGTTCGGGTGGGGAGAGGAGCTTATGTTTGGTTGCAGAGGAGCGGATATTTGGAGGACGGATGTTTGGTGGGGGTGAGAAGCGGAAGTTTGGTGGGGGAGAATCGGATGTTGGGAGGGGGTGGGAGGACGGGTGTTTGATGGGGAAGGAGCGAGTGTTTAGTAGGGGAGGAGTGGATGTTTGGGGAAAGGGTGTTTGGTGGGGGTGAAGAGCGGATGTTTGGTGGGGGTCGAGTGTTGGGGATGACAAGTGGGTGTTTGGTGGGCTGAGGACGGGTGTTTGTTGGGGCGGGGGAGGACGGGTGTTTGGGAGATGGTGGTGAAAAAAGGTGCTTATATTGATAAGGAAAAGCTTGGTCATGGTGGTGATCAAGATGATGGGGTTCGTAGTAATGAGGAAGATGACTGATGTTGATGATAATGATGATGATGATGATGATGATGATGATGATGATGATGATGAAAAATGATGATGATGATGATGATGATGATTATGATGATGATGATGATGATGATGATAGTCAAGATGATGACGACGCTGTTGATGATATTAATATTGTTGATGAGGAGGAAGAAGAGGAGGATGACTCTGAGAAAGAGGAGGAGGAGGACAATGTAGTTGTTGGTCATGAGTTATGATTGACTTGGTGGATGTCTTTGCATTTCAGGACAGGAACGAGAAGCTGTTCTACAAATCAGTCGCCCAGAACGTGGAGCTTATGTTACCCATCATATATACACCCACCGTGGGCCAGGCATGTCTCAAGTACGGACTCGCCCTCCGCAAACCAAGGTAATTGCTTACTTGGGGTGTCGCGAGGAGGGAAAAGCATGGCAATAAGGAAAGTAGCATTTTGGAAAAAATGACCGTCATCTTCTGGAAATCCTTCCCTCTCCCCCCCCCCCCCCCCAACACACACCACACACACCACACACTCTCTCTCTCTCTTTCCCCCTCCTCTCTCTCTCCCCTCTTTCCCTCTCTCTCTCTGTATAATTGCTTGCCTCTCTCTCTCTTTCTTCCTCTCTCCATCTCTCTCTTTCTCTCTCTCTCTCTCCCTTCTCACTCTATATCAAAACTCTGTCTCTTTCTCTCTGCATCTTTCTCTCTGTTTCTGCCTTTCTTTATATATCTATCTATCTCCCTCTTTCAATCTCTCTCTCGGTTTCTCTCTCTCTCCCACTCTCTCTCTCTTTCACGTACACTCTCTCTCTCTCTCTTTCTCTCTCTCTCTGTCGCTCTCTCTGTGTCTCTCACTCTCTCTCTCACGCACTCTCTCTCTCTCTAGTTCTCTCTCTCCTCTTGCTCTGACTTTCTCTGTCTATTTCCTTCTCTTCTTTCCCTCTGTCTGTCTCGGAGGTAGGCACGAAATGTATTTCAGGCGTGTCGCAAAAAGTTCGGAAACTAATGTTACAGGATTACAGGAGATAAACATGGGAAGTACGTCAACCGTGTCGCAAGTGTTGTCTCGACCGCACTGTCACTTACTGGTGTACACAGGGTGACGGGAGAGCGTCCTGCACTTGTCACACTACATCCTTATCCAAACCCGGTAAATGTGCTTCACAGGTATCGTGCGACGTCTATCAATGCATTATAAACTATTAATCGACAGTTTATGTGTGGTTTACAGATAAAACAGGACACATATTACGTTATTTTTTGTTTTTATTACTTTAAACAGGATGTTCTCAGCACGCGATAACAAGATCCGGTGTCTATTTTCATCAAACGTCAGTTATATGTTTACTGTTGGCCAATTATTGAAACTGAACAACATCCCGCCCGCAGCAATACGATTTTTATTGGAAAATACATTTTGCGCAATATATAGTAATAACATCTTAAACACTGCCCTGAAACGTTGAACGTTTCGTCTACATGTTAAACATGAATCGATCGACTTAAAGAAATGTGAATGACTTTGCCAGTTTTAAGGATATGCCACATATGAAACAATTTTAAAGGCAAGATAAAACTACGTTTTAGTAAAAAATAATCTTTTAATGTTGTTGTTGGTGTTGGTGTTTTGTCTTGTTTTTGTTTTTTGTGACATTCGAATTTCATTACTGCATGTGAGCTTCCTTATTATAATTTGCCTTAATGATAACACCATATATATATTTATTAAATATATTAATTTAAATTTAAAAAAATGAACATCTATGCACAATAATGAGCTGATCAACTTTTACCGTAGGTATATCTTTTTTTGAAATTTGGAGGTTACCGACTGGCAAATAGACGGTTTGTTTTAAATTAAGTAGAACCTTCTTACATGTTACAAAAATGACTTACTTTAGGTTAAATGATTTTCTTTAGGGTATTTCTGATAGACTATGCACTTTTTACCTATATGGAAATGGGGTCAATCAAACTTGGTTATGCTTAAATTTGCTTGCAATATTCCGCGACTTACTGTAGAAAATAGAACAAACGTATTTCGTGGCGTCTAACCTATTAAAAGTTGCAGCTTAGACCGGACCTGGTAGCGTAGTCGGTAAAGCGTCGGAACCATATGCGGGAGGCCCGGGGTTCGATCCCAGCCCGCGATAAACCAAAGTCGTAAAAAATTGTAGTGGTATAGCTCCGTTGCTAACGCTCAAGCAAATATAAGGGTAGTTCCACGACTGGTTGCCAGTTCCAGGATAATGTGACTGGGTGTGATATCATGCCAGGTGTTCACGGCATGATAAACACAGTGAAGGCAGCGCTATATCTGCTTCAAGTGGACACTTTCACCAGATAACTGAAATACTCTTGGTGGGACAATGAACCTAATAAACAAACATGCAATACACAGTTAAGGCAGCACTATATCTTCAAGTGGACATCGTCTCCAGATAACTGAAAATCTGTTGGTGGGACGATAAGCTCAACAGACATGCTATATACAGTGAATGCAGCACTATATCTGCTCCAAATGAACACTGTCTCCAGATAACTGAAATACTGTTGGTGGGACGATAAACCCAATAAACACACATGCCATACACAGTGACGGCAGCACTATATCTGATTCAAGTGGACACCGTCTCCAGATTACTGAAATACTGTTGGTGAGACGATAAACCCAATACATAAACATGCAATACACTGTGAAGGCAGCACTATATCTGCTTCAAGTGCACACCGTCTCCAGATAACTGAAATACTGTTGGTTGGACGATAAACTCAATAAACAAACATGCAATTACAAAGTGAATGCAGCACTATATTTGCTTCAAGTGGACACTGTGTCCAGATTACTGTACTCTTGGTGGGACGATAAACCCAATAAACATGCAGTACACAATATAGGCAGCACTATATCTGCTTTAAGTGGACACCGTCTCCAGATAACTGAAATACTGTTGGTGGGTCGATAAACCCAATAAACAAACATGCAATACACAGTGAAGGCAGCACTATATCTGCTTCAAGTGGACACCGGTTCCAGATAACTGAAATACTGTTGGTTGGACGATAAACCCAATAAATAAACTAACAGCTTATGGCTACACTGAGAGGCTACAGGTAAGGTCCAGGATAGTAGAGGATACGGTTTTTGCGGGGTCATTGTTGATACCGATAACACTTAGCAACCGTAATATGACCAGTCATTTAAGGATGGGATCTGTCAGTTTGTCTGTATCAAATGCAAGTAACAAAACCTCACCCCAGCTTTGGGAGTCTGGGCATAATTTCTGAATACACTCATGCTTTAGTCTAAATAAGGGTGATTTGAACAATGCCTCAACTGTTAGACAATACAAGTCGTAAAAATCGCTCTAAAAGTTCATACTTTCCAAATCTATAAATTCAATTCAATTCAATTTTATTTATTGGCATAAACATACAGTTCGATGCCAGAATCACGTGACGATTGTTAAAAGAACGGGCGTACACACATTACTCGGACTGTCACTACTGTTAGCAATTTTGTTTGTTGTTGTGTTGTTTTTTTCATCTTTAATTGGAAAGTCACGTGTTTATTTGATGCGTCATTAAGCGGCGGTTAAAATAACCGCGGCAATTCCGTAAGGAATTTTGTAAACAATCGAAAACATGTTTTTTGCCGTTTGATCTGAACAACCTAGTATTGCTGCGTAATGCGCATGCGCGTTAATATGCGTCATGTGTATACGTCAGTAGTAAACAATACTCATTCGGAACACTACGTCCAATCTTTGACGGACATGGCCGAAGAGTTTCGAGTGAAAAAATGCGCTGATTGCCCGATGCAATCGGAACCCCTCGGATTATTCCGTCCTCGGGAAAATTCAATCAGAACACCTCGGATAATTCACGAATCATCTCTCGGATGTATGTAGGTAGTCGGATTACCTCGGCTATTTCCCTAAATGGGACTTCTTTTGTGATAGACGTCAAAACCAAGATGGCAGCTCGGATGACAGCTCACTACACTACGATGCCTGTAAAACTTCAATTTGTGGCGGCTTCAAATTAAAAGAAAAATTTACCCAGCGCAGCAGACACGCATCTGTCAAACGATGGCATTGTTTATGTTTTGTGCGAACTACATTTTAGGAATATTCTTCCGACTTCCGGCGAACAAAACGATCGTAATTTGAGCAAGTATCATTGCACCAGATACATCCGAGAGATGATTGTCCCGAGGACGGAATTAGCCGAGGCGTTCCGATTGTATCCCGATCGTGTCGCAATAATTTGAATACGTGAAATGCGGATAGCAAGATTCTATGCATCATGTACTTAAAAAAATTTGGATGATATCGGTGTAAAGGCTAACAATGGTTCACCGATTTGAAAAGCAATTATTTTGGCATGGATGAATGGGCGGCTACTTGACGAAAGAATTGTACATGTACATGAGTGACGCAAAACATGTTGTTGTTAAAAAAAAAACGTTTCGTTATTGAAAATCTCGTTAAAATGTATTACTTCTGTCCAATTGTGTTTTCTTTTGTTTACGACTGATCCAACTTTATGAAATTATTATATTTCACCAAATTCAGTATTGCGGTAACCTTCCCATGGTCCAGTACACACTGTACTTTTGATTGCTCCGTTTCTAAATGTACCCTGGGGTAATCTTTTTACGATCCAGTGCTAAGTACAGTGACCCTAAGGTTAAGTATTTTCTTAGATGGAAGATTTGATTTCTGCACTTAAGTGTTAATGCTAAAAGTTGGGATAATTTGCTATTATACATTTCGATATTTTATTATAATTTACTAGTTTATACATGTACAGAGACTGAAATGATAATTGGTGTATTTACTACAATAATAGGCATTTCGTGTATGTATGGCATAAAAATTACTAATGTATTTACTTCAATTATAGACATTTCGTGTATGTATGGCATAAAAATAACTGATGTATTTACTTCAATCATGAACATTTCGTGTATGTATCGCTCAAAATATTTAATGTATTTTTTGGTATAGCCTTGATCATTGTCTGTTTAATTTGGTACAGATTACGTGGGAGTTTATAATTTCACGACTTCGTGTCATGTAAACTAAATATACGTCTTAAAACATTTTATGGTAATACAATGCTCTAAGCAAGGCCAAAAAATCTTCGTCATCCGCAGACAAATACAAAAGGTATGAAGATAAAGATGAACAGCGCCCACGCTTTTTGTGAAAACATGAGAACCCCAAAGCTGGACAAATGTTTCTTCCTTTTTACTCCTTAGTGCATTCAAGCTGTCAATTTACTTCGCTCAGTGGTCTTGGGTGTCCTAAATCCGGTTATTTTCTTATTTGTTCTTATTTTCGGTGAAGCTTTCTGACTACATTTTTGACCTACTTAACAAGTTGCTGACGCCGCATCAGCCCGAATGATAATCAGAGTATAAGGGATGGATCCAGGGCGGAGGGGGGTGGGGCTAGGATTCATCCTGCCCCCCCCCCCCCCTTCCACACACACACCAACCAGGGTAAAAGTGCAGAGTTGTGAAAACACATACATGTAAGCTTAAAAATACTAAGCTTTAAAAGTAAATTTTGTCTGTTGACTGCTTAGGTCGAATAAAGGGTTCTTTACTGTGTGTATATATATATCTAGTATTTGCTGCATAAAGTTGAATAAATCCTGATTCATACCCACCCTCCCCCACCAAAATTTTCTGGATCCGCCCCTGCAAAGCATATCAGGTTGGTTGATATTCCAGGCGGCACCATATACCGTATTGCTCTTAATAAAACTACACGTGTGTGTGTTGGGGAGGGGGAGGGGTAGGGGGGTGTAGGTGTTCCATTTTATAAACAAGAAAAGTCGTCGATGCAAAGCATCAAAGGCAACGCAAAAAGTGGATAAGGAAAACAGATATGTTTAAAAAGTAATGGTTTTATTTGAAAGTTTTCAGTATACTATAGATCTTGAGAAATAGGTTTTTCAAGATGTGACCTATGTAGAAAAAAAGTTGCAAAATTATTATAATTAACTATAAAACTAAAGTGTACAAGCCGAAATTGAACATGTGCAGCAGCCTTACATTACACAAATAATTATTGTTCATATATTTTTTTTCTAAGTTTTGTTGAAACATATAGACACACAAAAAAAATACAAAAAATAATAAGAACGCTTTGTACCGAATTAGGACCCGTATTTTATCTGGTAAGGTCCGCAAAACAAACTTTCGCCATGTGCAAATTTCAGTGAGCATTACGTATATAGGCGTCGCGCTTCAGCGAGTCACCAATGATCTTTATTTAAGTCATGAACTATCCAACATTGTTTCCCTACGGTATTGGCGTATGAAATGCAAAGAAAAAGCAGGCAAATACAAAACAAAACAAAAAACGCCGCATATCATTTTTAAAAGCTATTCTTTAGTCTTGCTGCCAGTATAATTATTATATCTTAACTGATTAGGACCACCTTGCACAAACCTTTCTCAATTATTGTTTTGCTCAACCTCACATTCTGAATATTTTCGTAACAGTTTACCACAGAATAGCCATTTCTTTAGTAACCATTCTAGGTAAAATGTGTTTCAAATATACTTTGTATTTTTTCTTGTTGTCTTGTTAATACATCGCAGTGGCTATATATCACCATTATAGCAACGTCCAGCAGAGAAATGTCTGGGTAGGACCACCGGCGCACCGCATGTCAGCTGGAAGACCTTCCCACATTAAGTCCTTCGCCCCTAACGGGACTCTAACCCACGCGGTGGGAGGCTAAGCAGTCAGAGGAGATACAAGTCGGCGACTCTACCATAACGCCAAGCACCCCCCCCCCCCCCCCCCCCCCAAAAAAAAAAAAATTGTAAATTATAATTTTTCATTTATAAAGGGATGTTAATCAAGTAACACTCGATTTTTTAAATGTATTAAATAAATAATTACTATTAACAAATTATGATTTTCTAATATTTTAAACTATTTATAACATCCCCAGACTGCAACATGACATGGTGTTGTTAAATTTGACCAGATTGCGTGAAAGTCATTCAGCATTATGTGGAAAAATAAATATGATGAACATCTGGTCTTGACCTTTAACCGCTGGAGTCTTATCTTATCGTGGTTATTGTATATATTGGGTTTATGGTCCTACGATGTTTCAGTTATTTTGGAGACGCTGTCCACTCGAAGCAGATAGATTGCTGCCTTCACTTTTTATTGCTGCGAAGACATGTCTTGATACCACACTAAGTCACATTAGTTTGACCGGACCTGGCAGCGCAATCGGTAGAGCATCGGCTCCAGGTACGGTAGGCCCCGGCTTCGAACCCGGGCCGCGAAATAGCAAAGTCGTAAAAATTGGTAGAGGTATAGCTCCCTTGCTAACGCCGAAGGGTAGTTCCACGACTGGTTGGCCCGGTGTCAGAATAATGTGACGGGGTGTGGTATCATGCCAGGTGTTCACGGCATGCTATACACAGTGAAGGCAGCACTATATCTGCTTCAAGTGAACACCGTCTCCAGATAACTGAAATATTGTTGTTGGGACGATAAACCCAATAAACAAACATGTTATACACAGTGAAGGCAGCACTATATCTGCTTCAGGTGGACATCGTCTCTGAATAACAGAAACACTGCTGTTGGGACGATAAACCCAATAAACAAACATGCTATACACAGTGAAGGCAGCACTATATCTTCTTCAAGTCGACACCGTCTCTGAATAACAGAAATACTGCTGTTGAGAGATAAACCCAATAAACAAACACCTTATCTTGACACCGATCTAACCAGTCGTGAAATATTTGCTTAAGCGTAATAAAACACGTGAGGTATACTACTTTAACGACTTTGGTATGTCTCGGCCCGGGATCGAACCCGAGGCCGTCCGTCTGTACCTAGAGCCGACGCTTTATCGATCGCGCTACAAAGTCCAGTCGCGAAGTTTTTATAAAAATCACAAAAACTTGCTTCACACAGATCAATTATCGCTACTAAATCAATCACGTGCTCGTGTAACAAGACCAGTAAGAGTCAGCAACGGAGCTTACTACGACGAAATCTGAAACCAATTAGACGCTGCTTCTAACGTTAGATGTTAGGAGTGTTTGGCAAATATAATTAATGCTATCGTATTTTTATACACACTGTTGTGTTTGAGGTCATCGTCAGCGTTGTAAAATATGTACGAGTCGTCATCTATTGGTAACGATTTTTTAATCTGACCTTCTCCACACATGTTTTGGGCTCCAGCACCATTCTCTTTCCTTTTTTCCATTATCTCAGATATTAGTCAAACGACGTGTTTGAAACTTAAAAACGCCATCCCGTAAGAGCTAGAAACACACAATTTATCGGGGGAGAATGCCCCCGACTTGACCCAGAACCTTCCCCCACCCCATGCGGTCATGCGTACACATTATACAATGCCTAGCTACGCCCATGGCTTTATTATGACATAAATTATAAAATTTATTTCATTTTTTTTTGCAGAGGACTGTACATCACCATCCACGATCTTGGTCACGTGTACGACATACTCTGTAACTGGATGGTTGATGACGTCAAGGTAGGCGGACCCGAATATCATATTATAAAAATGTCCTGAACTTTACTTTTTTAAAGTTTCGGTGTCATACCAAATCTTTAAAGATGATATCCGAAAGTTTGTCCCATATCAAATAAATGAAACAATATCTCATCATAGTTTGGGGGAACTGGAACGCAATTTCTGCAAAAAACGCAAAATGAAGTCTAAGTAATGACGATTTTAAACATTCCCCTCAAGTGAAGGACAGTATAAATTGTGCAGTAAATCGCTCTAAATGTCCATTCCTACCAAATATGTAAATAAGAACAATAGGGGATTGGTTGCTAAAGGCACCGTTCTTAGAGAGAATAGCCCGGATGGTGATATAACTTAGCCTTAAAAGTAATTGATCTCTTGGTTTTCTTAGTTTAAAAATAACTAATTGTGCACCGTGGCTCCGAATAGAAACAATGTTTGTAATGACGAGAGGAGAGTTATGCTTCACTTTTTTTCACGTAGATGTAGGTCATCATTACATAGTGTTTCGCGGCATCTTTTCAGACAACAATAATTTCTTTGGTTGTTTGAGCGGAAAATAAATGGCCCAAAATTTTGGATACCATCTTTAAGAGTGGAAAGTCGATGCAAGTTTAATTGTGTAAAGTATCACCAGATTTTTCGCAGTACTGAAACCGCTTGGGGTAGAGCGCTGGTGGCGTAGTCGCCAATTTGTAACTCCTCCGACTGCTGAGCCTCTCACCACATGGGTTCGAGTTCCGTTCTGGGTGAAGGACTTAATGTAGGAAGGTCTTCCAGCTGGCCTTCTGTGCACCTGTGGTTCTACCCAGACATTTGTCTGGGGTCTTCTTCCACCAAAACAGCTGGACGTCGCTATACTGATCATAATTGGTCGCTGCGATTTATCTTAAAAGTTTTCCACAGATGTATTAATAACGATGTTATTAACGATCTGGCGGCTAGCCTGAAAATAACTGTGACAAGATGTATCTTAAAGAATAGAAACTAAGAAAGGATGGTGCAATAATTATGTTTATCGTCGGTCACAAACGACCGGTTCATTCCGTTACTCTCCATTCATCACCCGTGGGTTTATAAAGATTACTTTGCGCCTTTTCTGGTAATGATATTTCATTGGTCGCTTCATAATCCGATGAAGATTTCAGTCCAATCACGATGCTCATTCTTTCATTGTTTCAACAGAATTGTCAAAATGGCACTGCCATTCTTATACTTCTAGTCTCCACGGTAAACAGTTTGGGTTTTGTAAGCAGAATTATGACTGGCCAATTCCTGTTCTATTCAGTTCGATAAGACGACAGGAAATTTACCAATAAACCCATGGTCGACGAATGTAGCGAAAAGGAATAGTCGAGCGTGGGTATCCGACGATGTATGTTCTCTTCCCTGTTTCAGTGTATTGTGGTGACGGACGGCGAGCGGATTCTTGGACTAGGAGACCTGGGCGCTTACGGAATGGGGATCCCCGTGGGAAAGCTTGCCCTCTACACAGCACTTTCCGGCATGCATCCACACCAGTGTCTGCCCATCACCATCGATGTGGGCACCGACAATGAGGTGAGAGAGAGGTGAGAAAGAGATATAGAGAGTGCGAAAGAGAGAAATTAAAAAGAAAGTGGTAAGAAATGTGGGACAGCATTACGCCTGACTCGTCGGCGTCAGTATAATGGTCCGGCCGGGTTCAGTCCCTGGGCACCTCATAAGTTCCCTTGTGCTATAATGATAGAAATGTCGCTGCACAGTATCAGCAAAAATGCCGGCAAATCCCCAATGTCTCCCTTTCTTGTATCACTTCCTACAAGGAAGTAAGAAGTAAGAAAGAAAGTGTGGGCAAGTAAGAAAAGAGAAGGGATTAGACGGGGGCAACGGGATAAATTAGAGAAAGGAGGGGTGTAAATAGGGAGTAAAGGTGTAAATAGAAAGAGGGTAAAGGGTGGAAAGTGATTGTAGACAAAAGGGAAAACTGATGTTAGACTGTACTGTATTTATCGTCAAGTGTACATTTTATCTTACACTTTGACATTGCATTTATGAAAAAAATTGTAAGTACAATTATACGTGACAGGAAATGTTTCATTTTACTTGGGAGAAACACTAATAACGTAATTAGATTCTGACTTCGGCCTTTAGGCCTTAAAGGAGTACCCGATAGTTTGCCTATGTCGAATATATGTAACATGTCGGACCCCTGTTTGGGGTATTTGTGTATAATTTCTACAGAAACAATCATTCTTTAGTCTAAGGCGATTTTCTCAAATTTAGGGCAATAAAACTCTTTAATCAACACTTAAAATGTTCATTCTTTTCAAATCTATAAATAAGAACGATTGGGATTCCTGCTAAAAATAGACATCGACGTCACAGCGGATGACGTCGATGAACTAAAACATTAGTGGTTACGTGGTTTTCTAAGTTTAAAAATAGCTAACTGTGCAGCGTGGCTCAGATAGGAAATACATGTTTGTAATGACGATTGTGGCGTTATAGTTCACTTTTCAGACAGGTGTTGGACACCAATAAACAGTATTTTGCGTGATCGGTTCACGTAACCATAGTTTATTGTGATGATTTATTTAAATATTGTTGGTCCAAATTTTCGGATACCATCTTTAAAGCCAGTTTGAGTTGTTTAGCTTGTTGATATTTATCTGATTATCGGTCGATATTGTCATCACTAATATTGTTATTTACCTTATTGCAAAATGCCCATGTTGCCTTTATTTCCACGTTACAGAATATGTTGAAGGACCCGTTGTATATAGGACTGAAGCAGAAGAGAGAGAGGGGTCCCAAATACGACGCCCTGCTGGATGAGTTTATGCATGCTGTTGTCAAACGGTACGAAATTGTAAAACACAGCTTATTGCAATGCAATGCTTTTTTGTCAATACAACCAGCTTTTATCCAGAACTGGTCTTTGAATGCTAGCTGATAATTCGCCCAATTAGCTCACATTTCCGTTAGGGCACGTTCAACTTACGATTCGCGAAGTGCTTTTTTCAAATCCATCAGCTGAAAATGGCCCAATTCTTTGTTATTTACACACGCTGTTTGATTTCTTTATCTTAATCCGCCATCTTTTTTAATAAGTTACCGGAAGTTCGGCGCTGAGTAGCCTCCCTTTGAAATCGAGGGACAAAACCGAGTTATCGGATGGGGCATTTGCAGTATGAAATTTATTGCAAGCACACCAAATTACGACGTTTATTGCAGAACAACGTATTGCAAATGTATTGTCTATTACAATAAACTGATTTTTGAAATACAAAGGCTTCGGTCTGTTGCAGTACACAGCATTATGTCCAGCATTGCATGCTGGGAGAAATGCATTGCAATACACTCATATCGCAATACCGCAATACAATACTGTTAACAATACACATTTTTTCCAATCCATCCTTTTGAAATTAAACTTCTATTGCAATAAACACTATTTATCGAAACTCAACGTCCATTGGATACTGTTTTATTATTCCAGTCGACCATGTTGTCTTGTTGCGTAAAGTGTCAATTGCTATGCAGTTCAATAACACTTTTCATGAAATGTGTTGCAGTAATTACTAATGCTAAAGAAAATAAAGGTATAAACAAAAGTAAGTTCCAAAGAAATATTTTACTAAAAATGCACATGGTTATAATCAGTTGTTTGGGTGTTTTTGTTTTAGTTATGGAGGGAACTGCTTGGTCCAGTTTGAGGATTTTGGCAACCACAACGCGTTCCGGCTGCTGGAGAAATACCGGTGCTCGTTCTGTTGCTTCAACGATGACATCCAAGGTAAGACTATTGGTCGCCATGGCGACGTTCTTTCCGGTTGTATTTGACTGACATCTGGCTTAAATACTTTTAAAAAAACGGGGCATTCGTGGACGAGCAGTTAGAGTCGGCGACTTTTATAACTTTAATAATGGGCTGAAAAACGTTTTCATGCCTATTACATTTTTGTTCAGACAATATTTTGTCTACAACTGATCAATGATCATATCTGTAGGTGATTCTAAAATAGCCAATCTATTGAAATATTGAACGTTATCAGGTTTTTGTTTGTTTGTTTATTGGGTTTATCGTCCCACCAACAGTATTTCAGTTATCTGGAGACGGTGTCCACTTGAAGCAGATATAGTGCTGCCTTCACTGTGTATAGCATGCCGTGAACACCTGGCATGATACCACACCCAGTCACATTATCCTGACACCGGGCCAACCAGTCGTGGAACTACCATTATATTTGCTTGAGCATTAGCAAGGGAGCCATACCACTACCATTTTAACGCCTTTGGTATGTCGCGGCCCGGGATCGAACCCGGGACATCCCGTACCTGGAGCCGACGCTCTACCGATTGCGCTACCAGGTCCGGTCGTCAGGTTTTTATAAACTTACAATTTATTTTTCAAGGCAGTGTTTGGACGCTTGCTGAATTTTGAACGCACAAATGATTGACAATGCATGTCTTGTACTACTCGCGGCCAGTCTCAGAGTTATGGCAGTACAGGAACAAATATGCAAGTCGAAGTCGACTGGACATGTCAATTGTTTCCCGGCGTGCTTCAAAGGCTAACATTTATATCAAATCTTTTTAAACTCTTTTTTTTCAAAACGTTTCGACCATTGGCCATCTTCAGTTGATAATGTCACAACAAGTCTTTCTTTTTTCACATAACACATCCAGGAAATAATTATCAATATTTATATCGTTATTTGGACTCGAAGGTAAAGTGATTATATTGTGTAATTCATGCCTAAAATGGCAGCGCACATAATGTTTGCAAACATGCAGAGACAGAAATTGTTTATGTTTACCTCTTGAAAAAAGGCAATTTGCTGAAAATTTTAGCGAGAGTGTTTTTAGAAAAAAAAATATAATTAATACAGTTCCCTTTGGAAAAATTTACAACATTGTATACATAATTGTAGATTTATAACTGAACAACACGCTCAGGAATATCACTCAGTGTCTAGGGGAGTGAGGCGAAAGGGGGAACTGAATGTTATTAGAACGAGTTTTTCCGCTGATTATAATTAATATAGTAAGCCTAGATTTTAGCAGTGTCCTGCGCGGGGACTCACTGCCTTCTGCGGCTCTGTACCATGTTATGACAGAGGTCATTTGTATCATCTCAGCATCTCAGTCTAAATTACCGGCCGCAATAGCTCTGATGGTTGAGCGTCGGCTTGCGGATCGGGAGGTCGCGGGTTCGAAACCCGACCGGATCAAACCAAACACTTTAAAGTCGGTAGTAGTGGCTTCCCTCCTAACGCTCGGGGCTAATAGGACAGCATTACGTCTGACTCGTCGGTGTCAGTATAATGGACTGGCCGGGTTCAGTCCCTGGGCACCTCATAAGTGCCCCTGTGCTATAATGATAGAAATGTTGCTACACAGTATCGGCAAATATGCCGGCAAATCCCAAATCCCAATCTCTCAGTCTAAATTTACAGCACGTGTTCTGAACAGAACGGGCAATCTAAATTTAAATCCAAATCACCGCGACGGTCGTGTTGACTATAATTATGTAAATAATGTTAATTTTAAACTCAGTACATTATTTTGCGTACGTTTAATCCCTTACACTGTTAAACTTACACCGCACAAGCAGTGCTTTCAGCGCTTTGATATTGACTTGATCCAATGAGAGACATTAATGAATAGTCTCCCCTGAATATTCCCTAAATGCGAGTAGGTCCTTTCATTTGTTTTACTCGGTTTTTATGTTTGTGCTCTTTGGAGTGTATGTTGACCATTCTGCCTCTCTTGTGTTACCCAGGTTAACCATTATCAACAAACACTTCCTTTTTCTTTATGAAATTACAAATCTCTGTAAGAATTTAAATGGTTTCTAAGCTTATATGTATGCAAAAGTAAGACATTTCAATGTTTGTAATTGCAATATCTACAAAAAGAACAGGCGATAAAGTCCAAGAATTTCAACTGAAAGGACCTACCTACTGTTTGCAATGCCTCCGATATTAACTAACAAGGGAGACAATTTCCATTTCACCAATGTACCCCATTTCGTTTCCATTCCAGGTACGGCGGCTGTAGCTGTGGCGGGGATAATTGCAAGCATGAAGATTACTGCGAACCAACTGAAGGACAATAAGTTTTTGTTTCTGGGCGCAGGAGAGGTAAGATTTAAAAAAATATATTTTAAGTTGAACCTCTTAATAGATCGGTAGAAGCAATCTAGTCTGTCTTTTGGCCGACTGACTGTGTTAAACAGGCAGTTTCAGGTCAGTTTCTGCCGATTTTTCACTGACATCCTGTAGTGTGTTTTTGCTTTTTATAAAGGTACAACGGAAATGGTACCGGTAGTTTAAAAAAGGAATTATTTAAGACAAATGTCTGCGTAGAACCTTTTGCATACAGCACGTCAGGTAAAAGACCGGAGGAGGATCCAGAAAGTTTTGGTGATAGGGTTGGGATGTTAACGAAGCAAGACACATTCAACTTTATCGCAGTAAATACTAGATATACATACTTAGTTAGGGACCATAACTTCGACCTAAGCAGTCATTTACTTTAAATTTACTTAAAAAGCTTTGTATTTTTTAAGCTAACATGTATGTATTTTCACAACCCTACTCCTATTCGTTTACCTGGGTGATTGGTGGGGGGTGCATCTCCCCCACCCCACCCTACCACCCACCCCCACCCCCCTCCCCTGCATCCATCAATGTGGAAGACCGCGTGGTGAGCGGCGAACAGTCAAACTAGTTACAAGCCCGTCACTCTACCCCTCGTCCACGGGTGCTACCATTTTACTCTGCGACTTCAGTAGTTAACGGTTGAATCTATTTTATTGGTTATGTTTTTATGTGTTTACCAGTAACTACCTGCTTGTCAGTTTTTGCGAAATGTGTGAAGACAAAAATAAGAGACGCCCGTGGCAAAGTGGTAGAGTCGCCGATTCTTATTGCTTAGCCTTCCACCGCGTGGGTTCGAGTCTCGTTTTTGAGCGATTGACTAAATCAGGGAAGGTCTTCCAGCTGACCTGCGGTGCGCCGGTGGTTCTACCCAGACATTTGTGTGTGGGGGTCTTTCTCCACCAAATAGCATAAACAAAACAAAACAAAGCAAAGATACCTTCAATATTTTTGCTCTACCCTGTTACAGGCCTCGATCGGTATCGCGAAGCTCCTTACTCTAGCCCTAATTGAGGAGGGGGCCACCGAAGCGGAAGCCTACAGCCGGATCTGGATGGTCGACTCCAAGGGACTCATCGTGAAGGTACTTATTTATTTGAGTTTACACTGGTTTACCATCTGATCAATTATGTAGTGAATAGTATTACCAAAGTACCTAGAACTATAATTTCCCTAAAGTGCTTAATAAAGGTGTTTCAGATTTAGCGCATATACTTAACCTGTAGTATATAAATGTGCAAATTTTTGGTCATAGATTACAAACAGGATTATATAATTTCACAGCAAGCAAGGAGGCATCGGCTTCGAACCGTGTTATCGACACCCCAAAGTCGTTAAAAATGGTAGTGGTATAGCTTCCTTGCTAACGTTCAAGGAAATATAAGGGTCAAGGAAATATAAGGGCAGTTCCCCGGCTTGTTGACCCGGTGTCAGGATAATGTGACTGGGTATGGTATCATGCCAGGTGTTCACAGTATGCCATACACAGTGGAGGAACAACTTCAACGGGACACAAAACAACTGAAATACTGCTAGTGGGATGATAAACCCAATCAGACTTTGTTAAGACACATAGCAAAATTGAGACTTTATATGCAGGATCGTCCAGCGGGTGGTGTGACGGGTCAGAAGCTTCCGTTCGCCCAAAACCACCCTCCGGTAGATAAACTGGAGGAAGCCGTAAAGCAGATAAAACCCTCAGCTATCATTGGTAAGTTCAGTTTAGGGATTGGGATTGGGATTAGCCGACATTTTTGCCGATACTGCGCAGCGACATTTCTATCATTATAGCACAGGGGCACTTATGAGGTGCCTAGGGACTGAACCCGGACGTTCCATTATACTGACACCGACGAGTCAAACGTAATGCTGTCCCCTTAGCCCCGAGTGTTAGGAGGGAAGCCACTTCTACTAACTTTAAAGTCTTTGGTTTGACCCGTCCAGGGTTCGAACCCACGACCTCCCGATCCGCAAGCCGATGCTCTACCACCTGTGCCATTGCGGCCGGTGTCAGTTTAGGTGTAATTGAATCGAAATCCGACTTATTCCAATTATAAAGCACAAGATTTTAGTCAAATACCTATTTTGTTGTTTTTTTTCGACATAGTTCTCAGAAAGACTCAAATTGGTAGCGGTTCCCTACAACTTAATGTACCATATTATTTTATTTAACGTTCTCCGGGACGGGGAAGGGGGTGCGGTAGGAGAATTATAATTCGCGACCAATTTGTACTTTCTATCTATTCATGTGGGCATGATGCCTAGCGTGGCATCAGTGTAGCCTAATCATCATTAATTGTAATAGGCTGTTTAATTGAATTAAATTCACAATTGTTTGTTTTATATACAAGTTCATTTCTGTGTACCGTATTGCTATTATTAAACGTACTCGGGTGGTGGGGTAGGGAGATAATTATAATACCCAATTTGTATGTTTTATATACAAGCTCATTTCTGTGTACCACTGACCAATTTTGTACTCATAAGTTTGATCTATCAACAGGAGCGGCCGCACAGCCTGGAGCATTTACAGAAGAAATCATTCGAAGCATGGGCTCGTTCAACGAACACCCCATCATCTTCGCCTTGAGTAACCCCACGAGTAAGGCGGAATGTACCGCAGAACAAGCCTACAAGGCCACTGATGTGAGTTGGTCATTTAACACAGGTTTTATATTCATGGTTTAAATGTTAACAAGTTCACTGATCTGAGTTGGCCTTTTAAAAGTGGTTTTGCGTTAATGGTCTAATCGTATAAAGGCTATTGGTGTGAGCTGGTTATTTAGCAGAGGTTATGTATTTATGGTTTAAATATCTAGAAGGCCACTGATATAAGTTGGCCATTTAACGGAGGTTATATATATATGGTTTAAATATCTAGAAGGCCACTGATATAAGTTGGCCATTTAACAGAGGTTATATATTTATGGTTTAAATGTCTACAAGGTCACTGACCTGAGTTGGCCTTTTAAGAGTGGTTTTGCGTTAATGGTCTAAACGTCTAAAAGCTATTGGTGTGAGTTGGTCATTTAACTGAGGTTAAACAATAATGGTCAAAATGTCTACACGGCCACTTATGTGAGTAAGCACTTAAACAGAGGTTAAGTATTTATGGTTTAAATGTCTACAAGGCCTCTGATGTAAGTTGGTCATTTAACAGAGGTTATGCCACTCAGCCTGATGCATTTACCTTTAAGCTTACTTCTTCTGCAATGATACCTTAAAGGCAATAATAATGGCGTTTTTTAGAGTTCCATCTTAGTATAAAATCCATGCAGACAGACTGTGCACTTTGTGACACAAACGAGAGAATCATAAAACAATTAGTATGTGTACTGTTTACTGAATGATCACAGTGGAGAAGGCCATAAAACATTTAGTATGTGTACTGTTTACTGAATGATCACCGTGGAGAAGGCCATAAAACAATTAGTATGTGTACTGTTTACTAAATGGTCACAGCGGAGAAAGCCATAAAACAATTAGTATGTATACTGTTTACTGAATGATCACAGTGGAGAAGGCCATTAAACAATTTGTATGTGTACTGTTTACTGAATGGTCACAGTGGAGAAGGCCATAAAACAATAAGTATGTGTACTGTTTACTGAATGGTCACAGTGGAGAAGGCCATAAAACAATTAGTATGTGCACTACCTACTGAATGATCAAAGTGGAGAAGGCCATAAAACAATAAGTATGTGCACTGCTTACTGAATGGTCACAGCGGAGAAGGCTATAAATCAATAAGTATGTGTACTGTTTACTAAATGGTCACAGCGGAGAAGGCTATAAATCAGTAAGTATGTATACTGTTTACTGAATGATCACAGTGGAGCAGCCCAATAAATAATTAGTATGTGTACTGTTTACTGAATGGTCACAGTGGAGAAGACCATAACACAATTAGTATGTGTACTGTTTACTGAATGATCACAGTGAAGAAGGCCATAAAACATTTAGTATGTATACTGTTTACTGAATGATCACAGTGGAGAAGGCCATAAAACAATAAGTATGTGTACTGTTTACTGAATGATCACAGTGGAGAAGGCCATAAAACAATAAGTATGTGTACTGTTTACTGAATGATCACAGTGGAGAAGGCCATAAAACAATAAGTATGTGTACTGTTTACTGAATGATCACAGTGGAGAAGGCCATAAAACAATAAGTATGTGTACTGTTTACTGAATGATCACAGTGGAGAAGGCCATAAAACAATTAGTGTGTATACTGTTTACTGAATGGTCACAGTGGAGAAGGCCATAAAACAATAAGTATGTGTACTGTTTACTGAATGATCACAGTGGAGAAGGCCATAAAACAATAAGTATGTGTACTGTGTACTGAATGATTACAGTGGAGAAGGCCATAAAACAATTAGCATGTGTACTGTTTACTGAATGATTACAGTGGAGAAGCCCATAAAACAATAAGTATGTGTACTGTTTACTGAATGATTACAGTGGAGAAGGCCATAAAACAATAAGTATGTGTACTGTTTACTGAATGATTACAGTGGAGAAGGCCATAAAACAATACGTATGTGTACTGTTTACTGAATGATTACAGTGGAGAAGGCCATAAAACAATAAGTATGTGTACTGTTTACTGAATGATTACAGTGGAGAAGGCCATAAAACAATAAGTATGTGTACTGTTTACTGAATGATTACAGTGGAGAAAGCCATAAAACAATAAGTATGTGTAATGTTTACTGAATGATCACAGTGGAGAAGGCCATAAAACAATAGGTATATGTATTGTTTACTGAATGATTACAGTGGAGAAGGCCATAAAACAATTAGTGTGTATACTGTTTACTGAATGGTCACAGTGGAGAAGGCCATACAACAAATAGTATATATACTGCTTACTGAATGTTCACAGTGGAGAAGGCCATAAAACAGTTAGTATGTGTACTGTTTACTGAATTATCACTGTGGAGAAGGCCATAAAACAATTAGTATATATACTGCTTACTGAATGGTCACAGTGGAGAAGGCCATAAAACAATTAGTATATATACTGTTTACTGAATAGTCACAGTGAAGAAGGCCATAAATCAATTAGTATGTGTACTGCTTACTGAATGGTCACAGTGGAGAAGGTCATAAAGCAATTAGTATGTGTACTGCTTACTGAATGATCACAGTGGAGAAGGCCATAAAACAATTAGTAAGTTTACCGTTTACTGCATGGTCACAGTGGAGAAGGCCATAAAACAATAAGTATTGTACTGTTAACTGAATGGTCACAGTGGAGAAGGCCATAAAACAATTAGTATGTATACTGTTTATTGGATGGTCACAGTGGAGAAGGCCATAAACCAATTAATGTGTATACTGTTTACTGAATGGTCACAGTGGAGAAGGCCATAAAACAATTAGTATGTGTACTGTTTACTAAATAGTCACAGTGGAGAAGGCCATAAAACAATTAGTATGTATACTGTTTACTGAATGATCACAGTGGAGAAGGCCAAAAAACATTTAGTATGTATATTTTTTTACTGAATGGTCACAGTGGAGAAGGCCATAAAACATTTAGTATGTATACTGTTTACTGAATGGTCACAGTGGAGAATGCCATAAAACAATAAGTATGTGTACTGTTTACTAATTGATCACAGTGGAGAAGGCCATAAAACATTTAGTATGTATATTTTTACTGAATGGTCACAGTGGAGAAGGCCATAAAACAATAAGTATGTGTACTGTTTACTGAATGGTCACAATGGAGAAGGCCATAAAACAATTTCGTATGTGTACTGTTTACTGGATGATCACAGTGGAGAAAGGCCATAAAACAATTCGTGTGTGTACAGTTTACTGAATGATTACAGTGGAGAAGGCCATAAAACAATCAGTGTGTGTACTGTGTCACGTTTGTCGAAAATTAGCAGACTTTCCTGTTTTTGTCAGCCGGTTTTAAACTGAAGACCTACCCACACAATCCCACCACAATTACGAAAAGACTACATGTGCACAATAAAAGTAATCAATTTTTACGCCTTTTCTTTTTCATATAGGGCAAGTGTGTATTTGCCAGCGGAAGCCCCTTCAAACCCGTGACACTGAACGGAAAGACGTACTATCCAGGTCAAGGTAACAACGCTTACGTATTCCCGGCCGTTGGCATGGCAACTGTGGCCTGCGATATTCGCACTATACCCGAGTCCTTGTTCCTAGAGTCAGCCAAGGTAATTTTGTTTGTTTCTTGGTTTCTTACCTTTCTGCACACCGGGGGCTTACATGGCCAAGCAATTGAGGTCGCCATTTTAGCTCTCCTCAGACATCTTACTGTGTAGGTTCGAGTCTCAGTCATTACAAAACAGAAACCATGTGTGTGGAAAAGTCTTCCAGCCCTGATGCCGCTTTGGTTGGTTCTTATAAAACCGTTTTGGCCAGTCTTTAACCAATTATAATTCATCGCAATAATAACAACAATTAATTATGCCTTGTTATAGCAATACGGAACAACAACATTCTAAGAAAGCTATTGGCACCGAAAATAAATTATAATGTGGCACGATTGTGACAGCTAGGTCAGAAATCTAAAACTTGATTTTTTATGTTATTTTTTTTATTTTATTTTTTTTTTTTTTATTTTATTTTTTTTTTTTTTTTGCATGTTTAATAAATTTGACGTTCCTATTTACAGAATTAATCAAATGAGGAATCCGGTTTGTGTAAGGGTTTGTTGTCAATTCTGTGTAGAAAAAAATTGATCAACAGTCAATTGAAAACTCTACTACAATTTACAAAAAAAAGTCAAACTATAAGGAATAAAAGTCAAGCACAGCAAGAAATTTCTTTTTTAAAATAATTAGCAATGATGAGGCATTATGTAACACAATTATTGATCAATAAGAATGTTTTAATGTAAAAACAAGACCGGTAAGAACCGAGACACCATTGTACGTTGATATGCTCACCGAAAGTTTTTTATAGAAGCATATCGCCGCCTCCTCGTCCGACAATCCGTCCTTCCGTCAGTGCGGGCTATATCTACGCAACCGCTGGCTTGAATTCAATGAAACTTTATGGAAAGCTTTACCAAAAAAAGTGAAACACGCATATTGTCCACACACTCCTCTTCGATGATTCTTACGGGTTTATTGCCATTTTTAATTTCTGTATCATATGATATTAGGCCATTTCGTTTCTGTGACCTACACTCCGCCTTGAGATTGGTCAACCAGTCTTAGCTCTCTCTCAAACCTTACCCTTCTGCTTATATCTTCCGCGTGAAAATCGGGGATGGAGAAGCCACGGTTCATTTTACACAAAGGTAATGAATGGCATATTATTTCCACCGGTTCTCATTTTCTCGAAACTGTGAATACTACAGTGCTTGCAGCACTTTTATTTTTTCAATTTGATCCTTATCAGTTGTCCATTTACTTACTACAACCAGTACTCAGATAGTTTCAAACGCGACGTATTTCAGGCTTTGGCCAATCTTGTAACAAAGGAAGACATCGCCGAAGGTCGGGTATATCCGCCGCTCAACGAAATTCACCGAGTGTCTACGAAGATTGCCGTACATCTGGCGGAATTCGCTTACCGCGAACGATTGGCTCATCACTATCCGCAACCATCTGACGTCACAGAATTCATCAAGTCACATCAGTATGACGTAAATTATACGGAATACGTTCCCGCCTTATACGACTGGCCCGGACATAGCACGAAATTGTAATGTCGGATAGCACCATCTTTAGTGACATTGATAATTTCTTTAAATGTTTTCATTTTCAGGAATTTGTTTTCTTATTTATAGCAAATGTAATTTGCACAAAACTTTAATGATCGTCATGAAACATATCTTAAGCTGTCCGGATAAAACTTTTAATTAATCATTAATAAGTAACAAAGACTCTTAGAGAAATTTAACGTCTGTTCTTTCAGAAATAAGTTTTCTGTCGTGACTTAATCGAAAGTCACAGACAAAAGCGAACAATCATTTTTGCTTATAATGTCGTTTAAACGTTAAGACAATACATCACGTATATAACGCTGTTATGTAAATATTTATTTTTATTGTCTTTTAAGAGATGATTATAATTTGACCGTTCCTTTTTTATTGTCTTTCAAGAGATGATTATAATTTGACTGTTCCTTAAGAGGCTTTATAAACTATTCTTTTCTCTTTTCAAAAATGCTGAATTTTCCTATTTGAGGCTATGTTTGAAACTCCGTATCAAGTACTTCAGCAAATCGATTTTTTGTTATAAATATGTTCAATGACCAAACAGTGATTAAATAAGAATAGGGGGTGAATCAAATTCTGTACCTGTGTAATCATTTCTAATTAATTATTAATTAGTTAACTAACAAGTTAATTTTGGCAGTTTTTTACTTATGTTTTTTATTTAATGTTACATTGCTTTATGCGGTAACAAAGCAAGAATATATGAAGTAATCGTTTTTTGTGACGGGTGTTCCATGGCTGGTTCATAACTACAGATCTATATGTTATACTTATTGTCTAAACTAATATTTGCAATGTGTTCTTCTTTATTAAACATTCCAGCATTGTCTTATGTTATGCTTAATGAATATATTCTGTAAAACCTATTGGTTGTTTCAGCTTATGAACTTTTCAACCTGTTAAATGTGCCGCCTAAAAATGTTGCTCCTGCCATTTCATTCGCCCTAAACACAATCTGACCTGCGCCGCTGTTTGTACTTTCTTATAAGGTATTCTGAAACACCAAAGTTGGAAGGAAATTGTGCTATTGACGGGAGAAAAAAAGGAAAGAAATATTACTCAGAGTTAGATTTAAAGTTCTTAAAGAAATAACACTAATAATTCAATGCAGGTGACATTTTGTTTGGTGACATAAAGGAGCTCTTTAGAACGGCATTTCTCTCTAGCCTTTTATTATTCAGATAAAACACGAATAGCATATATCATTAGTTTTTTAAGATATCGATTGTACGATTCAACGATTTCAACCACGTCACCAGAATTCAACGAATGGTAGATAGACCTCAGCTAACATGAGATCTTAAAAATTAGCGAAAACTTATTATAATTACCTCCTCACTTTCTTTACATGGAAAAGAAATTTAACTGACTATCCAGTCAACTAAAGACGAGCACACGATGCTCACATACATATTTCTTGACGGATTTTAAGATGACTAAGTCAATGTTGTCTAATATAAGCTATGATGTTTACAACAACAACAAAATCGTTCCATCTAATTATCGGATTGTAGTGTTTTTTTTCGTGGTGCAGCAAAACATAATGCGTCATCATATCCTCTAATTAAACTGTCAGAACCCGATAGAGAGCAGCGGAGCTAGATGTCAGGTGAATTACTTCCGGTCCAAAGCCGCACTGTTGTACCGCCATCTGCAGGTTTGGGGAAAAGAAATCCATATAACTAAGGTGTTACTTTATCAAACATTTCGAAGAAAACATCACAGATGTCGTTGGTTTCAGAAAACACCATCTTATAAGTATTTACGATGCACGCCTGGGACGGAGCATTGTAACTCTGCAGAAAAAAAGCTTTTCGACTTCAGACAAAAACCCACAAACCTCCATATCCGGACTGTATTCTGTGGGCATTTTTTGTATCAAATAAATATTTAATTCCAGAAGGAACTAAAAGCATACATATAACATTTGCTGAATCGATGATGATTTCAAGTAATGAAGTACCTAATATTTTGTGCAAAAGATATTTTTGTTGTTTGTGTTTGTGTTGTTGTTTTTCTAAATAACTAGCTGAAACCTTAACGCCCAGTCTTCTGACATTGCAATTAAACTTGATATGATTCATGACTATAATTATGCGTACAACTATAACTTTGAAAATAGCAAGCAACTAATTTCATAAAACCTGATTCAGAACCCTCAAAAATGATGAAACCATGAAATCTCAAACCTTAAACCCAAGTCCGCTGTCCAGGCAGCCTAGGAAGACCCCTGTAGTACTGTTTGTGGAAGAGGGGGTGTAGAAATACTGGCTGTTTGTTTCCATGGCAACGGGGGTATACAGGGGCACGTGACTACAATGGCCGCCGGAAGAATAAATCTGAAAAAAGAACAGTATGACAACAGATCCATTTTATTTCAAGAGTGTGTTTGTGCGTGCCCTGCATGTTGCCTGTGGGAAGGGATTACCCGGCATTTTTGCCTATACTTTGGAGCGACATTTCTATCATTATAGCACATGGCTACTTATGAGGTGCCCATGGAAAGAACCCGGCCAGTCTTTGTGTGTGTGTGTGTGTTATGCTTGTGCATTATAACACATAGCGGACTTTTGTGCTGATTTGGTGTAAGATCGCATTTTATTTCTGCGAGGGAGTGTACAACATATTTTATTTATTATTTTCTAGGCTCACGAGCAGAAATAAAGTGCAATCCTATACCTAAATCAACAATTTTTTTGTTTCTTTCAGGCTGATTATTTGGTTATGTTCATTTTAATTATCGCTTTAAAACAAATACGTTTCCCACTTGTAGCTGCATTGCGTTTTGTGTCCCCTCTAGGTACCCCAACCGAATAATTCAGTGATATGACTATACGCATATAGAAAATAGTTCCAATATTTATAAATTTATTTTAACAACATTTGCCAGTATTTTAACAGGAAACATGTTTTATGTATTACCAACAGATCCTCAGGTACCCCAACCGAATAATTCAATGATATGACTATACGCATGTAGAAAATAGTTCCAATGTTTATAAATTCATTTTAACAACATTTGCCAATATTTTAACAGGAAATATGTTTTATGTATTACCAACAGATCCTTAGGTACCCCAACCGAATAATTCAATGATATGACTATACGCATGTAGAAAATAGTTCCAATATTTATAAATTTATTTTAACAGGAAACATGTTTTATGTATTACCAACAGATCATCAGATACCCCAACCGAATAATTCCGTAATATGACTATACGTATATAGAAAATAGTTCCAATATTTATAAATTCATTTTAACAACATTTGCCAATATTTTAACAGAAAACATATTTTATATTTCACCAACAAATAATTTGATATTGAAACTTAAAAAAATATAACACTAACAACGAGATAGTAATTAAAACACGTTTACGCAATCTGAAGTCAAAATTTGATGTCTGGAATATTTTGTGTTTTTTTCACTCTGCAGTGAAAATAACCTCTCAAACATTTCACCGATGTTATTTCATCAATAATTAATTATGAATCTAAGTGTAAATGCTTATTGAGTCGGAACCTTTGTAAATGAATAATGTTTGCACTTTATGCAAATTTTATAAAATGCCCGCCACAAAGGAGATTATTCGGTGCAATTTAACCATATTGTTTGCTGTTCTCTGTTCTGTGCAATGTACTAATATTGTTAAATGTCCCAAATTCAGTGCAGTTTGACAATATAGTTCACTGACCTATATTCACTGCAATTTTACGATATTGTTAAATGTCCCAAATTCAGTGCAGTTTGACAATATTGTTAGATGTCATATATTCACTGCAAATTTACAATATTGTTAAATGGGACGCAGTGCAATTTAAGAATAAAGTTCAATTACGTGGGACAAAACAGAAAAAAAAGCATATATAACATATTAAATTTTTTGGAAAAAAACTAACAACAAGGGAGATAAATCAGTAAGACATCTATATTCAAATGCACCTAACACGGATGCTTAAACCTCAAACCTGTTGCCCAAGAGTCCAGGATGATGGGTGTAGATTCACGTTACAATGGTTCATGACAAAGGCTTCGGGCGATTCTCTGGCCTGATTTGCTGGACACGGTGTGGCGGTGTCTGCCTGAGCCACGGTGTGAACGGCAATCGCCGTGACAACCCCAGCGGCACTACATGTGCCCGGTGTGGTCGGCACGATCTCTGGAAGTTAAATGACAATTAATTTAATAAGAAATTATTTCATAGCTCTGAACCTTTTTATACATCTGTTTTATTTTTATCCCACCTTCTCTGTAAATATCGGTTGATATAACCGTGTGATAAAGATGAGTTTTATCAACCGATATTCGCGCAACTGCTCTAAGCCGGACTACTTTTTTGACGAAACGATCAGGAATGTTTACGAGAACGAAACTCATTTATCGCATAATTATGTTTGTGGTCAACCCAAAAATGTAAATAATTACAAAGATTGGTTAAATAGAGCAAACGAGGCCATTAAAAAAACAGAAGGATGAGCGCGGTATCAATCTCTGTCCTGCAGGATTGAAAATTTAAATAGCAGCGTCTTAACCGACTGAGCTAACCGGACAGTTCATCGTGATTTTCCGAAGTTCTATTTAACAATGATATAGAAAATTTCTATAACAAAAAATATATAAAAGCTTATATATCAAAATGTATTTATTTTCAATTCAAAAACTTGCAAAAATCTTAAACAACATGTAATACAGGCACATGATTAAAACTGTTTAGGAATAGTAATAAAATCAATAAAAGTACGAATTTGTAGTCGGCAAAAATAAAAACAACTATCAAAATGTCAGATTATGAGTCCCTGTTCAATTTGATGTTATTTGGTGTGAATTGAAAGAATGTGATGAAGAATCGTCTGAAAACCTAAGCAGTGTTGTAGAGATGTGCTACGAGAATTTCGAGACAAAATTTTGCTTTAATCCAAACAGTTTTACAGTTTTGAGAAGGAAATTGATCTTGAATCTGTGGCTGTCTCAGAAAGCAGCAATCAGCTGCATAATCTGAGGACAGACCCTGATGATCAAATGTCGTTACATGATACACATTCAAATGGTTTACAAAGAGCTCAATCTTTAGTTGAACCAAATACAGCTGACTGCATAGATCTGGACAAATGTGCTAATAAATCACAGACACCAGCACACCACCACCAATCCCAACATTTCTCAAAATTTCGCAATTCACCCTGTCAAAGACACAACTATCTTTACAATTTTCAATGGCATATTCAATGTTCAGAATTGCAATGTCATCAGCAGTTAAAATTCATGAGCAAACTGTTTGTTACAACCACAAACAGACACAAACCTCGAATGTAATTCGCGTTTCTTAATGCCATATGCGTAGCAACTTTTATGTTACACGGCCTTGACATTACACACTACATATATAGTTTTATACGAGGACATTTTGTATTAAATAGATCGTTTATACTTTCATTGCTTGCATTTGAGAAAGTCGTCAGGAAGTGCGAGGTTAGAGCTCTGTAAAACCGGTTTAAGCACCCCAGTCGGTCTATATTGTCGACTGACCGTTCCAAGGCGGTAACTGTCGGGTTTGCTCTTTTCGTTAAATGACTCATCACAAATTTGTTCTTACTTTTCGCTTGGCTTGCATGTGAAATACCTTTGTTCTGTGCCTTTTCGGAGTTTGGTATATGTTGCAATGCTCATAGGACTTGTCATATATTGTTATTGTGAGATGATAACGATACCTACGTGAGCAAGTTTCTCCCATGAATCCGGCCGTGCAGTTGCAAGTGTAGAAAGGTAGTTCGTTATAGACGCTACATTGTCCATTGTTCAGACACGGATTGGATGCGCACACGTCTGTTTGTAGAAACAAATATTGTAAATTATCTTCATATGATCAACTGCAACAATTGTTTTATTTTATTTACTACTTTTTTATTTAATCATAACCAATCATAAATGAATTCAAATTACTTGAAACAAATAAAATCTCACAGAAACACATTGTGTATTTTTTTAAAGTTTCAGTGTCAAATTGACATGAAAATATAATAGCATTATCATTTTATAAATACGTGGACTGTGTTACATAAGTTATGAAACGGTGAGTCAGTAAAAAAAAATTATATCCGCATTCTTGCTTTCAATACAATTAACTTGAACATAAACATACCGCTGTATATACAAGTTAGAAGAGTAAATACAAATACAATCGCAGCGGTTCCGTGGAAAAAGCAAAAAATGCGTTAACTGACCTGTAAGTTACATATTTCCTTTGCAATACCGTGTAAATAAACGAACAACATCGATTTGCCATGATTTGGTTTATCAATTCTTTTAATAAAATTCACTTTTATCCTGAATCATATTATCCATTGTGCAACCAAGTTTGACCATATACAGTCGCGGCGGTAACGGCGGTTAAAAAGGTGGTATCCGACAGTTTGCTTATTTCAAAAAGGCCTACTTATAACATTACCTTACTACTGTTTAGGGGAAATTAGTCATAATTTTCGCATAAACTTATACTTTAGTATAAGGAAAGACGGGTTTAAACACTGCCTACAATGCTAGACAGTACAAACCGCGATAAAAACAATCTAATAGTTCAATCATTCCAAATCTATAAATAATCACGATAGTGATCTCTGCTAAAAATAGATATCGACGTCAGTGGGGATTAACCGGATATAACTAACGTAATCTCAAAAATGAGAAGTCACGTGGATTTCCTAGTTAAAATAGCTTTCTCTGCAGCGTGGCTTAGATAGAAAATACCTGTTTGCAATGAGGAATGGGGATTTATGTTTCACTGTTCACACTGATCTAGAGCATCAATTAACAACATTTTGCAATATCTTTTCTTGTAACAATGACTTATTTGGTTATTTGAGAACAAAATATTTTGGTCCAAACTGTCGGATACCTTCTGTAAACAGATTGGTGGAAACTGAACACGAAAAACGGCCATCAACTTCATCGTCCAAACTATGCAAACTATCCTTTTGCATACGTTTATATGATAAGTGTATGCAATAAAGTGAAGCCAATTTTTAAATACACAACTATTTTTGCATGATTTTTATCCATCGCAACAACAATGACGGTCACTCATATCTATAGATATTTTCCATGTGATGTCATAGACACTGATAAGACAGTTTAAGGCAGCCATCTTTGAAGGCAGAAGCTAATGCATGCCGAAATCTGGAAATATGTACTGTATTAAACTCACCGTTTTTTTTTATTTTTCAGTCTATTTTACTGAGTTCTTTATCAAATTTAACAGCTTTTATGAAGTTTTTTAAGTATCAAAACTATATTTTGATTAAAAAAAATACAACCAAAAAAGATACACTGTTCATTTTGTTAAAGGATAAGCCAATAATTTTATTTATTTATGTGTATTAATTCTTTGTGCTTTTATAAATTTTATAAATATTGTATTCTAAAAATATGAATTTCAAGAGCTTTCTAATTGATATAGCTTTTAATTTTTGGACCACAAATGAAGAAATTACAAAAAAAAAAAAATTTACTCTTCTATACAATTCATGGGAAAATCCCTTGAAGTTGCCATCAAAATGGCTGCCAAGATAAGGGATCTTCACTGATGTGGAAGCTATCTATTATGGACTGGTGAAAGGTCAACCAATGTCTGGGTAGAACCACCGGCACACCGCGTATAAGCTAGATAACCTCGTCCATACCGGGGCTCGAACCTACGCGCTGATGGACTGAAGATTTACACATTGGCCACGTACCACTGGAGCATCTAGTACCGATGTAGCCCGGGTCGCAGATACAAGGAAACCCATGACTGCCGTTGTGGTCAACACCGCAATGGCCGTGGTTGTTACAACTGGTTGGGGTAACACAGTCGTGGTCTGTGGGGAAATACATAGGGGATATGACACGTCTTTTAAAACAACATTTATTAAACTAGTTCAGTAAAAGAAATAGTAAGCGAGCCTATTCTTTTTACACATGATTTAAATCGCTAATTTACTATTTTACTCAATTTTAACAACAGTACTTGGTGAAATAGTGGTATAAGACGATCTGCATTATGACGACGTCGATGATGTCACCAATAAAAAAGCTGTATTACACTAGTGTGTAATATTTTTATGTTAATAAATTAGTCAATATCAAATCACTTATTTATTGACAAATTTATTAAATAACTACATGTACTTATAACATTTTACATTCAATACTTATTTTTTGCATTAATTTAAGTCAGAAAATGCTTGTTTGTGTTTTTGTGAAATCTACACGTTGTAATATCACACATTTGGTTAAACACTACCAATTCATGCCGTGAACGTTTGGAAACTGAGAATATTTTGTTTAATAAATTTATGCAAACTGTCGGCTTCTACACATAGACCGAGTTAAAACAAAATGACTTCCATTTCTCAGAGCTTCTTGCTGAAATCTATATATTTTTTTACCCTTCCTCATTAGCCAATCAATTACTTTAAATGCGGGCTTTATATCAATATCATTTTTCGGCGGGGCAAAAAAGTGATATTGATATTTGCACTGTTTTAAAGCAGGCCGACGTGTTCTTGAACGTGGCAGGTGCTTATTATAGGACTAATAACGTATAGTTATTTAATGAAACAAAATATGTAATGGGTGTATTAAATGGAAAGCAAGGAAAATCATGCGATAAATGAAGTATATACAACAAGACAAGAGTCGCCGAAAACAATGCATCAGATTTTGTTACATCGCATTGACGCAATTAGTCGTTTAGCTAATTAATTGTGAAGGAAAACCCAAGACTTATGTCTGGGTAGAACCACCGGCGCAACGAGGATTGGCTGGAAAATCCTCATACATGAAAGTTCTCGACCCGACCCGGACTCGAACGAACTGCGGTTGGAGAGGGTGGGATTGAGGGTGAGGAATTACCAGACTGCAACTCTAACCGTCTGGTCATAAGCGCCCTATCCACTACCTACCCCAATGTATCAGAAATCTAACCATATTAACTTATAAAGCTAAACAGTATTTACTTCTAGACGTACTAATTTTGATACTGCGGAATAATAAATGTTAACAAAAATATGTTGTTTACTGTGAAAATGTGAATTGCTCATTTTTAATTTTACCAACAAACTAACAGGCGTAGACAACAAATTTTTAACCAATAAGGTAGGCAGTCTGTTAATTCGGCATGCAACATACGTGATACGACTTTGAAGTCGTGCGATGTCGCCCAATATACTTATATGGAAGTCTTTACAGCACGCCAAGAATGTATATATGCGATAATTTCTTTTTTGCAATATGTTCCGAAAAGCAACATTGTTCGAAAAGAAAAGGAAGGCGAACCGTATGGTTTGAAAACCCAGAAAATATTACTCATATATCTATTGAAGTGTTTGTGTAGATGTGCGTAATGATTGTATTAAATTTCGTTTTGGAGCAGGAAAAAATATATAAGAATATATTAGACAAAGTCCTATTAGCATTGCAACATATACAAAAATGAAACGATACAGAACAAAGTTATTCACATACACGCCAAATTAAAAAGTGAGAACAAATCTCTGATGAGTCATTTAACAATAAGAGCAAACCCGACAGTTACCGCCTTGGAACGGTCAGTCGGCAATATGAATCGACTGGGGTGCTTAAACCGGTTTTACTGAGCTCTAACCTCGCACTTCCTGATGGGTTTCTCGAATGCAAGCAATAAAAAGAAAACCGATTAATTTGAATAAATGTCTAAGCGCTGACGTTTTGTTTGACAAGTTTTGACGAAAGTAGTGAGATCATTGAAAAATAGTGTCCACATTGTGTTTAGAAGAGAGATAGGTATTATTTCGATTAGAAGACCTACAAAAAACGTTAATAATAAATAAAATTAACTTTCTGAATCAAGAAAAAAATGACCAGAGAAGAGTAAATGGTTGTAGCATCCTGTTCATGCGGAGATGGAATTGAGGAACCAATGTCCATCAAAGGAAATACACGTAACAATCCTTATAGAATGAATTAAAGTTCTGGAACTGTAATGGTGACCTTCTACAATCCTTATAATGATACTGTTTCTTGAATCTATACTATAAAACACATCGTATGGTGAATTCTTAAGGAAGTTTACCGTTTGTAACTCAAGTTATGTGCATTTTTATAAAGTGACCCATTGATTTTCAAAAACAGCGTAAATTGTGCTGGGACAAAAAATGAAAAAGTACTATTTTTTCAGATTCTACTGTTCTATATCCAAATTTTAACCAATTTTACTGTTACACAATCATGCCATGATAAATCAGAACAATAAAATTACACTTTGGACAAATACTTATAAAAATACAGAGCTTTGCATACATGTACCCCCAAGCAAAAATCCGAGCTTTTTGGGTGTGTTTAAAAATTTACTATATCTATAAAAGCAAATATCTCAAGTTTGAAGCTAGTTAGACACATACAACTAGTTTTAAAATTTTCTGCAATATGAACTGCCCATAATATAAGATTTTAAAGGCATTTTATCGGACCTAATAAAATTTATACGAATTTGTAAAGGTTACTATAATGAAACTGCAAGAGAATCTATAGCGAAAGATAACGTCAAAATGGTCAATTACAGATTATACTCCTTTATATAAAAAAATCACCTACAGTTGTTTTGGAGATGGAAATATGTATGTAAAACTCTGCATGATCACATGAAAAAACCTTCTCTTTACTGATTTTGGCTGGCTTGAGGGAAATATTTGAAATTAACCACTTTACACGTTTTCGTAAAAATTTCTGACAGTTTAGGAATAACTGAGTCAAGCACTCTTTTGGTATTAGTGGCACTTGGTTGTCCCTCACAGTTTTGACCCCTGAACACATTTAAAAGTCCATCCTGGCCATCTCGAGAAAATATCAGACGAAGGTGAGCGAGCGTCAAACCATGTCGCCACCCCTTGTGGTTACCATGCGAAGGCAAATTTAAATCGCAAGCACAAGATGAAACAGTGTATTTTTCACCTGTACACAGGGAACCAACACAATAGTTATGACCCAATTCAACTTTACATGACTTTGTTGTCGGTAAACCACCATTTTTACAATATCGCCCTCGACGATCACACTGTTGAGCTCCCGGTTCCACCAAATTTGAGAAATAGGTAACCCAATGACGTTATGGAAAATCCCTATCACGTGGGGAAAAATTACTAAAAATAGCAAATACGAAACTTGACGACGAATGCTATTCAAATAAAACCGGCAATCGTACCTACTCGGCGATCTCCGACAAGCTTCGGATATATCGCCTCGGATGTAATTGTAGGAATACACCAGTTGGTGATTTGCCCCGGCGAATAACTTCTCATTGCATTATGTAAACATAGATGGCTGACTTTTCAAAGTGCATGCAGTACGCTTTAGATATTATGGAGATTCGACACTCCTTGAAAGAAGAGCAGATTGCACCGTTGAAGAATATTTTTAACTTAGTTGATACTGTATGTATATTACCAACAGTATTTGGTAAAAGTGTAATATACCAGTTATTAGCCTGCATGCACTCGGATCACGCTTCGGTGATGACTATATCCGAAGCTTGCCGGAGATCGCCGAGTAGGTACGATTGCCATTTTGGATGTAGTTTGTCAACATGGCGGCGACAGCATTATTTCGGAGGTGATTATGTAGTAGACGGAATTACCCGAGGAGTTCCGAGTGGTAAATATGATGGTTCTCGTTAACTTCCGATACCGCGAAACGAAAAGTTGTTTACTGCCAGCTTAGTGTTGAACTATACTTACGCCACTAACAGTGTGAACGAAACATGTTCGAACTGTAAAATCGTTGCGGTGTACTTAAGACTCACAGTATACTGTTGTACTTTGGTGTTGAATACTTAAAAGTTTCGCTGTATTTTCTTTCAGTGCTCGCTGGGAAGTTTGGAATAAAATGTCGTGTGGAGCGGATAAATCGTTGGAAGCCCATAAAGATGTGAACCAGGGCTGCCCCATGGTCAGGGGTATCGATCTGCTGAGGGACCCTAATTTAAACAAGGTACGTACTGAAATAATTTTATTTATTACAATTTAGATCGCTGTTTTATTATTTTATGCTTGTTCGTTTATACTCGCCACTGATATGTATTGTATGTTGCCACAGTGAGGGCAGCAACACACATGTTTTAATGAACATATATACTGTCATCGGACAACTGTTAGACTTTTAAGGGATGGGTTGGCATTTTTGCTGATACTGTGCAGGGACATTTCTATCGTTTTTGCACAGGGGCACTTATGAGGTGCCCAGGGACCGAAACCTGGCCAGTCCATTATACTTACACCGACGAGGCAGTCGTAATGCTGTCCCCTTAGCCCCGAGCGTTAGGAGGGAAGCCACTACTACCAACTTTAAAGTCTTTGATTTGACCCGGCCGTATTTTGAACCCGCGACCTCCCGATCCATTTTTAAGGGAAAGTCAGCAAACATCAAAATGTTATATTGAGTTTAATTATTAAAGATAAATTGGCCTTTTATATAATATTACTTGTTAAATTTATGTAAAATTCCTTTTATCTTTTAATTGAATTGTATGACTTAATTAATTGTTTCTAAAAAATATAACATTCTAAACTTAATTATTTAAGATAAACAGTCCGATAATACAATATCACTTAATATGTTTAAGTTCAAATAATAATTTTAATATAATTAAAATAATTAAATTTTTTGGTCCGGGATAAATGGTTAGATTATGTTGTATTCCTTTTTATGTCTAAGTAATAGTGTATACATTAATAAACTGTTTGTAATTGAGCAGTATTTTCTCTCCACGTGATAAATAGTAGCCCACCGGACCTGGTAGCGCAATCGGTAGAGCGTCGGCTCCAGGTACGGGAGGCCCCGGGTTCGATCCCGGGCCGCGACATACCAAAGTCGTTAAAAATGGTAGTGGTATAACTCCCTTGCCAGGGTAGTTCCACGACTGGTTGTGCCCGGTATCAGGATAATGTGACTGGGTGTGGTATCATGCCAGGTGTTCACGGCATGCTATACACAGTGAAGTCAGCACTATATCTGCTTCAAGTGGACACCGTTTCCAGATAACTGAAATACTGTTGGTGGGACGATAAACCCAATAAACAAACAAACAAACTTTCCAGGCATGATGGCTGACCGCGAGTAATCAAACTCATGCTGAGTCAATCCTTAGCGCTTTCTCATAACTCCGCCCAAAAATCAAAGCACCGATAGCACGACTAGGCTATGTATACAAACTTTAGAGTTCTGAGTTGGCGAAATAAAATTTGTTGCTGTTGTTGCTATTCCTGTTGCTGCTGATTCGACTGCTTTTTACTTTTAATGAAGTTACTGACGTTAATGTTTCTGATAGCAAAGAACAAGACGTAAGTGACCTACACTGTGCTTTCCTTAACCAGTGTTTGAATGTTCCTGTGCATTTAACTCTCGAGAACCTGTTCACAAAATGGTGTAAAGCACGAATGTCCTATAATTATCAACCATGTTTGTAGAAAAGTAAAGTAGGTCTGTCTGTCTTTTAAATCACTGTTTACTCATCGATTTATTTTTTCATCCTCGTTTCATCTGCAGGGTATGAGCTTCTCTCTGCGAGAGCGCCAACTGCTTGGTCTTCATGGACTGCTGCCCCCGGCCATCTTGTCCGCCGAGGAACAGGTCTACGTCGTGATGCAGAACTTCTACCGCTGGGAGAACGACCTGGACCGATATATCTACATGATGTCACTACAGGTATGTGAGGCGGGTTGTCGATGGTAGAGGGGGGAGGGTGTTCAGGTGGGAGGGAACACTTGTTTCGGGTGGGGGGAGGAGCGGGTAGGGGAGAAGCGGGGGTTCGGGAGGCGGGACGGAGCGGGTGTTCGGATGAGGAGAGGAACGGGTGTTTAGTGGTGTGTGTGGACGGGGAGCGAGTGTTCGGATGAGGAGAGGAACGGGTGTTTGATGGGGTGGGAGAGGCGCGGGTGTTCATGTGAGGGGGGAGCGGGTCTTCAGGTGAGGGGGAGCGGGTGTTCGGTTGGGGAGAGGAGCGGATGTTTGGGGACGGATGTTTGGTGTGGGGTGAGAAGCGGGTGTTTGGTGGGGAAGGAGCGGGTGTTTGGTAGAGGAGGAGTGGATGTTTGAGGGAAGGGTGTTTGGTGGGGTTGAGGAGCGGGTGTTTGGTGGGGGTCGGGTGTTGGGGGTGGGGAGTGGGTGTTTGGTGGGCTGAGGACCGGTGTTTTTCAGGGCGGGGGAGGTCGGGTATTTATATTGATAAGGAAGAGCTTGGTCATGGTGATCAAGATGATGGGGTTCGTAGTAATGAGGAAGATGGCTTTGATGTTGATGATAATGATGATGATGATGATGATGATGATGATGGTGATGATGATGATGATGATGATGATGATGATGATGATGATGATGATGATGGTGATGATGATGATGATGATGAAAATGATGATGATGATGATGATGATGATGAAAAATGATAATGATGATGATGATGATGATGATGATAGTCAAGATAATGACGACGCTGTTGATGATATTAATATTGTTGATGAGGAGGAAGAAGAGGAGGATGACTCTGAGAAGGAGGAGGAAAAGGAAAATGTAGTTGTTGGTCATGAGTTATGATTGACTTGGTGGATGTCTTCGCATTTCAGGACAGAAACGAGAAGCTGTTCTACAAATCAATCGCCCAGAACGTGGAGCTTATGTTACCCATCATATATACACCCCCATGTATCAGGTACGGACTCGCCTTCCGCAAACCAAGGTAACTGCTAACTTGGGGTGTAGCGGGCAGCGGAAAACATGGCAATTAGGAAAGGAGCTCTCTCAGTGTCTCTCACTCTCTCGCGTTCTCTCTCTCTCTCTCTAGTTCTCTCTCTCCTCTTGCTCTGACTTTCTCTGTCTATTTCCTTCTCTTCTTTCCCTCTGTCTGTCTCGGAGGTAGGCACTAAAAATGTGTCAGGCGTGTCTCAAAAAAGTGTCTCGCCTTCCGGAAACTAATGTTACAGGATTACAGGAGATAAACATGGGAAGTACGTCAACCGTGTCGCAAGTGTTGTCTCGACCGCACTGTCACTTACTGGTGTACACAGGGTGACAGGGGGTGGCGTCTTGCACTTGTCACACTACATCCTTATCCAAACCCGGTAAATGTGCTTCACAGGTATCGTGCGACGTCTATCAATGCATTATAAATTATTAATCGACATGGCATTTATGACGTCATTAAATGGTTCTTATAATATATCAGCGCTTGTACTGCTTTATTTTATTCTAAACTACTCTCTCATTTGGAATTTTTTGGTTGCCGAGGCTTTTATCTACTGTAAATACTGTACATATGTTCATTATATCTGTTTTAACTCCCGATGCAGGTGCT
Source organism: Sinonovacula constricta (assembly GCA_007844125.1). Taxonomy (NCBI): domain Eukaryota; kingdom Metazoa; phylum Mollusca; class Bivalvia; order Cardiida; family Solecurtidae; genus Sinonovacula; species Sinonovacula constricta. The sequence goes on from CM017573.1 coordinate 7,621,656, forward strand.
TTCTGTTAGTTGTGTCACTTTGACGGGATATTTTTATTTACACTGTTTGTTTGATAGAAAAACCTTCAGGAAGTGCGAGGTTGGAGCGCTCCACAAACCAGGTTTAAGCACCCTCGTTGGTCCTTTTGCCGACTGACCGTTCCAAGGCGGTAACTGATGGTTTTTCTTTTTGTGTGTTATGTCTCGTCTCAGTGTTTTTGTCACATTTACATTTACCTTGTTTGCCTTTGTCTACAGGTAGATAAAAAATTTAAATATCTGTGAAAATTTTGATAGGACCTTTTCTTATTTACCTATTTTATGTGTGGTTTACAGATAAAACAGGACACATATTACTTTTTTTTTTTTTTTTATTACTTTAAACAGGATGTTCTCACCACGCGATAATACGATCCGGTGTCTATTTTCATCAAACATCAGTTATATGCTTACTGTTGGCCAACTATTGAAACTGAACAACATCCTGCCCGCAGCAATAAGATTTTTATTGGAAAATACATTTTGCGCTATATATAGTTATAACATCTTAAACACTGCCCTGAAACGTTGAACGTTTCATCTACATGTTAAACATTAATCATCGACTTAAAGAAATGTGAATGACTTTGCCAGTTTTAAGGATAGACCTGCAGGTTGTGCCACATATGAAACAATTTTAAAGGCAAGATTAAACTATGTTTTAGTAAAAAATAATCTTTTAATGTTGGTGTTGGTGTTGTTGTTGTTGTTTTGTCTTGTTTTTGATTCGAATTTTATTCCTGCGTATGAGCTTACTTATTATATATTGCCTTAATGATAACACCATATATATGTGTGTGTCTGTCTGTGTCTGTCTGTGTGTGTGTGTGTCTCTGTGTGTGTGTGTGTCTCTCTCTCTCTCTCTCTCTCTCTCTCTCTCTCTCTCTCTCTCTCTCTCTCTCTCTGTGTGTGCGCGCGCGTGCGTGCGTGCGTGCGTGTGTGTGTGTATAATTATGTATATTTAATTTTAATTGGTAACTAAACGAAATCTAATGGAATTATTTACAGTTTTAGCAGTAAAATACACCGTTTGCCAACATATGTCATGCTTTATGCACATTATCAAATGTCAGTCAGTATTATTGTCCGTTTTTATTTAGTTTTGGCTGTCAGTTTTGGCGGTATCTTTAAAATCAACATATATATCTGTTTTGGGGTATTTATGCATAGTTTCTGCAGAAAAACATCATACTTTGGTCTAAGCGTTCTGCGATTTTCAACAATATCTCAATTTTGGGGCAATATAACTTGTTGATCAACACTTAAAATGTTCATTCATTTAAATTAGAACGATTGGGATTTCTGCTAAAATAGACACTGACGTTACAGCGGACGACGTGATTTTCTTAGTTTATAAATAACTATGTTTGTAATGACGATTGTGGCATCGTGGTTCACCTTTCAGATACGTGTAAGGCATCAATGAACAGCATTTTTGAGATCGTTTCAGATAACAATAGTTTATTAAGATGTTTAATGAATATATTTTTATCCAAACTGTTGGATACCAATTTGTTGTTACGTTTTAGCATCGAATTTTTAAAGGAAATCTAAATCTTTTTGGTGTCCAAGGAAAGCTGAATCCATGGAGATTTAATATAAATCAAACATTTTGAACATCTATGCGCAATAATGAGCTGATCCATTGTTACTGTAGGTATATATCTTTTGTGAAATTTGGAGGTTACCGACTGGCAAATAGACGGTTTGTTTTAAATAAAGTAGAACCTTCTTACATGTTACAAGAATTACTTACTTTAGGTTAAAATGTCTTACTTAAGGGCATTTCTGATAGACAATGAACTTTTAACCTATATGTTAATGGGGTCAATCATAGCTTGGTCATTGTGCAATTTGCTTCAAATGTTCCGCGACTTACTGTAGAAAAAATAACAAACGTATTAAGTGGCGTCTAACCTATTAACACTTAAACCGGACCTGGTAGCGTAGTCGGTAAAGCGTCGGCTCCACATGCGGGAGGCACGGGGGTTTGATTCCAGGCCGCGATAAACCAAAGTCATAAACAATTGTAGTGGTATAGTTTCATTGCTAACGCTCAAGCAAATATAAGGGTAGTTCCACGACTGGTTAGCCCGGTGTCAGGATAATGTGACTGGGTGTGGTATCATGCCAGGTGTTCACGGCATGCTATACATAGTGAAGGCAGCACTATATCTGTAGACACTGTCTCCAGATGACTGAAACACTGTTGGTGGGACGATACACCCAATAAACAAACATGCTATACACAGTGGAGGCAGTAATATTTCTGCTTCAAGTGGTCATTGTCTCCAGATACTGTTGGTTGGACGATAAACCCAATAAACAAACATGCTATACATAGTGAAGGCAGCACTATATTTGCTTCAAGTGGACACTGTCTCTAGATTACTGAAATACTATTGGTGGGACGATAAACCCAATAAACATGATATACACAGTGAAGGCAGCACTATATCTGCTTCAAGTGGACACTGTCTCCAGATATCTAAAATACTGTTGGTGGGACAATAAACCCAATAAACAAACATGCAATACGCAGCTAAGGCAGCACTATATCTGCTTCAAGTGGACACCGTCTCCAGATAACTAAAATACTGTTGGTTGGACGATAAACCCAATAAATAAACGAACAGTTTATGGCTACATTTAGTGGCTACAGTATGTCTCATGATCCAGGTAAGGTCCAGGATAGTAGAGGATACGGTTTTTGCGGGGTCATTGTTGATACCGATAACACTTAGCAACCGTAATATGACCAGTCATTTAAAGATGGGATCTGTCAGTTTGTCTGTATCAAATGCAAGTAACAAAATCTCATCCCAGCTTTAGGAATCTGGGCATCATTTCTGAATACACTCATGCTTGAGTCTAAATAATGATATTTTAACAATATCTCAACTGTTAGACGATACAAGTCGTAAAAATCGCTCCAGAATTTCATGCTTTCCAAATCTATAAATAACCACCAAGAGAATTTCCGAAATAAATAGATACCGACGTCAGATCGAATTACCCGGATAACGATATGACGTGATGTGACAACTATGAGGTCACGTGGTTTTCTTAGTTTAAAAATAACTATCTGTGCAGCGTGGCTTAAATAGGAAATGTCCTATTTGTAATGACGAATGGTGTATTATGCTTCACTTTTCACAAAGATGTAGGACGTCGTTAATCAGCTCTTGATCTTTGTTCTTTTCAAGCAAAAAAGAGAGAGAACAGTATTGTCCAAATTGTCGGATATCACCTTTAAAGGCAGTGAAAAATTGTATTTTGGGTCCCCATCCAAGCTAATAGTATTAAGGCCACATTCCAATTTTCCATGCCTTTAACAATTTCCAAGATGGCATATCGACGTCTTCATCCTCGCATGCCATCTTTGCCCTGCCTTGCATGTCATATTTGCATAGGAAGTAGTCGGGAAATACGTATACAAAAGTCGTTATCTACAATCGGCTAAACATCTCACCACAACGCTTTAAAGGATAAATCCATATGTTCATCAGATTAAAAACTTATTATGGATTAAACTTATTAAATGTTTTTTTTAGCCAAACAATAATCTGTTTTATTAAAATTACTATTTGACACAGGATGTTTTTTAAGGCTACGAAGCCTTTTAATGCTATTTTTTGATTCCGCGCAGTTTTTTTCTTGGCGTCCTGGGAACGTCACGTGACGATTGTTAAAAGAACGGGCGTACACACCTTAATCAGACTGTCACTAATGTCAGCCATTTTGTTTGTTGTTGTTGGTTTGTTTTTGTTTTTCATCTATAATTGGGAAGTCACGTGACCATTTGACGCGTCATTAAGCGGCGGTTAAAATAACCGCGGCAATTCCGTTAGGTATTTTGTAAACAATCGAAAAAGTGCGATTTTCACCCGTGAAGGATGACAACAATTGCTTTATAGTCAGGAGTTATGGTAGTAACAACGAGTACAGGGTTCACTACTACTTTCGCGTATTGAATTATCCACGGAACTCAAATTCGATACTCGGTCTTTAACATGGTTTTTTTGCCGTTTAAGCTATGCGCTGATTGACCAATACAATCGGAACTCCTCGGATAATTTCGTCCTTGGGACAATCCAATTGAAACACCTCGGATAATTCACGAATCATCTCTCGGATGTATGTAGGTCGTCGGATTACCTCGGCTATTTCCCTAATTGGGACTTCTTTTGTGACAGACGTCAAAACAAAGATGGCAGCTCGGATGACCGCTCACTACAGAACACTAAAACTTCAATTTGTGGCGGATTCAAATAAAAGCGCAGCAGACACGCAGCTGTCAAACTATGGCATTGTTTATGCTTAGTGCGAACTACATTTTAGGGAAATTTTTCCGACTTCCGGCGAACAAAACGATCGTGATTTGAGCAAGTATCATTGCACCAGATACATCCGAGAGATGATTGTCTCGAGGACGGAATTACCCGATTGGGGACAATCAACCAGATGATTCGTGAGTTAGCCGAGGCTTTCCGATTGTATCCCGATCGTGTCGCAATAATTTAAATATGTGAAATGCGGATAGCAAGGTTCTATGCATTCTGTACTAAAGCAAATTTTGATGATATCGGTGTAAAGGCTTACAATGGTTCACCGATTTGAAAAGCAATTATTTTGGCATGGATGAATGGGCGGCTACCTGACGAAGTTGACTTATACATGTACATGAGTGACGCAAAACATGTTGTTTTTAAAAAAAAAAATTGTTATTAAAAATCTCGTTAAAAATGTATTACTTCTGTCCAATTGTGTTTTTTTAATTACGACTGATCCAACTTTATGAAATATTAATATTTCACCTAATTCAGAATACGCCCCATTTAGTATTGCGGTCACCTTCCTATGGTCTATACCTGGTACTTTTGGTTGCTCCGTTTCTAAATGTACTCTGGGGTAATCTTTTGACGATACAGTGCTAAGTACAGTGACCCTAAGGTTCAGTATTTTCTTAGATGGAAGATTTGATATCTGCACTTAAGTGTTAATGCTAAAAGTTGGGATAATTTGCAATTATACATTTCGATATTTTATTATAATTTACTAGCTTATACATGTACAGAGACGGAAATGATAATTGTTGTATTTACTACAATAAAAGGCATTTCGTGTATGTATGGCATAAAAAATAACTAATGTATTTACTTCAAAAATAGTCATTTCGTTTTTGTATGGCATAAAAAATAACTGATGTATTTACTTCAAAATAGGCATTTCGTTCATGTATGGCATGAAAATAACTGATGTATGTACTTCAATTATAGACATTTCGTGTATGTATGGCATAAAAATAACTGATGTATGTACTTCAAAAATAGGCATTTCGTGTATGTATGGCATAAAAATAACTGATGTATGTACTTCAAAAATAGGCATTTCTTGTATGTATGGCATAAAAATAACTGATGTATTTACTTCAATCATGAACATTTTGTGTGTATATCGCTCAAAATATTTAATGTATTTTTTGATATAGCCTTGATCATTGTTTAATTTGATACAGATTACTTGGGAGTTAGGTGTTAATTATTTCACGACTTCGTGTCATATTAACCAAATATACGTCTTAAAACATTTATGGTAATACAATGCTCTAAGCAAGGCCAAAAAATCTTCGTCATCCGCAGACAAATACAAAAGGTATGAAGATAAAGATGAACAGTGCCCACGCTTTTTGTGGAAACATGAGAACCCCAAAGCAGGACATATGTTTCTTTTTTACTCCTTATTGCATTCAAGCTGTCAATATAAACTTGGTTCCGTGTTCTTGGATGTCCTAGATCCGGTTATTTTCTTATTTGTTTGTTATTTTCGGTGAAGCTTTCTGACTACATTTTTGACCTACTCAGCTTAAGTTGCTGACACAATATTAGCCCGAATGATAATCAAAGTATAAGGGATGGATCCAGGGCGGAGGGGGTGGGGGAAAAGGATGCATCCTGCCCCCCCCCCTCCTCCCCCTCCACACACACACACACACACACACACACACACACACACACACACCAGGTAAAAGAGCAGAGTTGTGAAAGCACATACATGTAAGCTTAAAAATACAAGCTTTTAAAGTAAAGTTTGTCTTTTGACTGCTTAGATCGAAGTTAGGGTCCCTTACTGTGTATATATATCTAGTATTTGCTGCATAAAGTTGAATGAATCCTGATTCATACCCACCCTCCCCCACCAATATTTTCTGGATCCGCCCCAGCAAAGCATCGCAGGTTAGTTGATATTCCAGGCGGCACCATATACCGTATTGCTCTTAATAAAATTACACGTGTGTGTGGGGGGGGTGTAGGTCTTCCATTTTATAAACAAGAAAAGTCGTCGATGCGAAGCATAAAAGGCAACGCAAAAAGTGGATAAGGAAAACAGATATGTTTGAAAAGTAATGGTTTGTATTTGAAAGTTTTCAGTATACTATAAATCTTGAGAAACAGGTTTTTCAAGATGTTACCTATGCAGAAAAAACGTTGCAAAATTATTATAAAAAAAATTATTAACTATAAAACTTAAGTGTAAATGCAGAAATTGCACATGTGCAGCAGCCTCACATTACACAAAAAATTATTGTTCATATAGCATTTTTCTAAGTTATGTTGAAACATATAGACACACAAAAATAAATACAAAAATAATAAGAACGCTTTTTACCGAATTAGGACCCGTACTTTATCTGGTAAGGTCCGCAAAACAAACTTTCGCCATGTGCAAATTTCAGTGAGCATTATATATATAGGCGTCGCGCTCAGGGGCGTCGCCAATGATCTTTATTTAAGTCATGAACTATCCAAAATTGTTTCCCTACGGTATTGGCGTATAAAATGCGAAGAAAAAGCAGGCAAAATACAAAACAAAACAAAAAACGCCGCATATCATTTTTAAAAGCTATTCTTTAGTCTTGCTGCCAGTATAATTATTATATCTTAACTGATTAGGACCACCTTGCACAAACCTTTCTCAATTATTGTTTTGCTCAACCTCACATTCTGAATATTTTCGTAACAGTTTACCACAGAGTAGCCATATCTTAAGTAGCCATTCTCGGAAAAATGTGTTTCAAATATACTTTGGTTTTTTTTGTTGTTGTCTTATTAATACATCGCAGTTGCTATATATCACCATTATAGCAACGTCCAGCTATTTGGTGGACGAAGACGCGCAGAGAAATGTCTAAGTAGAACCACCGGCGCACCGCATGTCAGCTGGAAGACCTTCCCACATTAAGTCCTTCGCCCTTAACGGGACTCTAACCCACGCGGTGGGAGGATAAGCAGTCAGAGGAGATACAAGTCGGCGACTCTACCATAACGCCAAGCTCCCCCCCCCCCACCCCCCCCCCCCCCCCCAATTGTAAATTATAATTTTTCATTTATAAAGGGATGTTAATCAAGTAACACTCGATTTTGGAAATGTATTAAATAAATAATTACTATTAACAAATTATGATTTTCTAATATTTTAAACTATTTATAACATCCCCAGACTGCAACATGACATGATGTTGTTAAATCTGACCAGATTGCGTGAAAGTCATTCAGCATTATGTGGAAAAATAAATATGATGAACATCTGGTCTTGACCTTTAACCGCTGGAGTCTTATCTTATCGTGGTTATTGTATATATTGGGTTTATGGTCCTACGGTGTTTCAGTTATTTTGGAGACGCTGTCCACTCGAAGCAGATAGATTGCTGCCTTCACTTTTTATTGCTGCGAAGACATGTCTTGATACCACACTAAGTCACATTAGTTTGACCGGACCTGGCAGCGCAATCGGTAGAGCATCGGCTCCAGGTACGGTAGGCCCCGGCTTCGAACCCGGGCCGCGAAATAGCAAAGTCGTAAAAAATTGGTAGTGGTATAGCTCCCTTGTTAACGCCGAAGGGTAGTTCCACAACTGGTTGGCCCGGTGTCAGAATAATGTGACTGGGTGTGGCATCATGCCAGGTTTCACGGTATGCTATCAGAGTTAAGGCAGCACTATATCTGCTTCAAGTGGACACCGTCTCCAGATAACTGAAATACTGCTGTTGGGACGATAAACCCAATAAACAAACTCCTTATCTTGACACCGATCTAACCAGTCGTGAAATATTTGCTTAAGCGTAATAAAACACGTGAGACATACCATTTAAACGATTTTGGTATGTCTCGGCCCGGGATCGAACCCGAGGCCATCCGTCTGTACCTAGAGCCGACGCTTTATCGATCGCGTTACAAAGTCCAGTCGCGAAGTTGTTAAAAAAATCACAAAAACTTGCTTTACACAGATCACTAATCGCTACTAAATCAATCACGTGCTCGTGTAACAAGACCAGTAAGAGTCAACAAGGGAGCTTACTGCGACGAAATCTGAAACCAATTAGACGCTGCTTCTAACGTTAGATGTTAGGAGTGTTTGGCAAATATAATTAATGTTATCGTATTTTTATGCACACTGTTGTGTTTGAGGTCATCGTCAACGTTGTAAAATATGTACGGGTCGTTATCTATTGGTAACGATTTCTAATCTGACCTTCTCCACACATGCACCATTCTCTTTCCTTTTTTCCATTATGTCAGATATTAGTCAAACGTCGTGTTTGAAAAATTGGTACTGGCTTTGCACTGTGTGGCACACTTTAAATACATTTTACGGACGTGAAACAAAAATACTAATTGGAATACGTATGATTCATCGAATAAACAAACTAAATTTATACCGGACCTGGTAGCGCAATCGGCAGAGCGTGTGTGTGTGTGGGGGGGGGGGGGGGTAGCCTGGATTCGAACCCGGACCGCGACAGACCATAGTCGTTAAATTGTAGTGGTATAGCTCCCCTGCAAACGCTCATGTAAATTCCATAACTGGTTGGCCCGGTGTCAGGATAATGTGACTGAGTGTTGTATCAAAGCATTTAACTTAAAAAAAATCCACCACGTAAGAGAAACACAAAATTTATCGGGGGAGAATGCCTCCGACCCGACCCAGAACCTTCCCCACCCCAAGCGGCCATGCGTACACATTATACAATGCCAAACTACGCCCATGGCTTTATTATGAGATAAATTATAAAATTACTTTCACTTTTTTGCAGAGGACTGTACATCACCATCCACGATCTTGGTCACGTGTACGACATACTCTGTAACTGGATGGTTGATGACGTCAAGGTAGGCGAACCCGAATATCATCCAGGCTTATCAGCCCTTCATAAACTTGAATCGTTCTGAATACCACGGATTGTTGTTTATAAAAAAGGCCTGAACTTTACTTTTTTAAGTTACGGTGTCATACCAAATCTATAAAGATGATATCCGAAAGTTTTCCTATATCAAATACACACGGAAAAATATCTCGCCATTGTTTGGGGGGACTGGAACGCAATTTCTGAAATAACGCAAACTGAAGTCTAAGTAATGACGATTTTGAACATTACCCTCAATTGAAGGACAGTACAAATTGTGTAATAAATCGCACTAAATGTCCATTCTTACCACCAAATCTGTAAAGAAGAACGAAAGAGGATGGGCTGCTAAAGACACCGTCCTAGAGAGGATAGCCCGAATGGTGATATAACTTAGCCTCAAAAGTAATTGGTCACGTAGTTTTCTTAGTTTAAAAATAACTAATTGTGCACCGTGGCTCCGAATGGAAATACATGTTTGTAATGACGAGAGGAGAGTTAGGCTTCACTTCACTTTTCACATAGATGTAGGTCATCATTACATAGCATTTCGCGGCATCTTTTCAGACAACAATAATTTCTTTGGTTGTTTGATTGAAAAATAAATGGCCCAAAATGTGAGACTCCACCTTTCAGAGTGGAAATTCGATGCAAGTTTAATTGTGTAAAGTATCACCAGTACTGAAATAACAACTTCTTGGGGTAGAGCGCCCTTGGCGTTATGGTAGAGTCGCCAATTTGTAACTCCTCCGACTGCTGAGCCTCTCACCACATGGGTTCGAGTCCCGTTCTGGGCAAAGGACTTAATGTAGGAAGGTCTTCCAGCCGACCTGCGGTGTGCCATTGGTTCTACCCAGACATTTGTCTGGGGTCTTCCTCTACCAAAACAGCTGGACGTCGCTATAATCATCATAATTGGTCGCTGCGATATATCTTAAAAGTTTTCCACATATATATTAATAACGATGTTAATAACGATCTGGCGGCTAGCCTAAAAATAACTGTGACAAGATGTATCTTAAAGAATAGAAACTAAGAAAGGATGGTGCAATATGTTCTCCATTGTCGGTCACCCACGACCGGTCCATTCCGTTACTCTTCATTCATCACCCGTGGGTTAATTTAGATTACTTTGCGCCCTTTCTGGTAATGATATTTCATTGGTCGCTTCATAATCCGATGAAGATCTCAGTCCAATCACGATGCTCATTTTTTCATTGTTTCAACAGAATTGTCAAAATGGCGACGCCATTCTTATACTTCTAGTCTCCACGTTAAACAGTATGGGTTTTGTAAGCAGAATTATGACTGGCCAATTCCTGTTCTATTCAGTTCGATAAGACGACAGGAAATTTACCAATATAAACCCATGGTCGACGAATGTAGCGGAAAGAACTAGTCGAGCGTAGGTATCCGACAATGTATGTTCTCTTCTCTGTTTCAGTGTATTGTGGTGACGGACGGCGAGCGGATTCTTGGACTAGGAGACCTGGGCGCTTACGGAATGGGGATTCCCGTGGGAAAGCTTGCCCTTTACACAGCACTTTCCGGCATGCATCCACACCAGTGTCTGCCCATCACCATCGATGTGGGCACCAACAATGAGGTGAGAGAGAGGTGAGAAAGAGATATAGAGAGTGCGAAAGAGAGAAATTAAAAAGAAAGTGGTAAGAAATGGAGAAAACGAAACAATGGGAGGCAAAGGGGACAGCATTACGCCTGACTCGGCAACGTCAGTATAATGGTCCGACCGGGTTCAGTAACTGGGCACCTCATAAGTGCCCTTGTGCTATAATGATAGAAATGTCGCTGCACAGTATCAGCAAAAATGCCGGCAAATCCCCAATGTCTCTCTTTCTTGTATCACTTCCTACAAGGAAGTAAGAAAGAAAGTGTGGGCAAGTTAGAAAAGAGAAGGGATTAGACGGGGGCAACGGGATAAATTAGAGACCGAGGGGTGTAAATAGGGAGTAAAGGTGTAAAGAGAAAGAGGGTAAAGGGTGGAAAGTGATTGTAGACAAAAGGGAAAACTGATGTTAGACTGTATTATATTTATCGTCAAGTGTATAGAAAACAGTACATTTTATCTTACACTTTGACATTGCATTTATGAAGAAATTTGTAAGTACAATTACAAGTGCCAATAAATGTTTCATTTTACTTAGGGAGAAACACTAATAACGTTCTTAGATTCTGACCTCAGCTGTTGGGCTTCAAAGGAGGTATCCGACAGTTTGCCTTTGTCGAATATATGTAACATGGCGGACCTCTGTTTTGGGTATTTGTGCATAATATTTTATTTTACTTGGGGAGAAACACTAATAACGTTCTTAGATTCTGACCTCAGCTGTTGGGCTTCAAAGGAGGTATCCGACAGTTTGCCTTTGTCGAATATATGTAACATGTCGGACCTCTGTTTTGGGTATTTGTGCATAATATTTCATTTTACTTGGGGAGAAACACTAATAACGTTCTTAGATTCTGACCTCAGCTGTTGGGCTTCAAAGGAGGTATCCGACAGTTTGCCTTTGTCGAATATATGTAACATGGCTGACCTCTGTTTGAGGTATTTGTGCATAATATTTCATTTTACTTGGGGAGAAACACTAATAACGTTCTTAGATTCTGACCTCAGCTGTTGGGCTTCAAAGGAGGTATCCGACAGTTTGCCTTTGTCGAATATATGTAACATGTCGGACCTCTGTTTGAGGTATTTGTGCATAATATTTCATTTTACTTGGGGAGAAACACTAATAACGTTCTTAGATTCTGACCTCAGCTGTTGGGCGTCAAAGGAGGTATCCGACAGTTTGCCTTTGTCGAATATATGTAACATGGCGGACCTCTTTTTGAGGTATTTGTGCATAATATTTCATTTTACTTGGGGAGAAACACTAATAACGTTCTTAGATTCTGACCTCAGCTGTTGGGCTTCAAAGGAGGTATCCGACAGTTTGCCTTTGTCGAATATATGTAACATGGCGGACCTCTGTTTGAGGTATTTGTGCATAATATTTCATTTTACTTGGGGAGAAACACTAATAACGTTCTTAGATTCTGACCTCAGCTGTTGGGCTTCAAAGGAGGTATCTAACAGTTTGCCTATGTCGAATATATGTAACATGGCGGACCTCTGTTTGTGGTTTTTGTGTATAATTTCTGCAGAAACAATCATACTTTAGTCTAAGCTTTGACGTTCTCAAGTTTACTCGCAGTAAAACTCTTTGAACAACACTTAAAATGTTCATTCTTTTCAAATCTATAAATAAGAACGATTTGGATTCCTGCTAAAAATAGACATCGACGTCACATCGGATGACGTCGATGAATTAAAACATTAGTGGTTACGTGGTTTTCTAAGTTTAAAAATAGCTAACTGTGCACCGTGGCTCAGATAGGAAATACATGTTTGTAATGATGATTGTGGCGTTATGGTTCACTTTTCAGACAGGTGTAGCACATCAATAAACAGTATTTTGCGTGATCTGTTCAGGTAACAATAGTTTATTTAGATGATTAATTAAAATATTGTTGGTCCAAACTGTCGCATACCATCTTTAAAGCCAGTTTTTGTTGTTTAGCTTGTTGATATTTATCTGATTATAAGTCGATATTGTCATCACTAATATTCTTATTTACCTTATTGATCCTAAATGCCCATGTTGCCTTCATTTCCACGTTACAGAATATGTTGAAGGACCCGTTGTATATAGGACTGAAGCAGAAGAGAGAGAGGGGACCCAAATACGACGCCCTGCTCGATGAGTTTATGCATGCTGTTGTCAAACGGTACGAAATTGTAAAACACAGCTTATTGCAATGCAATGCTTTTTTGTCAATACAACCAGCTTTTATCCAGGACTGGTCTTTGAATGCTAGCTGATAATTCGCCCAATTAGCTCACATTTCCGTTAGGGCACGTTCAACTTACGATTCGCGAAGTGCTTCTTTCAAATCCATCAGCTGAAAATGGCCCAATTCTTTGTTATTTACACACGCTGTTTGATTTCTTTATCTTAATCCGCCATCTTTTTTAATAAGTCACCGGAAGTTCGGCGCTGAGTAGCCTCCCTTTTAAATCGAGGGACAAAACCGAGTTATCGGATGGGGCATTTGCAGTATGAAATTTATTGCAAGCACACCAAATTACGACGTTTATTGCAGAACAACGTATTGCAAATGTATTGTCTGTTACAATAAACTGATTTTTGAAATACAAAGGCTTCGGTCTGTTGCAGTACACAGCATTATGTCCAGCATTGCATGCTGGGAGAAATGCATTGCAATACACTCATATCGCATTACCGCAATACAATACCGTTAACAATACACATTTTTTCCAACCCATCCTTTTGAAATTAAACTTCTATTGCAATATAAACTATTTATCGAAACTCAACGTCCATTAAATACTGTTTTATTATTCCAGTCGACCATGTTGTCTTGTTGCGTAAAGTGTCAATTGCTATGCAGTTCAATAACACTTTTCATGAAATGTGTTGCAGTAATTACTAATGCTAAAGAAAATAAAGGTATAAACAAAAGTAAGTTCCAAAGAAATATTTTATTAAAAATGCACATGGTTATAATCAGTTGTTTGGGTGTTTTTGTTTTAGTTATGGAGGGAACTGCTTGGTCCAGTTTGAGGATTTTGGCAACCACAACGCGTTCCGGCTGCTGGAAAAATACCGGTGCTCGTTCTGTTGCTTCAACGATGACATCCAAGGTAAGATTATTGGTCGCAATGGCGACGTTCTTTCCGGTTGTATTTGACTGACATCTGGCTTAAATACTTTTAAAGGACGGGGCATTCGTGGACGAGCAGTTAGAGTCGGCGACTTTTATAACTTTAATAATAGGCTGAAAAAGGTTTCATGTTTATAACATTCTAGTTCAGACAATATTTTTGTCTACAACTGATCAATGATCATATCTGTGGGTTATTCTAAAATAGCCAATCTATTGAAATATTGAACGTTATCACGTTTTTGTTTGTTTGTTTATTGGGTTTATCGTCCCACCAACAGTATTTCAATTATTTGGAGACGGTGTCCACTTGAAGCAGATATAGTGCTGCCTTCACTGTGTATAACATGCCGTGAACACCTGGCATGATACCACACCCAGTCACATTATCCTGACACCGGGCCAACCAGTCGTGGAACTACCCTTATATTTGCTTGAGCGTTAGCAAGGGAGCTATACCCCTACAATTTTTTAACGACTTTGGTATGTCGTGGCCCGGGATCGAACCCGGGGCCTCCCGTACCTGGAGCCGACGCTCTACCGATTGCGCTACCAGGTTAGGTCGTCAGGTTTTTATAAACTCACATTTTATTTTTCAAGACAGTGTTTTGACGCTTGGGGAATTTCGGACGCACAAAGGATTGACAATGCATGTCTGTTACTACTCGCGACCAGTCTCAAAATAGTGGCAGTACAGGAGCAAATATGCAATATGCAAGTGGAAGTGGACTGGACATGTCAATTGTTTCCCAGCGTGCTTCAAATGCTAACATTTATATCAAATCTATTTAAACTCTTTTATTTCAAAGCATTTCGACCATTGGCCTTCGTCAGTTGATAATGTCACAACAAGTCTTCCTTTTCTCACATAAAACATACAGGAAATAATTATCAATATTTATATCGTTATATTATATTGTGTAATTCATGCCTAAAATGGCAGCGCACATAAATTTTGCAAACATGTAGAGACAGACATTGTTTATGTTTACCTCTTGAAAAAAGGCAATTTGCGGAAAATTTGAGTGAGAGTGTTTTTAGAAAAAAATATAATTAATACAGTTTCCTTCAGAAAAATATACAACATTGTATACATAATTGTAGATTTATAACTGAACAACACCGCTCTGGAATATCACTCAGTGTCAAAGGGAATAGGACCATAGGAGGGAGCTGAATGTTATTAGAACGAGTTTTTATCTGATTATAATTAATATAGTAAGCCTTGATTTTAGCAATGTTCTGCGCGGGGACTCGCTGCCTTCTGCATCTCTGTACCATGTTATGACAGAGGTCATTTGTATTATCTCAGCATCGCAGTCTTAATTTACAGCACGTGATCGGAACAGAATGGGCTATATAAATTAAGATTCAGATTACGGGTGTGTTGTGTTGACTTCATTTAAATAATGTTAATTTGAAACTCAGTACATTATTTGCATGCGTTTAATCCCGTACAGTGTTAAACTTACACCGCGCAAGCGTGCTTTCAGCGCTTTGACTTGACTTGATCCAATGAGAGACATTAATGAATAGTCTCCACTGAATATTCCCTAAATGCGAGTAGGTCCTTTCATTTGTTTAACTCGGTTTTTATGCTTGTGCTCTTTGGGGTGTATGTTGACTTTTCTGCCTTCCTTGTGTTACCCTAACCATTATTAACAAACACTTCCTTTTTCTTTATGAAATTACAAATCTCTGTAAGAATTTAAATGTTTCTAACCTTATATATATGCAAAAGTAAGACATTTCAATGTTTGTAATTGCAATATCTACAAAAGAACAGGCGATAAAGTCCAAAAATTTCAACTGAAAAGACCTACCTCCTGTTTGCAATGCCTCGGATATGAACTAACAAGGGAGACAAGTTCCATTTCACCAATGAACCCCATTTCGTTTCCACTCCAGGTACGGCGGCTGTAGCTGTGGCGGGGATAATTGCAAGCATGAAGATTACTGGAAACCAACTGAAGGACAACAAGTTTTTGTTTCTGGGCGCAGGAGAGGTAAGATTTAAAAAAGAATATTTTAAGTTGAACCTCTTAATAGATCGGTAGAAGCATTCTAGTCTGTTTTTCGGCAGACTGTCTGTGTCAAACGGGCAGTTTCAGGCGATTTTTTCACTGACATCCTGTAGTGTGTTTTTGCTTTGTATTAAGGTACAACGGAAATGGTACCGGTAGTTTAAAAAAAAGGAATTATTTAAGACAAATGTCTGAGTAGAACCTTTTGCATACAGCACGTCATCTGGAAGACCAGAGGCGGATCCAGAAAGTTTTGGTGATAGGGTTGGGATGTTAACGAAGCAAGACCCATTCAACTTTATCGCAGTAAATACTAGATATACATACTCAGTTAGGGACCATAACTTCGACCTAAGCAGTCATTTACTTTAAATTTACTTAAAAAGCTTTGTATTTTTAAGCTAACATGTATGTGTTTTCACAACCCTATTCTTTTACCTGGGTGATTGGTGGGGTGTGTGTGTGGGGAGGGTGCATCACCCCCACCACCTCCCCTGCATCAATCAATGCGGAAGACCACGTGGTGAGCGGCGAACAGTCAAACTAGTTACAAGTCCGTCACTCTACCCCTCGTCCACGCGTGCCACCTTTTTGCTCTGTCTGCGACTTCACTAGTTAACGGTTAAATCTATTTGATTGGGTATGTTTTTGTGTGTTTACCAGTAACTATCTGCTCATCGGTTTTTGCGAAATGTGTGAAGACAAAAATAAGTACTGTTGGTGGCACGATAAACCCAATAAACAAACAAAAATAAGAGACGCTCGTGGCAAAGTGGTAGAGTCGACGATTCTGATTGCTTAGCCTCCCACCGCGTGGGTTCGAGTCCCGTTTGGAGCAATTGACTTAATGAAGGAAGGTCTTCCAGCTGACCTGCGGTGCGCCGGTGGTTCTACCCAGACATTTGTGTGGGGGTCTTTCTCCACCAAATAGCATAAACAAAACAAAGCAAAGAAAAGATACCTTCAATATTTTTGCTCTACCCTGTTACAGGCCTCTATCGGTATCGCGAAGCTCCTTACTCTAGCCCTAATTGAGGAGGGGGCCACCGAAACGGAAGCCTACAGCCGGATCTGGATGGTCGACTCCAAGGGACTCATCGTGAAGGTACTTATTTATTTGAGTTGGTTTACACCGGTTTACAATCTGATCAATTATGTAATGAATAGTATTACTAAAGTACCTAGAACTATAATTTCCCTAAAGTGCTTAATAAAGGTGCTTCAGATTTAGCGCATATACTAAACCTGTAGTATATTAATGTGCAAACTTTTGGTCATAGATTACAAACAGGATTGTATAATTTCACAGCAGCAAGGAGGCCTCGGCGTCGATCCGTGTTATCGACACACCAAAGTCGTTTTAAAGAATACATGGTAGGTGCCGAGAATGAGAAAGTTTATCTGGTGAGCGAGAATCGAATATCTTGGCGAGCTTAAGCTCGCCATGATACGCTTCGAAGCGAACCAGATAAACTTTCTCATTCTCGGCACCAACCATGTATTCGATTTATCCTGCTTTTAATCTTTTATATGAAATTTAAAAAATCAAAATAGGAAATCGGTTAACAAACGAGGAAGATTGAAGAAAAATAACGAAAAAAAAAAACAATAACCGATTTACTCCTTCTTTATTCAGACATGAACCTCCGTTCAAAAAAAAATGTTGTTTTTTTGTTTTTATTCTCCATGTCAACATATATAAAATGGTAAAAAAAACAATGAATGATTGCATAAATCGGCAAAAAACATTTATTACACGTTTGATTAAGAGCGTGTGAACATAACTAATGTAAACAGCGTATTCATACGCATGGTTTTGGTCACATGATCTATTGACTGGATATCACTAAGTTTATCCGGCAAGGCTTAATCCTGCACATTAACGCGTGAAAGCAGAATAAATAATGGTAGTGCTATGGCTCCCTTGCTAACGTTCAAGGAAATATAAGGCCAGTTCCCCGGCTTGTTGACCCTGTGTCAGGATAATGTGACTGGGTGTGGTATGCCAGGTGTTCAGGGTATGCCATACACAGTGGAGGCACAACTCCATCTGGGAACCAAACAACTTAAAAACTGCTAGTAGGACGATAAACCCAATCAGATGTGTTAAGACACATAACAAAATTGAGACTTTATATGCAGGATCGTCCATCGGGTGGTGTGACGGGTCAGAAGCTTCCATTCGCCCAGAACCACCCTCCAGTAGATAAACTGGAGGATGCCGTAAAGCAGATAAAACCCTCAGCTATCATTGGTAAGTTCAGGTGTGATAGACTCAAAATCCGACTTATTGCAATTATAAAGCACATGAAGTTATCAGTAGTCAAATACCTATTTTGGGTTGGATTTTTTTCGACATAGCTCTCAGATAGACTCAAATTGGTAGCGGTTCCCTGCAACTTAATGTACCATATTATTTTATTTAACATTCTCCGGGACGGGGGAGGGGGTGCGGTAGAAGAATTGTAATTCGCGACCAACTTGTACTTTCAATCTATTCATGTGAGCATGATGCATAGCGTGGCATTAGTATAGCCTTATCATCTTTAATTGTACATAGACTGTTTAATTGAATAGACTGTTTAATTGAATTAAATTCGCCATAGTATGTTTTATATACAAATTTATTTATTTCTTTGTACCGTATTGCTATTATTAAACGTACTCGGGTGGTGGGGTAGGGAGATAATTATATTACCCCATTTGTGTGTTTTATATACATGCTTATTTCTGTGTACCACTGACCAATTTTGTACTTAGAAGTTTGATCTTTCAACAGGGGCGGCCGCACAGCCTGGAGCATTTACAGAAGAAATCCTTCGAAGCATGGGCTCGTTCAACGAACACCCCATCATCTTCGCCTTGAGTAACCCCACTAGTAAGGCGGAATGTACCGCAGAACAAGCCTACAAGGCCACTGATGTGAGTTGGTTATTTAACAGAGGTTATATATTTATGGTTTAAATGTCTACAAGGTCACTGATCTGAGTTGGCCTTTTAAAAGTGGTTTTGCGTTAATGGTCTAAACGTCTAAAAGCTATTGGTGTGAGTTGGTCATTTAACAGAGGTTAAACAATAATGGTTAATATGTCTACAAGGCTACTTATGTCAGTTGGTCATTTAAACAAGGTTATGCCACTCAGCCTGATGAATTTACCTTTAATCTTATTTCTTCTGCACTGATACCTTAAAGGCAATAATAATGACGTTCTTTAGAGTTCCATCTTAGTATAAAATTCATGCAGACAGACTGTGTACTTTGTGACACAAACGAGAGAATCATAAAACAATTAGGATGTGTACTGTTTACTGAATGGTCACAGTGGAGAAGGCCATAAAACAATTAGTATGTATACTGTTACTGAATGGTCACAGTAGAGAAGGCCATAAAACAATAAGTATAAATACTGTTTATTAAATGGTAACAGTGGAGAATGTTATAAAACAATTAGTATGTATACTGTTTACTGAATGGTCACAGTGG
This sequence comes from Sinonovacula constricta, assembly GCA_007844125.1. Lineage (NCBI taxonomy): Eukaryota > Metazoa > Mollusca > Bivalvia > Cardiida > Solecurtidae > Sinonovacula > Sinonovacula constricta. The sequence goes on from CM017573.1 coordinate 7,641,112, forward strand.
AGAAGGCCATAAAACAATAAGTATGTGTACTGTTTACTGAACGGTCACAGTGGAGAAGGGCATAAACAATTAGTGTGTATACTGTTTACTGAATGATCACAGTGGAGAAGGCCATAAAACAATGAGTATGTGTACTGTTTACTGAATGATCACAGTGGAGAAGACCATAACACAATTAGTATGTGTACTCTTTACTGAATGATCACAGTGGAGAAGGCCATAAAACATTTAGCATGTGTACTATTTACTGAATGATCACAGTGAAGAAGGCCATAAAACATTTAGCATGTATACTGTTTACTAAAGGATCACAGTGGAGAAGACCATAACACAATTAGTATTTGTACTGTTTACTGAATGATCACAGTGGAGAAGGCCATAAAACAATAAGTATGTATACTGTTTACTGGATGGTCACATTTGAGAAGGCCATAAAACAATTAGTAAGTGTACTGTTTACTGAAAAGTTACAGTGGAGAAGGCCATAAAAAAATAAGTATGTGTACTGTTTACTGAATGATCACAGTGGAGAAGGCCATAAAACAATTAGTATGTGTATTGTTCACTGAATGATCACAGCGGAGAAAGCCATAAAACATTTAGCATGTGTACTGTTTACTGAATGATCACAGTGGAGAAGGCCATAAAACAATGAGTATGTGTACTGTTCACTGAATGATCACAGCGGAGAAGGCCATGAAACATTTAGCATGTGTACTGTTTACTGAATGATCACATTGGAGAAGGCCATATAACAATTAGTATGTGTACTGTTCACTGAATGATCACAGCGGAGAAGGCCATGAAGCATTTAGCAAGTGTACTGTTTACTGAATGATCACAGTGGAGAAGGCCATAACACAATTAGTATGTGTACTGTTTACTGAATGATCACAGTGGAGAAGGCCATAAAACAATAAGTATGTATACTGTTTACTGAATGGTCACAGTGGAGAAGGTCATAAAACAATAAGTATGTGTACTGTTTACTGAACAGTCACAGTGGAGAAGGGCATAAAACATTTAGTGTGTATACTGTTTACTGAATGATCACAGTGGAGAAGGCCATAAAACAATAAGTATGTATACTGTTTACTGGATGGTCACATTTGAGAAGGCCATAAAACAATTAGTAAGTATACTGTTTACTGAATGGTCACAGTGGAGAAGGCCATAAAACAATAAGTATGTGTACTGTTTACTGAATGATCACAGTGGAGAAGGCCATAAAACAATTAGTATGTGTACTGTTCACTGAATGATCACAGCAGAGAAGGCCATAAAACATTTAGCATGTGTACTGTCTACTGAATGATCACAGTGGAGAAGGCCATAAAACAATGAGTATGTGTACTGTTTACTGAATGATCACATTGGAGAAGGCCATATAACAATTAGTATGTGTACTGTTTACTGAATGATCACAGTGGAAAAGGCCATAAAACAATAAGTATGCATACTGTTTACTGAATGATTACAGTGGAGAAGGCCATAAAACATTTAGTATGTGTACTGTTTACTGAATGATCACAGTGGAGAAGACCATTAAACAATAAGTATGTATTCTGTTTACTGAATGGTCACAGTGGAGAAGGCCATAAAACAATTAGTATGTATACTGTTTACTAAATGGTCACATTGGAGAATGCCATAAAACAATTAGTATGTATACTGTTTACTAAATGGTCACAGTGGAGAAGGCCAAAAAACATTTAGTATGTATATTTTTTACTGAATAGTCACAGTGGAGAAGGCCATAAAACATTTAGTATGTACACTGTTTACTGAATGGTCACAGTGGAGAATGCCATAAAACAATAAGTATATGTACTGTTTACTAATTGATCACAGTGGAGAATGCCATAAAACATTTAGTATGTATATTTTTTACTGAATGGTCATAGTGGAGAAGGCCATAAAACAATAAGTATGTGTACTGTTTACTGAATGGTCACAATGGAGAAGGCCATAAAACAATTTCGTATGTGAACTGTTTACTGAATGATTACAGTGGAGAAGGCCATAAAACAATCAGTGTGTGTACTGTGTCACGTTTGTCGAAAATTAGCAGACTTTCCTGTTTTTGTCAGCCGGTTTTAAACTGAAGACCTACCCACACAATCCCACCACAATTACGAAAAGACTACATGTGCACAATAAAAGTAATCAAATTTTACGCCTTTTCTTTTTCATATAGGACAAGTGTGTATTTGCTAGCGGAAGCCCCTTCAAACCCGTGACACTGAATGGAAAGACGTACTATCCAGGTCAAGGTAACAACGCTTACGTATTCCCGGCCGTTGGCATGGCAACTGTGGCCTGCGATATTCGCACTATACCCGAGTCCTTGTTCCTAGAGTCAGCCAAGGTAATTTTGTTTGTTTCTTGGTTTCTTACCTTTCTGCACACCGGAGGCTTACATGGCCAAGCAATTGAGGTCGCCATTTTAGCTCTCCTCAGACATCTTACTGTGTAGGTTCGAGTCCCAGTCATTACAAAACAGAAACCATGTGTGTGGAATAGTCTTCCAGCCCTGATGCCGCTTTGGTTGGTTCTTGTAAAACCGTTTTGGCCCGTCTTCAACCAATTATAATTCATCGCAATAATAACAACAATTAATTATGCCTTGTTATAGCAATACGGAACAACAACATTCTAAGAAAGCTATATGGCACCGAAAATAAATTATAATGTGGCACGATTGTGACAGCTAGGTCAGAAATCTAAAACTTGATTTTTTTATGTTATTTTTTAATTTTATTTTATTTTTTTTTTTTTTTTTTTTTTTTTTTTTTTTGCATGTTTAATAAATTTGACGGTCCTATTTACAGAACTAATCAAATGAGGAATCCGGTTTGTGTAAGGGTTTGTTGTCGATTCTGTGTAGAAAAAAATTGATCAACAGTCAATTGAAAACTCTACTACAATTTACAAAAAAAGTCAAACTATAAGAAATAAAAGTCAAGCACAGTGAGAAATTTCTTTTTTTAAATATTTAGCAATGATGAGGCATTATGTAACACAATTATTGATCAATAAGAATGTTTTAATGCGAAAACAAGACCGGTAAGAACCGAGACACCATTTTACGTTGATATGCTCACCGAAAGTTTTTTATAGAAGCATATCGCCGCCTCCTCGTCCGACAATCCGTCCTTCCGTCAGTGCGGGCTATATCTACGCAACCGCTGGCTTGAATTCAATGAAACTTTATGGAAAGCTTTACCAAAAAACGTGAAACACGCATATTGTCCACACACTCCTCTTCGATGATTCTTACGGGTTTATTGCCATTTTTAATTTCTGTATCATATGATATTAGGCCATTTCGTTTCTGTGACCTACACTCCGCCTTGAGATTGGTCAACCAGTCTTAGCTCTCTCTCAAACCTTACCCTTCTGCTTATATCTTCCGCGTGAAAATCGGGGATGGAGAAGCCACGGTTCATTTTACACAAAGGTAATGAATGGCATATTATTTCCACCGGTTCTCATTTTCTCGAAACTGTGAATACCACAGTGCTTGCAGCACTTTTATTTTTTCAATTTGATCCTTATTAGTTGTCCATTTACTTACTACAACCAGTACTCAGATAGTTTCAAACGCGACGTATTTCAGGCTTTGGCCAATCTTGTAACAAAGGAAGACATCGCCGAAGGTCGGGTATATCCGCCACTCAACGAAATTCACCGAGTGTCTACGAAGATTGCCGTACATTTGGCGGAGTTCGCTTATCGCGAGCGATTGGCTCATCATTATCCGCAACCATCTGACGTCACAGAATTCATCAAGTCACATCAGTATGACGTAAATTATACGGAATACGTTCCCGCCTTATACGACTGGCCCGGACATAGCACGAAATTGTAATGTCGGATAGCACCATCTTTAGTGACATTGATAATTTCTTTAAATGTTTTCATTTTCAGGAATTTGTTTTCTTATTTATAGCAAATGTAATTTGCACAAAACTTTAATGATCGTCATGAAACATATCTTAAGCTGTCCGGATAAAACTTTTAATTAATCATTAATAAGTAACAAAGACTCTTAGAGAAATTTAACGTCTGTTCTTTCAGAAATAAGTTTTCTGTCGTGACTTAATCGAAAGTCACAGACAAAAGCGAACAATCATTTTTGCTTATAATGTCGTTTAAACGTTAAGACAATACATCACGTATATAACGCTGTTATGTAAATATTTATTTTTATTGTCTATTAAGAGATGATTATAATTTGACCGTTCCTTTTTTATTGTCTTTCAAGAGATGATTATAATTTGACTGTTCCTTAAGAGGCTTTATAAACTATTCTTTTCTCTTTTCAAAAATGCTGAATTTTCCTATTTGAGGCTATGTTTGAAACTCCGTATCAAGTACTTCAGCAAATCGATTTTTGTTATAAATATGTTCAATGACCAAACAGTGATTAAATAAGAATAGGGGGTAAATCAAATTCTGTACCTGTGTAATCATTTCTAATTAATTATTAATTAGTTAACTAACAAGTTAATTTTGGCTGTTTTTTACTTATGTTTTTTATTTAATGTTACATTGCTTTATGCGGTAACAAAGCAAGAATATATTAAATATCGTTTTTTGTGACGGGTGTCCCATGGCTGGTTCATATCTATAGATCTATATGTTATACTTATTGTCTAAACTAATATTTGCAATATGTTCTTCTTTATTGAACATTCCAGCATTGTCTTATGTTATGCTTAATGAATATATTCTATAAAACCTATTGGTTGTTTCAGCTTATGAACTTTTCAACCTGTTAAATGTGCCGCCTAAAAATGTTGCTCCTGCCATTTCATTCGCCCTAAACACAATCTGACCTGCGCCGCTGTTTGTATTTTCTTATAAACTATTCTGAAACATCGAAGTTGGAATAAAATTGTGCTATAGACGGGAGAAAAAAAGGAAAGAAATATTACTCAGAGTTATATTTAAAGTTCTTAAAGAAATAACACTAATAATTCAATGCTGGTGACATTTTGTTTGGTGACATTAAGGAGCTCTTTAGAACGGCATTTCTCTCAAGCCTTTTATTATTTAGATAAAACACGAATAGCATATATCATCAGTTTTTTAAGATATCGATTGTACGATTCACCGATTTCAACCACGTCACCAGATTTCAACGAAAGATTAGATAGATCTCAGCTAACATGAGATCTTTAAAATTCGCGAAAACCCATTATAATTACTTTACTTTCTTTACTTGGAATAGAAATTTAACTGACTATCCAGTCAATGAACGACGAGCAAACGATGCACACATACATATTTCATTACGGATTTTGATATGACTAAGTCAATGTTGTCTAATATAAGATATGTTGTTTACAACAACAACAAAATCGTTCCATCTAATTATCGGATTGTAGTTTTTTTTTCGTGGTGCAGGAAAACATAATGCGTCATCATATCCTCTAATTAAACTGTCAGAACCCGATAGAGGGCGGCAGTGCTAGATGTCAGGTGAATTACTTCCGGTCCAAAGCCGCATTGTTGTACCGCCATCTGCAGGTTTTAGAAAAAGAAATCCATATAACTAAGGTGTTACTTTATCAAACATTTCGAAGAAAACATCACAGATGTCGATGGTTTCAGAAAACACCATCTTATAAGTATTAACGATGCACACCTGGGACCGAGCATTGTAACTATGCAGAAAAAAGCTTTTCGACTTCAGAAAAAAAACGCACAAACCTCCATATCCGGACTGTATTCTGTGGGCATTTTCTTGTATCAAATAAATATTTAATTCCAGAAGGAACTAAAAGCATTAATATAACATTTGCTGAATCGATGATGGTTTCAAGTACTGAAGTACCTAATATTTTGTGCAAAAGATATTTGTTTCTTTTTGTGTTGTTGTCGTTTTTCAAATTAACAAGCTGAAACCTTAACCCCTTGTTTGCTATCACTGCAGTTAAACATGATATGATTTATGATTAAAAATATGCATACACTTAACACTTTTAAAATAGCAAGCAACTAATTTCATAAAACCTGATTCAAAACCCTCAAAAATGGTGAAACCATGAAATCTCAAACCTTGAACCCAAGTCCGCTGTCCAGACAGCCTAGGAAGACCCCTGTAGTACTATTAGTGGAAGAGGGCGTGTAGAAATACTGGCTGCTGGTTTCCATGGCAACGGGGGTATACAGGGGCACGTGACTACAATGGCCGCCGGAAGAATAAATCTGAAAAAAGAAAAGTATGACATCAAATCCATTTTATTTCAAGAGTGTGTTTGTGCGTGCCCTGCATGTTGAATGTCTTTGTGTGTGTGTTAGGGTTGTACATTATAACTCATAGCGGATTTTTTGCTGATTTGGTGTAAGATCGCATTTTTTTCTGCGAGGCAGTGTACAACATATTTTATTTATTATTTTCTAGGCTCACGAGCAGAAATAAAGTGCAATCCTATACCTTAATCAAGCAATTTTCTGTTTCTTTCATGCTGATTTTTTGGTTATCTTCATTTTTATTATCGATTTAGAACGTTTCCTACTTGTAGCTGCATTGCGTTTTGTGTCCCCCCTATGTACCCCAACCGAATAATTCAGTAATATGACTATACGTATATAAAAATAGTTCCAATGTTTATAAATTCATTTTAACAACATTTGCCAATATTTTAACAGGAAACATGTTTTATGTATTACCAACAGATCCTCAGGTACCCCAACCGAATAATTCAATGATATGACTATACGCATGTAGAAAATAGTTCCAATATTTATAAATTTATTTTAACAACATTTGCCAATATTTTAACAGGAAACATGTTTTATGTATAACCAACAGATCATCATGTACCCCAACCGAATAATTCAGTAATATGACTATGCGCATACAGAAAATAGTTCCAATATTTATAAATTTATTTTAACAACATTTGCCAATATTTTAAAAGAACACATATTTTATATATCACCAACAAATATTGAAACATAAAAATATATAACATTGACAACGAGATAGTAATTAAAACACTGTTTACGCAATTTGAAGTCTAAATTTGATGTCTGGAATATTTTTTTGTTATTTTCACTGCAGTGAAAATAACCTCTCAAACTTTTCACTGATGTTATTTAATCAATAAGTATGAGAGAATCAATCATTCAATTAACTATGAATCTACGTGTATATGCTTATTGAGTCGGAAGCTTTGTAAATGAATAATGTTTGAAATCCCACTTTATGCAAATTTTATAAAATGTCCGCCACAAAGGAGATTATTCGGTGCAATTTAACCATATTGTTTGCTGTTCTCTATTCTGTGCAATGTACTTATATTGTTAAATGTCCCAAATTCAGTGCAGTTTGACAATATTGTTAACTGACCTATATTCACTGCAATTTTACGATATTGTTAAATGTCCCAAATTCAGTGCAGTTTGACAATATTGTTAGATGTCATATATTCACTGCAAATTTACAATATTGTTGAATGGGACGCAGTGCAATTTAACAATAAAGTTCAATTACGTGGGACAAAACAGAAAAAAAAGCATATATAACATATTACATTTTTTGGAAAAAAACTAACAACAAGGGAGATAAATCAGTAAGACATCTATATTCAAATGCACCTAACACGGATGCTTAAACCTCAAACCTGTTGCCCAAGAGTCCAGGATGATGGGTGTAGATTCACGTTACAATGGTTCATGACAAAGGCTTCGGGCGATTCTCTGGCCTGGTTTGCTGGACACGGTGTGGCGGTGTCTGCCTGAGCCACGGTGTGAACGGCAATCGCCGTGACAACCCCAGCGGCACTACATGTGCCCGGTGTGGTCGGCACGATCTCTGGAAGTTAAATGACAATTAATTTAATAAGAAATTATTTCATAGCTCTGAACCTTTTTATACATCTGTTTTATTTTTTATCCCACCTTCTCTGTAAATATCGGTTGATATAACCGTGTGATAAAGATGAGTTTTATCAACCGATATTCGCGCAACTGCTCTAAGCCGGACTACTTTTTTGACGAAACGATCAGGAATGTTTACGAGAACGAAACTCATTTATCGCATAATTATGTTTGTGGTCAACCCAAAAATGTAAATAATTACAAAGATTGGTTAAATAGAGCAAACGAGGCCATTAAAAAAAACAGAAGGATGAGCGCGGTATCAATCTCTGTCCTGCAGGATTGAAAATTTAAATAGCAGCGTCTTAACCGACTGAGCTAACCGGACAGTTCATCGTGATTTTCCGAAGTTCTATTTAACAATGATATAGAAAATTTCTATAACAAAAAATATATAAAAGCTTATATATCAAAATGTATTTATTTTCAATTCAAAAACTTGCAAAAATCTTAAACAACATGTAATACAGGCACATGATTAAAACTGTTTAGGAATAGTAATAAAATCAATAAAAGTACGAATTTGTAGTCGGCAAAAATAAAAACAACTATCAAAATGTCAGATTATGAGTCCCTGTTCAATTTGATGTTATTTGGTGTGAATTGAAAGAATGTGATGAAGAATCGTCTGAAAACCTAAGCAGTGTTGTAGAGATGTGCTACGAGAATTTCGAGACAAAATTTTGCTTTAATCCAAACAGTTTTACAGTTTTGAGAAGGAAATTGATCTTGAATCTGTGGCTGTCTCAGAAAGCAGCAATCAGCTGCATAATCTGAGGACAGACCCTGATGATCAAATGTCGTTACATGATACACATTCAAATGGTTTACAAAGAGCTCAATCTTTAGTTGAACCAAATACAGCTGACTGCATAGATCTGGACAAATGTGCTAATAAATCACAGACACCAGCACACCACCACCAATCCCAACATTTCTCAAAATTTCGCAATTCACCCTGTCAAAGACACAACTATCTTTACAATTTTCAATGGCATATTCAATGTTCAGAATTGCAATGTCATCAGCAGTTAAAATTCATGAGCAAACTGTTTGTTACAACCACAAACAGACACAAACCTCGAATGTAATTCGCGTTTCTTAATGCCATATGCGTAGCAACTTTTATGTTACACGGCCTTGACATTACACACTACATATATAGTTTTATACGAGGACATTTTGTATTAAATAGATCGTTTATACTTTCATTGCTTGCATTTGAGAAAGTCGTCAGGAAGTGCGAGGTTAGAGCTCTGTAAAAGCGGTTTAAGCACCCCATTCGGTCTATATTGTCGACTGACCGTTCCAAGGCGGTAACTGTCTGGTTTGCTCTTTTCGTTAAATGACTCATCACAAATTTGTTCTTACTTTTCGCTTGGCTTGCATGTGAAATACCTTTGTTCTGTGCCTTTTCGGAGTTTGGTATATGTTGCAATGCTCATAGGACTTGTCATATATTCTTATTGTGAGATGATAACGATACCTACGTGAGCAAGTTTCTCCCATGAATCCGGCTGTGCAGTTGCAAGTGTAGAAGGGAAGTTCGTTATAGACGCTACATTGTCCATTGTTCAGACACGGATTGGATGCGCACACGTCTGTTTGTCGAAACAAATATTGTAAATTATCTTCATATGATGAACTGCAACAATTGTTTTATTTTATTTACTACATTTTCTTCAAATCATATCCAATCATACATGAATTCAAATCACTTGAAACAAATAAAAACTCAAAGAAATACATGGTGTATTTTTAAAGTTTCAGTGTCAAATTGACATGAAAATATAATAGCATTATCATTTTATAAATAGGTGGACTGTGTTACATAAGTTATGAAACGGTGATTCAGTAAAAAAAATATATCCCGCATTCTTGCTTTCAATACAATTCACTTGAACATAAACATACCGCTGTATAACGTGTTAGAAGAGTAAATACAGTCGCAGCGGTTCCGTGGAAAAAGCAAAAAATGCGTTAACTGACCTGTAAGTTACATATTTCCTTTGCAATACCTTGTAAATAAACGAACAACATCGATTTGCCATGGTTCGGTTTGTCAATGTTTTTAATAAAATTCACTTTTATCCCGAATCACCTGAATCATATTATCCAGTGTGCAACCAAGTTTGACCATATACAGTCGCGGCGGTAACGGCGATTAAAAAGCTGGTATCCCACAGTTTGCTTATATCAAATTCATATAACAATACCTTACTACTGTTTGGGGGGATTTAGTCATAATTTCCGTATAAACTTATACTTTAGTATAAGGAAGGACGGTTTTGAACACTGCCTACTGCTAGACAGTACAAACCGCGATAACAACAATCTAATAGTTCAATCATTCCAAATCTATAAATAATCACGATAGTGATCTCTGCTAAAAATAGATATCGACGTCAGTGGGGATTAACCGGATATAACTAACGTAATCTCAAAAATGAGAAGTCACGTGGATTTCCTAGTTAAAATAGCTTTCTCTGCAGCGTGGCTTAGATAGAAAATACTGTTTGCAATGAGGAATGGGGATTTATGTTTCACTGTTCACACTGATCTAGGGCATCAGTTAACAGCATTTTGCAATATCTTTTCATGTAACAATGACTTTTTTATTTGGTTATTTAAGAACAAAATATTTTGGTCCAAACTGTCGGATACCACCTATAAGCAGACTGGTAGAAACGGAACACGAAAAACGGCCATCAACTTCATCGTCCAAACTATGCATGTCTGTGAACTACTTTTGCATACGTTTATGTGATAAGTGTATGAAATAAAGTGAAGCCAATTCTAAAACATACAACTACTTTTTTCATGATTTTTATCCATCGTAACAACAATGACGGTCACTCATATCTATAGATAGTTTCCATGTTATGTCATAGGCACTGATAAGACAGATTTAGGCAGCCATCTTTGAATGCAGAAGCTAATGCAGGCCGAAATCTGGAAATATGTGCTGTATTAAACTCACCGCTGTGTTTTTATTTATCAGTCTATCAGTATATCAAATTTAACAGCTTTTATGAAGTTTTTTAAGTATCAAAACTATATTTTGATTAAAAAAAAATACAACCAAAAAAGATACACTGTTTATTTTGTTAAAGGATAAGCCAATAATTTTATTTATTTTTGTGTATTAATTCTTTGTGCTTTTATCAATTTTAAAATATTGTATTCTAAAAATATCAATTTCAAGAGCTTTCTAATGGTGTATAGCTGTTAATTTTTGCACCACATATGCAGAAATTACAAGAAGATAAAATTTACGCTTCTATACAATTCATGTGAAAATCCCTTTAAGTTGCCATGAAAGATGGCTGCCAAGATAAGAGATCTTCATTGATGTGGAAACTATCTATTACTGGACTGGTAAAAGGTCAACCAATGTCTAGGTAGAACCACCGGCACACCACGTATAAGCTAGATAACCTCGTCCAGACCGCGACTCGAACCTACACGCCGATGGACTGAAGATTTACACATGGTGACGTACCACTGGAGCATCTAGTACCGATGTAGCCCGGGTCGCAGATACAAGGAAACCCATGACTGCCGTTGTGGTCAACACCGCAATGGCCGTGGTTGTTACAACTGGTTGGGGTAACACAGTCGTTGTCTGGGGGGAAATACAGAGGGGACCTGACATGAGTTGTCATTTAATACAAACATATATTAAACGAGTTCAGGAAAAGTAAAAGTAAGCGAGCCTATTCTTATAACACACCATTTAAATAGCTAATTTATGATTTTACTGAATGTTAACAACACAGTACTTGGTGAAATAGTTGTAAAAGACGATATGCATTATGACGACGTCGATGTTCTACTACCTACCCCAATGTATCAGAAAGCTAACCATATTCACTTAAAACGCATGGTAGCATTTACATCTAGATGCACTCACTTTGTTTTTGTGGAATAATAAATGTTTACAAAAAATGTGTTGTTTACTGATTTAAAATTCATCAGACAACCAATTAACATGTGTAAACAACTTGAGAAACTCCTCAGGAAGTGCGAGGTTAGAAGTGCGAGGTGGGAGCTATGTACAACCGGTTTAAGCACCCCAATCGGTCCCTTTTACCGACTGACCCTTCCAAGGCTCATTTTTTTAATGACTCATCACAGATTTGGTCTAACTTTTGCATTTGGTTTGTATGTGAATACCTTTGTCCTGTGCCTTTTAAAATTTTTGTGTATGTTGCAATGCTCCTAGGACTTTGTCATATATATTCTTATCCTTAACTATTGCGGTAGGCAGTCTTCTAATTCGGTTTGCAACATACGTGGTGCGATTTTGAAGTCGTACGATGTCGCCCAACATCCTCATCATGAAATCATTACAACACGACAAGAAGATATGTTTTAATTGACTTAATTTTCTTCTTGTAATATGTTCCCAAAAGGAATATTCTTCGAAAAGAAAAGTAAGGCAAACCGTATGGTTGGAAAACCGAGAAAGAAATACACATATATCTATTGAAGTGTGTAATGGCTTTATTAAAGTGTGCTTTGGAGCAGGAAAAATAATATGTCTGCTGTGGTGGTATTAACTTCCGTTTTGGAACAGGAGAAATAAAATGTCTGCCATTTTTATATTAACTTCCGTTTTGGAACAGGTGAAATAAAATGTCTGCCATTGTTGTATTAACTTCCGTTTTGGAACAGGTGAAATAAAATGTCTGCCATTTTTGTATTAACTTCCGTTTTGGAACAGGTGAAATAAAATGTCTGCCATTGTTGTATTAACTTCCGTTTTGGAACAGGTGAAATGAAATGTCTGCCATTTTTGTATTAACTTTCGTTTTGGAACAGGAGAAATAAAATGTCTGCCATTGTTGTATTAACTTCCGTTTTGGAACAGGTGAAATAAAATGTCTGCCATTTTTGTATTAACTTCCATTTTGGAACAGGTGAAGTAATATGTCTGCCATGGTTGTATTAACTTCCGTTTTGAAACAGGTGAAATAAAATGTCTGCCATTTTTGTATTAACTTCCGTTTTGGAACAGGTGACATAAAATGTCTGCCATTTTTGTATTAACTTTCGTTTTGGAACAGGAGAAATAAAATGTCTGCCATTGTTGTATTAACTTCCGTTTTGGAACAGGAGAAATAAAATGTCTGCCATTGTTGTATTAACTTTCGTTTTGGAACAGGAGAAATAAAATGTCTGCCATTGTTGTATTAACTTCCGTTTTGGAACAGGAGAAATAAAATGTCTGCCATTGTTGTATTAACTTCCGTTTTGGAACAGGTGAAGTAATATGTCTGCCATGGTTGTATTAACTTCCGTTTTGAAACAGGTGAAATAAAATGTCTGCCATTTTTGTATTAACTTCCGTTTTGGAACAGGTGACATAAAATGTCTGCCATTTTTGTATTAACTTCCGTTTTGGAACAGGTGACATAAAATGTCTGCCATTTTTGTATTAACGTCCGTTTTGGAACAGGTGAAGTAATATGTCTGCCATGGTTGTATTAACTTCTGTTTTGGAACAGGTGAAGTAATATGGAATTAGAATTCGCCTCTTTGTCATTGTTCCTTTACAAAGTTTCGACATAGGAGTCTACAAATTGTTTTCGTTGTTGTTGTTGTTTTTACTATATATGTAACCATGACAACCTAATACGATTTCCTGTTCCAAAACACACCTTTATACAATCACTTAATGCATATTATTGTTCCTGCTCCAAAAAGGAACTTAATACAACCATCGCAGACATATTTAAAATATTATATTGTTTACTGAGGCTAGTATAAAACATCGTTAACTGATTGGTTGTTTTAGTGTTACTTTGGAAAATGGCATCTTACTTGCTTTAACCGTGACTAGAAGTCCGTGTATTATAACGGCAATCCATAGGAGAGTAAACTGACCTGGAAATAGAGACATTAGTGAATAGTCTCCCTTGAATAATGCAGGTTTGTTCTTTTGTTTGGTTTACTCGGTTTTTATGCTTGTATTCCTAGGAGTGTATGTTGACTTTTATGTCTTTTCTGGGATACACAGGTTCACCATCATCTACCCATTTTATTGTTTAATTAAAATATCTGTATAAGTATTTTAATGGATTTAAGGCTCATATTTACGCACAAATAAGAAATTGTACCTTTCGATATTACATCATCTGCGAAAGAACCGTGGATAAAGTACAAGAATTCTAACTAAAAGAATCTACCGACTATTTGGACGACCTCGGATATTATCTAACAAGGGAGATAATTTAAATGTCGACAATATTCCTCGTTAAATACAGTGTTATTCAATGCACGGTTGGAAAGTCCACAAAACGGATTAAATTTGTACAAGTTTATTAGACACAAGCGTACAAAAGCGGATGTTAATTCATGTTCGTGAATCATAATCTACCGTTCAATTAATATTTATTTATGAATGTTCGCATTCGATTGTGATTTAAGTCGCGAAAACAAGAATTTACTTAAACTTACCCCTGATATGCCAGACTGATCAATGAACGTGATTTAAGTCGCGAAAACAAGAACTTACTTAAACTTACCCTTGATATGCCAGACTGTTCAATGAGCGTGATTTAAGTCACGAAAACAAGAACTTACTTAAACTTATCCTTGATATGCAAGACTGATCAATGAGCGTGATTTAAGTCACGAAAACAATAACTTACTTAAACTTATCCTTGATATGCCTGACTGATCAATGAACGGGATTTAAGTCGCGAAAACAAGATCTTACTTAAACTTATCCTTGATATGCCTGACTGATCAATGAGCGTGATTTAAGTCACGAAAACAAGAACTTACTTAAACTTACCCTTGATATGCCAGACTGATCAATGAGCGTGATTTAAGTCACGAAAACAAGTTAAACTTACCCCTGATATGCCAGACTGATCAATGAGCGTGATTTCATTCGCGAAATCAAGATCATACTCAAACTTACCCCTGATATACCAGACTGATCACTGAGCGTGATTTAAGTAGCGAAATCAAGATCATACTCAAACTTACCCCTGATATACCAGACTGATCACTGAGCGTGATTTAAGTAGCGAAAACAAGATCATACTCAAACTTACCCCTGATATGCCAGACTGATCAATGAGCGTGATTTAAATCGCGAAAACAAGATGTTACTTAAACTTACCCCTGATATGCCAGACTGATCAATGAGCGTGATTTAAGTCGCGAAAACAAGATCATACTCAAACTTACCCCTGATATGCCAGACTGATCAATGAGCGTGATTTAAATCACGAAAACAAGATCATACTTAAACCTACCTTTGAAATGCCAGACTGTTCAATGAACATGATTTCATTCGCGAAAACAAGATCATACTTAAACTTACCCCTGATATGCCAGACTGTTCAATGAGCGTGATTTCATTCGCGAAAACAAGATCATACTCAAACTTACCCCTGATATGCCAGACTGATCAATGAGCGTGATTTCATTCGCGAAAACAAGATCATACTCAAACTTACCCCTGATATGCCAGACTGATCACTGAGCGTGATTTAAGTAGCGAAAACAAGATGTTACTCAAACTTTCTCCTGATACGCCAGACTGTTCAATGAACGTGATTTCATTCGCGAAAACAAGATGTTACTCAAACCTACCCCTGATATGCCAGACTGTTCAATGAACGTGATTTAAGTCGCGAAAACAAGATGTTACTTGAACTTACCCCTGATATGCCAGACTGTTCAATGAACGTGATTTAAGTAGCGAAAACAAGATGTTACTCAAACTTACCCCTGATATGCCAGACTGTTCCATGAACGTGATTTAAGTCGCGAAAACAAGAACTTACTTAAACTTACCCCTGATATGCCAGACTGTTCAACGAACGTGATTTCATTCGCGAAAACAAGATGTTACTCAAACCTACCCCTGATATGCCAGACTGTTCAATGAACGTGATTTAAGTCGCGAAAACAAGATGTTACTTAAACTTACCCCTGATATGCCAGACTGATCAATGAACGTGATTTAAGTCGCGAAAACAAGATGTTACTTGAACTTACCCCTGATATGCCAGACTGATCAATGAGCGTGATTTAAGTCGCGAAAACAAGAACTTACTTAAACTTACCCTTGATATGCCAGACTGATCAATGAACGTGATTTAAGTCGCGAAAACAAGAACTTACTTAAACTTACCCTTGATATGCCAGACTGATCAATGAACATGATTTAAGTCGCGAAAACAAGATGTTACTTGAACTTACCCCTGATATGCCAGACTGATCAATGAACGTGATTTCATTCGCGAAAACAAGATCTTACTCAAACTTACCCCGGATATGCCAGATTGATCAATGAGCGTGATTTAAGTCGCGAAAACAAGATGTTACTTGAACTTACCCCTGATATGCCAGACTGTTCAATGAGAGTGATTTAAGTAGCGAAAACAAGAACTTACTTAAACTTACCCCTGATATGCCAGACTGACCAATGAACGTGATTTCATTCGCGAAAACAAGAACTTACTTAAACTTACCCCTGATATGCCAGACTGTTCAATGAACGTGATTTAAGTCGCGAAAACAATATGTTACTTGAACTTACCCCTGATATGCCAGACTGTTCACTGAACGTGATTTAAGTAGCGAAAACAAGAACTTACTTAAACTTACCCTTGATATGCCAGACTGATCAATGGATGTGATTTCATTCGCGAAAACAAGATCTTACTCAAACCTACCCCTGATATGCCAGACTGTTCAATGAACGTGATTTAAGTCGCGAAAACAAGATGTTACTTAAACCTACCCCTGATATGCCAGACTGATCAATGAACATGATTTAAGTCGCGAAAACAAGATGTTACTTGAACTTACCCCTGATATGCCAGACTGATCAATGAACGTGATTTCATTCGCGAAAACAAGATCTTACTCAAACTTACCCCGGATATGCCAGATTGATCAATGAGCGTGATTTAAGTCGCGAAAACAAGATGTTACTTGAACTTACCCCTGATATGCCAGACTGATCAATGAACGTGATTTCATTCGCGAAAACAAGAACTTACTTAAAGTTACCCCGGATATGCCAGACTGTTCAATGAACGTGATTTAAGTAGCGAAAACAAGATGTTACTTGAACTTACCCCTGATATGCCAGACTGTTCACTGAACGTGATTTAAGTAGCGAAAACAAGAACTTACTTAAACTTACCCTTGATATGCCAGACTGATCAATGAACGTGATTTCATTCGCAAAAACAAGATCTTACTCAAACCTACCCCTGATATGCCGGACTGTTCAATGAACGTGATTTCATTCGCGAAAACAAGATCTTACTCAAACCTACCCCTGATATGCCAGACTGTTCAATGAACGTGATTTAAGTCGCGAAAACAAGATGTTACTTGAACTTACCCCTGATATGCCAGACTGTTCAATGAGAGTGATTTAAGTAGCGAAAACAAGAACTTACTTAAACTTACCCCTGATATGCCAGACTGATCAATGAACGTGATTTAAGTCGCGAAAACAAGATGTTACTTGAACTTACCCCTGATATGCCAGACTGATCAATGAGCGTGATTTAAGTTGCGAAAACAAGATGTTACTTGAACTTACCCCTGATATGCCAGACTGATCAATGAACGTGATTTAAGTCGCGAAAACAAGATGTTACTTGAACTTACCCCTGATATGCCAGACTGTTCAATGAACGTGATTTAAGTCGCGAAAACAAGATGTTACTTGAACTAACCCTTGATATGCCAGACTGATCATGAAGCGTGATTTAAGTCGCGAAAACAAGAACTTACTTAAACTTACCCTTGATATGCCAGACTGATCAATAAACGTGATTTAAGTCGCGAAAACAAGAACTTACTTAAACTTACCCCTGATATGCCAGACTGTTCAATGAACGTGATTTAAGTAGCGAAAACAACATGTTACTTAAACTTACCCCTGATATGCCAGACTGTTCAATGAACGTGATTTAAGTTGCGAAAACAAGATCATACTTAAACTTACCGCTGATATGCCAGACTGTTCAATGAACGTGATTTAAGTCGCGAAAACAAGATGTTACTTAAACTTACCCCTGATACGCCAGACTGATCAATGAACGTGATTTCATTCGCAAAAACAAGAACTTACTTAAACTTAACCTTGATATGCCAGACTGATCAATGAACGTGATTTAAATTGCGAAAACAAGATCATACTTAAACCTACCCCTGATATGCCAGACTGATCAATGAACGTGATTTAAGTCGCGAAAACAAGAACCTACTTAAACTTACCCCTGAAATGCCAGACTGTTCAATGAGCGTGATTTAAGTAGCGAAAACAAGAACTTACTTAAACTTACCACTGATATGCCAGACTGATCAATGAACGTGATTTAACTCGCGAAAACAAGAACTTACTTAAACTTACCCCTGATATGCCAGACTGTTAAATAAACGTGATTTAAGTCGCGAAAACAAGAACTTACTTAAACTTACCCCTGATATTCCAGATTGTTAAATAAACGTGATTTAAGTCGCGAAAACAAGAACTTACTTAAACTTACCCCTGATATGTCAGACTGATTAATGAGCGTGATTTAAGTCCCGAAAACAAGAACTTACAGAAACTTATCCCTGATATGCCAGACTGATCAATGAGCGTGATTTAAGTCACGAAAACAAGAACTTACAGAAACTTATCCCTGATATGGCAGACTGTTCAATAAACGTAATTTAAGTCGTGAAAACAAGAACTTACTTAAACTTATCCCTGATATGCCAGACTGTTCAATGAACGTGATTTAAGTCACGAAAACAAGAACTTACTTAAACTTACCCTTGATATACCAGACTGTTCAATGAACGTGATTTAAGTCGCGAAAACAAGAACTTACTTAAACTTATCCTTGATATGCCAGACTGTTCAATGAACGTGGTTTAAAAGTCGCGAAAACAAGAACTTACTTAACCTTACCCCTGATATGCCAGAGTGTTCAGTGAGCGTGATTTAAGTCGCGAAAAAAAAGAAGAAGGAAAGGAACTTTCTTAAACATGCTTCCTGTTTGTACACGAGATTGATGCATTATAATACAGGGGCGAACCCTATTGTCACCAAATAATAAGCATTTTTCCAAGAAACAAGAAAAATATCATACGTATTTCAATTAAAATTGCGGTTTATGTATATTCTTAATTTGATTTAGTTAATCACGTGACAAGGACACGTTCATCTGCAACAGATCCCAGCAAACTTACCTCGGTTGCCCATTGTAAACACGCCACTCTTGTCTTTAAGTCCAACAAATTGTGGCTGACCCAACCTAGTTTCTAGATAACATACGTCTACATATTTCAAACGTACCAAAACTGCAAAGATTTTATGCAGAGTGTGTTAACTAGGAACATCCTCTGATATGCAACATTGTTCAATATCATGTCGTCCAGGTACGGATCCAGAAATTGTATCGCAGTAAATTATATATATATATATATTATTCATATATTATTTATTTATTTTTTATTTGTATATATTTATTTATTTATTTTATTTATTTATTTATTTATTTATTTATTTATTTATTTATTTATTTATTTATTTATTTATATACATACACACAGTAAGGGACCATAACTTCGACCTTAGCAGCCAACCGACACAATGTACTTTAAAAGATTAATATTTTTAAGCTTACATGTATGTGTATTCGCAACTCTACTCATTTGCCTTATTGGTGGGTGTGACGGGGTGGGGGTGCATCCCCCATCCCCCTCCTGGATCTATACCTGATATTGTCTACGCCACACACGCAAGCACACGCACATTACCATTTATGGACACATTCTGTTCAGAGAGAGAGTGAGAGAGAGAGAAAGAAAGAGAGAGAGAGAGAGAAAGAGAGAGAGAGGAGAGAGAGAGGGGGGAGAGAAAGAGAAAGAAAGAGAGAAAGAGAGAGAGAGGGGAGAGAGGGAGAGAGAGGGAGGGAGAGGGGGAGGGAGAGAGAGAAAGAGAGAGAGAGAGTTTGTTATTGTTGTCTCATCTAATTTACACTGGCTTTCAATATATCGAACAGACTGCATGTATCTCCTTCTATATCCAATATTTTTTTATTAAAATCCCAATGGAGTTTAAGTGTTTGAGACTGTATATGGAGCGTGAATAAGGCTGGGACAAAGCGAGTTTGTGTATGTCAAAGTGAGTATAGATATGTCAAAGTGAGTCTGTGTATGTCGAAGTGAGTATGGGTATGTCAAAGTGAGTATGGGTATGTCAAAGTGAGTATGGGTATGTCAAAGTGAGTATGGGTATATTAAAGTGAGAATGCGTATGTCAAAGTGAGTATGAGTATGTCAAAGTGAGTCTGAGTATGTCAAAGTGATTATGGGTATGTCAAAGTGAGTATGGGTATGTCAAAGTGAGTACGGGTATGTCAAAGTGAGTTTGTGTATGTCAAAGTGAGTATGGGTATGTCAAAGTGAGTATGGGTATGTCAAAGTGAGTTTGTGTATGTCAAAGTGAGTATGGGTATTTTAAAATTAGTATGGGTATGCCAAAGTGGTCCAAAGTGAGTCTGAGTATGTCAAAGTGAGTCTGTATGCTAAAGTGAGTATGGATATGTCAAAGTGGTCCAAAGTAAGTCTGAGTATGTCAAAGTGATTATGGGTATGTCAAAGTAAGTATGGGTATGTCAAAGTGAGTTCGGGTATGTCAAAGTGAGTATGGGTATTTCAAAGTGAGTATGGGTATGTCAAAGTAGTCCAAAGTGAGTCTGAGTATGTCAAAGTGATTATGGGTATGTCAAAGTGAGTCTGAGTATGTCAAAGTGAGTCTGTATGCTAAAGAAAGTATATGTATGTCACAGTGTGTCAGTGTGTCCTCGAAAATTGTCTGTAATCTTCCTCAACCAAAACTGTATGCCGCTTCAAATTGTTTCGCTGCAATGTATTTCGACAACAAATTAAATAGATGCAACAATCCAAGGACGAGAACTTTCATGTGGGGATGATTTTCAGCTAAATTGCGGTGCGCCGGTAGATCTACCAAGACATATGTCTGGAGTCTTCCTCCACCAATTATTAACTGGACGTCGCCAATATGACCATAACTGTGTCAGTGCGATGTAACAAAAAAAAGCAACATTCTAATCAAATCGGAAAACCTCGGATAATTCACGAATCATCTCTCGGATGTATGTAGGTAGTCGGATCACCTCGGCCATTTCCCTAAATGGACTTCTTTTGTGACAGAAGGTCAAAACAAAGATAGCAGTTCGGATGACAGCTCGCTATTGTACGATGCCAGTTAAATTTCAATCTGTGGCTGCTTCAAATTTAAATCATCCAAGTTTAATTTACAAAGCGCAACAAACAAAACAGCTGCCAAACGACGCCATTGTTTATGTTTCGTGCGAACTACATTTTAGGCATATTCTTTCGACTTCCGGCGAACAAAACGATCGTGATTTCTTTAATTATCATTGCACCAGATACATCCGAGGGATGATTGTCCCGTGGACGGAATTACCCGAGGAGTTCCGATTGATTCTAATCATTATCGCAACGTAATATTACAAACTTTTAATCACTGGTTCGAACCCAGAGCCCCAGAACTTGAGCAACATCTTGAACACATCCATAGCGCTGCGTTAAGTCTTCATAAATGCTTGACCGGAGAGTGTGTAGTCTCTTACGGTGCTCCTGTGTCAGGCCACTGTGTAGTAGAGAAGATGGGCTGGGGATTGGGACGCATTCAGCTCAATTAAAATTCCAGAAATATAATTAAATTAAGATATATTACAATAAGGATATATATGACAATGTGGTATGGGCATTGCAACGTATAGCAAAATTTGAAAAGGATCGGGACAAAGGTATTCACATGCAAGTCAAATGTAAAAGTAACAACAAACACGTAATGAGTCATTTAACAATAAGAGCAAACCCGACATTACCGCTTTGGAACGGTCAGTCGGCAATATGGACCGACTGGGGTGCTTAAACCGCTTTTACAGAACTCTAACCTTCCTGCGGGGTTTCCAAATGCAAGCAATGAAAAGAAACCTGATCTATCCGAATGAAAAATGTCCTAACGCTGCCGTTTTCTTTGATATGTTATAACGAAAGTGGGGACGGCATTGAATAATATAGCCATCATAGTATTTAGAAGATAGACAAGTATTATTTCTAATAAAAGAACAACACAAAATTGTTGATTGTAAGTGCAATTATTTTTTAATCAAGAAAAGGAAATGACCAGTTAAGTGAAAATTGTTGTAGCATCCTGTTCATGAGTAGATGGGATTCAGGAACCAAAGGTCACGTGACACGTGACAATCCATGTAGGATGAATTAAATGACAACATAGATAATATGCATGGGGATTTTTCCTAATCAATTAACAAAATGGTAAAAAGTATGGGTTTTTGGTATAGATACACATCAAAAGGTATTTCCGGTATTCAAGCAATCGGACTACTTTAAGCGGACCCGTACCTGCCAACCCCTAGTAGAAAATGGACGTAAATAGACAAAAACAGCGTTCTCTACGGAGTGGAAAGTAAACAGTCATAAACATAAAGTTAGGTCGTTTTAACAGGCTCCTTCCAGGGATGGTTCCACATCACCAATCAGGAGGTTGGTCCATGTAGTGGGGAGAGGGTTCTAAAAGGTGTCGGGGCTCGATCTCATATGGGTGTGTACTTATGAATGCGAGGGCGGGGCTTGAGCGCATTTGTGTGTATACTTATGAATGCGAGAGCGGAGCTTGAGCGCATATGTCTATGTGCTTATGAATGCGTGCGTGTGTGCGCGCACGCGTGTGCTTCTGGGCATGTTTTTTTGCTTGTCTTGTTTTTAGAAGATATAAAAAATAAACAACACAACATGTTTAATTTTATTAACAGAACCTATAAAAATAAAGAGGGAGATTTATTTTCACCGATGTCTGGTATAGTTCACTCTGTCAGAAACACGTTCAAGAGGTCCACACTTCATGTCCTAAAATATACAAAAATAAAATACTGTTATCAGTGGGCGGGTCCGCTGTATATATAACTCCTCCTGTTTTGATGGTTTGACATAGGTCAAAGATCCACAAAGTCTATGAAAATGCACGCCTTCTTTTCTGTAAAATAGGTCAAACTGCAACCACGTGCTTTTACATGATTAGGTTGGATAAACCAGTTTATGTTATCAGGCTTGACCGATAGGGACACACACTCCCCCTCTTTCTCTTTCTCTCTCTCTCTTTCTCTCTCTCTCTCTCTCTCTCTCTCTCTCTCTCTCTCTCTCTCTCTCTCTGTGTCTCTCTCTCTCACTGTCTCTATCTATCTCTGTCTGTCTGTCTCTGTCTGTCTGTCTGTCTCTCTCTCTCTCTGTCTCTATCTCTGTCTCTATCTCTGTCCCTCTCTGTCCCTCTGTCTCTGTCTGTCTGTCTGTCTGTCTCTCTCTCTCTCTCTCTCTCTCTCTGTGTCTTTATCTCTGTCTCTCTCTGTCCCTCTGTCTGTCTGTCTGTGTGTCATTGTGTCTGTCTGTCTCTCTCTCTCTCTCTCTCTTTCTCTCTCTCTCGTATCAGTATTTTATCCTATCATATTGTACAGTCGGAATACATCTGGTATAACGTGACTTTCGGGGTTCCATCAACAGCTGCGAGTTTTACCGGATAGAGCTGTTTTCAGGAATTAAAAACAAAAAAGAACCAGTATGTGAGACATCCAAGGCGTCGTAGAGAGCATGTACTTTAAACAAGAAGATGACTATCATGGGAAGTAGCACTGTCTTACATTGTTGATAAATTACATAAAAATTTGAAAGTAATGAACCATAACTCTGCTGGGAAATGGAGTATTTGCTACTTTTGTTTGTTTTCTTGTTCTCGGCTACATATGTGGGATGGGATGATATGGGATTAGCCGGCATTTTTGCCGATACTGTGCGGCGACATTTCTTTCATTACAGCACAGGGGCACTTATGAGGTGCCCAGGGACTGAACCCGGCTGTTCTATTATACTGAAACCGACAAGTCAGGCGTAATGCTGTCCCCTTAGCCCCGAGCGTTAGATTGGAAGCCACTTCTACCAGCTTTAAAGTCTTTGGTTTGATCCGGCCGGGGTTTAAACCCACGACCTCCCGATCCGCAAGGCTACATCTGTATTTTTTAAAAACAATACTTCGCCAAACAGCAGCGAATTCCTTTAAATGCCAGCTACTTTTTATATACTATTGCGCCAATAAAAGGCATCGCTTTCCAGCGCGGCGCCAAAAAGAGGCATGGCTTCCCAGCGCGGCACTAATAAGAGGCATCGGTCTCCACTGCGGCGCCAATAAGAGACATCGCTCTCCAGTGCGGTGCCAATAAGAGGCATCGGTCTCCAGTGCGGCGCCAATAAGAGGCATCGGTCTCCAGTGCGGCGCCAATAAGAGGCATCGGTCTACAGTGTGGCGCCAATAAGAGACATCGCTCTTGAATGCGGCGCCAATAAGAGACATCGCTCTCCAGTGCGGCGCCAAGAAGAGACATCGGTCTACAGTGCGGCGCCAATAACAGGCATCGGTCTCCAGTGCGGGGCCAATAAGAGGCACTGGTCTCCAGTGCGGCGCCAAGAAGAGGCACTGGTCTCCGGTGCGGCGCCAAGAAGAGGCATCGCTCTCCATTGCGGCGCCAATAGGAGGCATTGCTCTCCATTGCGGCGCCAATAGGAGGCATCGCTCTCCAGCGCGGCGCCTATAGGAGGCATCGCTCTCCAGCGCGGCGCTAGTAAGAGGCATCGCTCTCCAGTGCGGCGCCAAGAAGAGGCATCGCTCTCCAGCGCGGCGCCAATAGGAGGCATCGCTCTCCATTGCGCCGCCAATAAGAGGCATCGCTCTCCATTGCGCCGCCAATAAGAGGCATCGCTCTCCAGCGCGGCGCCAATAAGAGGCATCGTTCTCCAGTGCGGCGCCAATAAGAGGCATCGGTCTCCATTGCGGTGCCAATAAGAGGCACTGGTCTCCTGTGCGGCGCCAATAAGAGGCATCGGTCTCCATTGCGGCGCCAATAAGAGGCATCGGTCTCCATTGCGGCGTCAATAAGAGGCACTGGTCTCCAGTGCGGCGCCAATAAGAGGAACTGGTCTCCGGTGCGGCGCCAAGAAGAGGCATCGGTCTACAGGGCGGCGCCAATAAGAGGCATCGGTCTCCAGTGCGGCGCCAAGAAGAGTCATCGGTCTCCATTGCGGCGCCAAGAAGAGGCACGGGTCTCCAGTGCGGCGCCAATAGGAGGCACTGGTCTCCAGTACGGCGCCAAGAAGAGGCATCGGTCTCCAGTGCGGCGCCAAGAAGAGGCATCGGTCTCCAGTGCGGCGCCAATAAGAGGCACTGGTCTCCAGTGCGGCGCCAAGAAGAGGCACTGGTCTCCGGTGCGGCGCCAAGAAGAGGCATCGGTCTCCAGTGCGGCGCCAATAAGAGGCACTGGTCTCCAGTGCGGCGCCAAGAAGAGGCACTGGTCTCCATTGCGGCGCCAAGAAGAGGCACTGGTCTCCATTGCGGTGCCAATAAGAGGCACTGGTCTCCAGTGCGGTGCCAAGAAGAGGCACTGGTCTCCAGTGCGGCGCCAAGTAGAGGCACTGGTTGCCATTGCGGCGCCAAGAAGAGGCACTGGTCTCCAGTGCGGCGCCAAGAAGAGGCATCGGTCTCCAGTGCGGCGCCAAGAAGAGGCACTGGTCTCCAGTGCGGCGCCAAGAAGAGGCACTGGTCTCCATTGCGGCGCCAATAGGAGGCACTGGTCTCCATTGCGGCGCCAAGAAGAGGCACTGGTCTCCAGTGCGGCGCCAATAAGAGGCATCGGTCTCCAGTGCGGCGCCAACAAAAGGCACTGGTCTTTAGTGCGGCGCCAAAAAGAGGCATTGGTCTCCAGTGCGGCGCCAAGAAGAGGCACTGGTCTCCAGTGCGGCGCCAAGAAGAGGCACTGGTCTCCAGTGCGGCGCCAAGAAGAGGCATCGGTCTCCAGTGCGGCGCCAAGAAGAGGCACTGGTCTCCAGTGCGGCGCCAAGAAGAGGCACTGGTCTCCAGTGCGGCGCCAATAAGAGGCACTGGTCTCCAGTGCGGCGCCAAGAAGAGGCACTGGTCTCCAGTGCGGCGCCAATTAGAGACATCGCTCTCGAATGCGGCGCCAATAAGAGACATCGCTCTCCAGTGCGGCGCCAAGAAGAGGCATCGGTCTCCAGTGCGGCGCCAATAAGAGGCATCGGTCTCCAGTGCGGCGCCAATAAAAGGGATCGGTCTCCAGTGCGGCGCCAATAAGAGGCATCGCTCTACAGTGTGGCGCCAATAAGAGACATCGCTCTCGAATGCGGCGCCAATAAGAGACATCGCTCTCTAGTGCGGCGCCAAGAAGAGACATCGGTCTACAGTGCGGCGCCAATAACAGGCATCGGTCTCCAGTGCGGCGCCAATAACAGGCATCGGTCTCCAGTGAATGTCATAGTGTACTTTCTATTTGCTTGTAAATACAGCGCAGAAGTCTGTATATAATGTTTGAAGTTTTTCATTCTGAAAATTACATAGAAGCTATTTTTGAATCCAATGATATTGAAATTTAACTGAACACTTGAAATACTTTCTGTGACAGTTGCTTGATAATATACATACTTTTTTAACCCAGTGTCGTCTGCACACATTGATCGTGAGTCAGCTTCACTCCATTCAGCCAAAAGTTGGCTCTGCAGCCATGGCAGTAGTCGGCACTGAAACCAACAAGTCACAGTAACATGAACAAATAATATACTTAAACGTGAATTATTAAAATGCTGCGTTGGGGAGTCTCACGTTAACACAAATTATTTTATACTTTTACAAGAAAATAACTATTTAATAGTTTGTTGTAAAGCTTTATTAAGAAATAGGATGTTTTTCTGTGTGGTATCTGAAAGGGAATGAATTTAAGACGAAATGTATATCTTTCTAGCATCGTGTTAAATGCATTATTCCAAAGTGTTGTTGGTTTGTTTTTTTCTTGTCTCTTATCATTTTAATAAACGTCACCATTTTTTTAAATGAATGTTACGCAGAGTCTGCATCTAATAGGCACAATATGATAATTTCTGCCAGAGAGAGTTGCTAAATATTTATCCGGACTGACCTTGCGTCAGAATTTGTAAATAAGTCAGATGTTCAGTTAAACAATTATGCTGAAAAATATGCAGCGTTGTTTCAATATTAACGTTATTATTGACATTTTTTATGAAAAGTTTTAAAGAACTGAGACACCAATATTTATAAGTGTTTAAGTATGTCTCTTTTTATTCAAAATAAATCTATAAAATTTATAACAATTGCATGTTGTTTTTTCATTAGAACCATTTTACTTCTATACGATTTTCACCGACCAACAAAAGTACACACATCGTCACTCAAAATTCAGTCTAGAGAAATTAATCTACTTACTAAATATTTGACACGCGTATATTACACCCCAACCCTCCTTTATTTACAGTTCTACTTGTGCCGACCATCAAATATCTTAATCAATCCGACGTTGAATCGACGTTGATTCGCCGTCGAAAAAATTACGCTTAATCATTCATTTTCGGTCGTAAACCCGACAATCATTCAATGTCGTATTTCGACGAAAATCTGACGTCGGGGCGACGTTGTGTGCTTGCTGGACTGTTTCATACAGTATACACGTCATTAACGTAAGATTCAATTTTTAATTTGGATCTTAGACAATGGGGTATGTTTCTGACCTGCAAACGGCATCCGGATGTAAGTCACATGAGTTGGCTGTGCATGGATCCTCAAAGCACGCCATCGGGAAGCATGGCAGAGCCGCTGTGGAAAATTTCAGGCTCTCAAATAAGTGTACTATCGATTCTATGAATAATTGGTGTAGTTTACCCTATTATTATTATATCTGTATATTATATCTGTATATAGAAATGAGGAATATTTGGTATAGTTTACCCTATTATCATTATATCTTTATATTATATCTGTATATAAAAATGAGGAATATTTGGAACAGTTGACCCTATTATTATTATATCTGTGTGTATATTATATCTGTATATAAAAATGAGGAATATTTGGTGTAATTTACCCTACTATTATTATATCTGTATATTATATCTGTATATAAAAAAGAGGAATATTTGGTGTCGTTTACCCTATTATTATTATATTTGGATATATAAAAAAGAGAGAACACAGCAAAATTGATAAAACACCTTGATCAAAATTTCCCCAAATTGCCCAAAAGTAAAACATGACGCATTGCGTTATTTTAATTAAGAATTTACGAATCGTGTTCCTTATATTACGTTAAAGAATAAATAACAAAACAATAAGGGAAAATCTGAAGCAATTTGGTCCAGATTTGAAGGACCTTAAACACGAGAGCCTTATGTTTGGATAGCACTTGCCCATCCAAAGAGTGATGTTTAGTTGTTCGAAATGTTGGTTCAATGGGAAAACCGTTTGACCATTTTTGTTGAAAGAAATTACTTTGTAATTTTGTTTCGTAGCTAAGGGAGTAAGTTTTAATCCATGAAAAACATACAAAAGAGTAGATTTGAGCAAGATAAAACACGTCATTCATAGACTTTCACTGAACTTAATGATCCTATTACGAAAATACAAGTTTGTTTCGATTGTCTATAACTTGCAACTTTACTACTGTGTTTTCTATAACCTTTTAAGCAAACTGAAAAAGTGGTGTTGTTTTTCAAATACATTTTTAAAATGTTATTTTAAATATTTTTATTGTACCAAAATATGCACTAAATCTATATAAACACACAGATTAATAACTTATTGTTCACCGTTTATTGCTAAAGTACTGTGTATTTTGGGTTTTACGGCATACCGACACTTTCATGTTATATGTCGCCGATTTGTTCTGTGTTTGTATACGGCTATAAAATGTACCGAACCCAGTAAAACCAACGACAAATAAAACAAACAAAATGCATTTGTGTCACAAAAACACGATATTATAACAAGGTAAATAAGAGAAAGGTCCTTTCAAAAATTCCACAGATATCTAAATTTAATCTACCTCTAGACAAAGGCAAACAGAGCAAATAAAAATGTGACCAAAAACACAGAGACGAGGCATAGGCTTACACACAAAAAGAAAAAAACATCAGTTACCGTCTTGGAACGGTCAGACAAGCAAAACAAAACAAACAATAAACAATTAATTAGTGCATACCGATTGTGCCGACAAAGAAAACAACCAGGCATACAATTATCCAGCGTGGATACATATTTAACACAGTTTAGTGATATGACGTAAATGATTACAGACATACACAAAATCCGCTAGGAAAATCCGCTAGGGGGCGTGTTGATCGTATTTGGGTCAATGGAAAAGATAAGACAAAAACAAGATATGAACGCTGCCATACTGAACAAGCGATTTCAAAATGTTTAATATGAGTAAAGTGAATTGAATCCCTAAAGCAAAGAGGGATAATAAAATGATGCGTCCATTTTGAATCGAAAGTACGAAATTATTTTTAATCTTTAATTAACTTTTTAAAGGTGTGTCCATCACTTTGAAATAAAAATAGAACTGCAGAAATTGCACGTAAGATATGATCTACTTGAAAGGTATTTGTCAAATTTTTGAACACATCATACTGCATGGCATTAATTTAGGTTTAGTGTTTATGACTCTAATTCCTACAATGCATCCCTTATTTGGAAACCATTCACTGTTGTATAACTGAACACGTTCGTAATTACTCGGCTATTTTCGGAATCTCCATGAAGACGGTAGAAATAGCCGAAATGTGCCGATTGTATCAGGGCACAAAATTTAATAACGGCACAGACACATATAAAACGAGCGAAAAATGTTACGATTCGATTGAGTTTACAGGAAACAATACGGTTTATGATGCTATTTGGAATATCTACCAATTGCGAGTCGATCTGATATTTATTCGGACTTACTTTGTGTTAGCAGTTGTCAAGAACTTTGATGATTTTAATTTGAAGCAGCCACAAACTGAAGTTTAACTGGCATCGTACTATAGTGAGCTGTCATCCGAGCTGCCATCTTTGTTTTGACCTTCTGTCACAAAATAAGTCCCATTTAGGGAAATGGCCGAGGTGATCCAACTACCTACATACATCCGAGAGATGATTCGAAAATTATCCGAGGGGTTCCGATAGGTATTTGCAGCTGTTTGTCGATGTTGACAAAGATGCTTGTAAATACAAAGAGATGAGGCAGACAACATGTAAGAAAGCAAAGGAAGTCTAGTTCGCATTAGGGCTGTCCTTCGTTACAATGAAACTGAAGCATCGCATATTTTTAGTTTAGTTTAAACATATTTTATTTCAAATATTTTTACATGATTTAACATAAAGTATACAATGCACATGAAAAAGGATTGAAACAAAAGCTAAAGCTTATCGTGTTTCTCTCCCAGCACAATAGTGAATGATATGGCAATAGACTGACATTACATTTCAGATATAAGTAAAACAGTGAAGTATTCAGCAAACTAAAAAGATTAATACTGTATGTAAAAAGTAAGAAAACAACAAGAAGAGAGTAATGAAAGTGCAATTTAGGAATCTAACTGAAATCGAAAGAAAACGAAAAGAAAAGAAAAGAAAAGAAAAGAAAAATGCATATTTTTAATCATGCTTTATCCAACGGAATCATATTGGGAAACCAATCAGTGTTATCTGTCTGAACACATTCGTAATTACTCTACAATCTCCAGAATCTCCGTGAATGGAGAAGAAACAGCCGATATGTTCCGATTGTGTCTGGGCGCTGAGACATATAAAAGTCACCTTACACTAAATTAATTTGTTCTTTACTCTATTGTAAATGTCACAACTTTGGAAGCAATTTAATAACAAACCGTTTCTTTTGGAAACACCAAAACTATATATTTTGAAGAAAGACAAATAAATTATCTAACTAATAGGGCCTCTGCGAAGGAAAATTATGTGTCGCGAAGACGGTTATTCTCCCCTGAAAACATACATCATAATTTTTTAATAGTGTACCCGCACATTTTCATTGAAATAATCATTTCCGGTCTAAATAGATCAGTCCATTAATGGACATAGGAGAGCAGTATTTGCATTTTCATAAATAAAAAATGTTTCAGTTTTATTTTGCACAAAATTGAATGAGATTATCTTAATTATAGCAAACACAGTCAGAAAACAAAAGAATCTACCTTATAATAAAAAAAATCGATGTCGGGTACTCGAAACTCCTCGGGTAATTCCGTCCTCGGGACAATCATCCCTCGGATGTACGAACGACAAGCTGGCAAGCAGTTCCCAGCAAGCAGTTACTGTGTAAACTTTACACACGAGCGGCGAGCCACAACGATACCCGATACTAATTTTTAATGTAGCCGGCAAGCTGCTCTTTATGTAAGAGATCTATAATAATAAAGTTATTGCCCAACAATAGTTATTTTATTCATTTTAATATTGAATCAGTTCGCAAAACATGCAATGAAGGTAGCTTATTTTAAAAGATAAAAACCCTGCTGATTAAAATTTAGAACTGAACGTTATAAAGGTGTAAACGTTAGTTCAACAAGTAAACATAAATGTTCAACAAGATAAATATTTTCTCAAATAATATTACTTTTCTGAGTTATTGGGCGAGGGGTATGTGTGTGTGTGTGTACGTGCGTGCGTGCGTGCGTGCGTGCGTGCGTGCGTGTGTGTGTGTGTGTGTGTGTGATTTCTCTTTTTAAAACAATGTAGAAGTACATTAGGATACAAAAGAAAATGTAGGTGCAGACAGGTTTTTTGGGGGGCTGGGGGCCGCTGGTCGAACTCTTTCCGATCCAGAGTAGGCCGACGTAGAGGAAATGCGACAACATTTCAAGGGGATCGAACCTTTCGACTCCTAAGGTAGCTTGGACACAATCTTGGGTCTGACTGCCAAAAGGTGTCCCCGTAAGTGGTAAAATATCCGCAATTTTTGAATGCAGATATGACTCTTTTCGAGCAAATCAGGGCCGACACATAGGAAATGTGACAGAACTTCTTCATATGCATCCGAAAGAGCATCAAAGCGGCTTTCGGATCCTCAAGAGGACTGCCTTAAAGGAGTGTAGGAATTTGGTAAAATAATCCGAAAAAGAGGATTTTGGGTCGCGGATAGGCGCCTTATTCCGACCGCAACAAGGCCGACATAGAGGAAATGTGACACCACTTCTCATATGCATCTGAAAGAGGATCGAACCAGCTTTCGAGTCCTGAATACACTTCGGCTCTATTGTGGAGCTGGCTGCCTTAATAATGCCTTCGTATGGTGAGGAAAATCTGCAAAACAGGGATTTTTGGTCGCGTATAGACTTCTTTCCGACCCCGACAAGGTCGAGATAGAGGAAATGTGACAGCACTTAGTCAGATGCATCTGAAAGAGGATCAAACCAGCTTTTAACTGCCGCAGAGCCTTTGGCTCTATCTTGGGGCTGACTGCCTCAAAAAGATCTCCGTATGTGTTAGGAAATCTGCAAAAAGGGGATTTTTGGTCGCGTATAGACCTCTTTCCGACCCCGACAAGGCCGACATAAAGGAAATGTGACAATACTTCCTCAAATGCATATGAAAGAG
This sequence comes from Sinonovacula constricta, assembly GCA_007844125.1. NCBI lineage: Eukaryota > Metazoa > Mollusca > Bivalvia > Cardiida > Solecurtidae > Sinonovacula > Sinonovacula constricta. The sequence continues at coordinate 7,673,561 of CM017573.1, forward strand.
GATCGAACCACATTTTAATTGTGGCAGAGCGTTTGGCTCTATCTTGGGACTGACTACATCAAAAATGTCTCGTAAGTGGTAGGAAATCTGCAAAAAAGTTGGATTTTTGGTCGCGTATAGACCTCTTTCCGATCCCGACAAGGCCGACATAGAAGAAATGTGACACCACTTCTTCATATGCATACGAAAGAAGATTGAACCAGCTTTCGAGTCCTGAAAAGTCTTTGGCTCTATCTTGGGGCTGACTGCCTCAAAAAATGTCTCCCTATGTGGTAGGAAATCTGCAAAAAGTTGAATTTTTGGTCGCGTATAGACCTATTTTCGACCCAGACAAGGCCGGCAATGAGAAAATGTGACACCACTTCTTTATATGCATATCAAACCAGCTTTTAACTGCTGAAGAGCGTTTGGCTCTATCTTGGGGCTGACTGCCGCAAAAATATCTCCCTATGTGTTAGGAAATCTGCAAAATGGGGGATTTTTGGTGGCGTATAGACCTCTTTCCGACCCCGACAGGGCCGACATAAAGGAAATGTGACACCACTTCCTCAAATGCATATGAAAGAGGATCGAGCCAGCTTTTAATTGTTGCAGAGCGTTTGGCTCTATCTTGGGGCTGACTGCCTCAAAAATGTCTCCGTATGTGGTAGGAAATCTGCAAACAAACGGGATTTTTGGTCGCGTATAGACCTCTTTCCGACCCCAACAAGGCCGACATAGAGGAAATGTGACACCACTTCTTCATATGCATATGAAAGAGGATTAAACCAGCTCTTGACTGCGCAGAGCGCTTGGCTCTATCTTGGGGATGACTGTCTCAAAAATGTCTCTGAAAGTGGTAGGAAATCTGCAAAATAGTTGGATTTTCGGTCGCGTATAGACCTCTTTCCGACCCCGACAAGGCCGACATAGAGGAAATGTGACACCACTTCTTCATATGCATATGAAAGAGGATTAAACCAGCTTTTGACTGTCGTAGAGCGCTTGGCTCTATCTTGGGGCTGACTGTATCAAAAATGTCTCTAAATGTGGTAGGAAATCTGCAAAATAGTTGGATTTTTTGGTCGCGTATCGACCTCTTTCCGATCCCGATAAGGCTGACATAGAGGAAATGTGACACCACTTCTTTATATGCATATGAGAGAAGATCAAGCCAGCTTTTAACTGCTGAAGAGCGCTTGGCTCTATCTTGGGGCTGACTGTATCAAAGATGTCTCTGAATGTGGTAGGAAATCTGCAAAAAAGTTGGATTTTCGGTCGCGTATAGACCTCTTTCCGACCCCGACAAGGCCGACATAGAGGAAATGTGACACCACTTCTTCATATGCATATGAAAGAAGATTAAACCAGCTTTTGACTGCCGCAAAGCGCCTGGCTCTATCTTGGGGCTGACTGTCTCAAAAATGTCTCTGAAAGTGGTAGGAAATCTGCAAAAAAGTTGGATTTTCGGTCGCGTATAGACCTCTTTCCGACCCCGACAAGGCCGACATAAAGGAAATGTGACACCACTTCTTCATATGCATATAAAAGAGGATCAAACCAGCTTTTAACTGCCGCAGGGCGTTTGGCTCTATCTTGGGGCTGACTGCCTCAAAAATGAGTCCGTATGTGGTAGGAAATCGGCAAAAAGGAGATTTTTTGGTCGCGTATAGACCTCTTTCCGACCCGGACAAGGCCGACATAGAGGAAATGTGACACCACTTCTTCATATGCATATGAAAGAGGATTAAACCAGCTTTTGACTGCCGCAAAGCGCCTGGCTCTATCTTGGGGATGACTGTCTCAAAAATGTCTCTGAAAGTGGTAGGAAATCTGCAAAAAAAGTTGGATTTTCGGTCGCGTATAGACCTCTTTCCGACCCCGACAAGGCCGACATAGAGGAAATGTGACACCACTTCTTCATATGCATATGAAAGAGGCTTAAACCAGCTTTTGACTGTTGTAGAGCGCTTGGCTCTATCTTGGGGCTGACTGTCTCAAAAATGTCTCTGAATGTGGTAGGAAATCTGCAAAATAGTTGGATTTTTTGGTCGCGTATAGACCTCTTTCCGATCCCGATAAGGCTGACATAGAGGAAATGTGACACCACTTCTTTATATGCATATGAGAGAAGATCAAGCCAGCTTTTAACTGCTGAAGAGCGCTTGGCTCTATCTTGGGGCTGACTGTATCAAAAATGTCTCTGAATGTGGTAGGAAATCTGCAAAAAAGTTGGATTTTCGGTCGCGTATAGACCTCTTTCCGACCCCAACAAGGCCGACATAAAGGAAATGTGACACCACTTCTTCATATGCATAGGAAAGAGGATCAAACCAGCTTTTAACTGCCGCAAAGCGTTTGGCTCTATCTTGGGGCTGACTGCCTCAAAAATGTCTCCGTATGTGGTAGAAAATCTGCAAACAAACGGTATTTTTGGTCGCGTATAGACCTCTTTCCGACCCCGACAAGGCCAACATAGAGGAAATGTGACACCACTTCTTTATATGCATATGAGAGAAGATCAAGCCAGCTTTTAACTGCTGAAGAGCGCTTGGCTCTATCTTGGGGCTGACTGTATCAAAAATGTATCTGAATGTGGTAGGAAATCTGCAAAAAAGTTGGATTTTCGGTCGCGTATAGACCTCTTTCCGACCCCAACAAGGCCGACATAGAGGAAATGTGACACCACTTCTTCATATGCATATGAAAGAGGATCAAACCAGTTTTTGACTGCCGCAGAGCGCTTGGCTCTATCTTGGGGCTGACTGCCTCGAAAATGTCTCCGTATGTGGTAGAAAATCTGCAAACAAACGGTATTTTTGGTCGCGTATAGACCTCTTTCCGACCCCGACAAGGCCAACATAGAGGAAATGTGACACCACTTCTTCATATGCATATGAATGAGGATTAAACCAGCTTTTAACTGCCGCAGAGAGCTTGGCTCTATCTTGGGTCTGACTGTCTCAAAAATGTCTCTGAAAGTGGTAGGAAATCTGCAAAAAAGTTGGATTTTCGGTCGCGTATAGACCTCTTTCCGACCCCGACAAGGCCGACATAGAGGAAATGTGACACCACTTCTTCATATGCATATGAAAGAGAATTAAACCAGCTTTTGACTGCCGCAAAGCGCTTGGCTCTATCTTGGGGCTGACTGTCTCAAAAATGTCTCTGTATGTGGTAGGATATCTGCAAAAAAGTTGGATTTTCGGTCGCGTATAGACCTCTTTCCGACCCCGACAAGGCCGACATAGAGGAAATGTGACACCACTTCTTCATATGCATATGAAAGAAGATCAAACCAGCTTTTAACTGCCGCAGAGCGTTTGGCTCTATCTTGCGGCTGACTGCCTCAAAAATGTCTCCGTATGTGGTAGGAAATCTGCAAAATAGTTGGATTTTTTGGTCGCGTATCGACCTCTTTCCGATCCCGACAAGGCTGACATAGAGGAAATGTGACACCACTTCTTTATATGCATATGAAAGAAGATCAAACCATCTTTTAACTGCCGCAGAGGGTTTGGCTCTATCTTGCGGCAAACTGCCTCAAAAATGTCTCCGTATGTGGTAGGAAATCGGCAAAAAGGGGGATTTTTTGGTCGCGTATAGACCTCTTTCCGACCACGACAAGGCTGACATAGAGGAAATGTGACACCACTTCTTAATATGCATATGAAAGAGGATCAAACTAGCTTTTAACTGCTGAAGAGCATTTGGCTCTATCTTGGGGCTGACTGCCTCAAAAATGTCTCCGTATGTGGTAGGAAATCGGAAAAAAGGGGATTTTTGATCGCGTATAGACCTCTTTCCGATCCCGACAAGGCCGACATAGAGGAAATGTGGCACCACTTCTTCATATGCATACGAAAGAGGATTAAACCAGCTTTCGAGTCCTGAAAAGTCTTTGGCTCTATCTTGGGGCTGACTGCCTCAAAAAATGTCTCCCTATGTGGTAGGAGATCTGCAAAAAAGTTGGATTTTTGGTCGCGTATAGACCTCTTTCGACCCAGACAAGGCCGACATAGAGGAAATGTGACACCACTTCTTTATATGCATATGAGTATGCATATGAGAGAAGATCAAACCAGCTTTTAACTGCTGAAGAGCGTTTGGCTCTATCTTGGGGCTGACTGCCTCAAAAATATCTCCGTATGTGTTAGGAAATCTGCAAAATGGGGGATTTTTGGTCGCGTATAGACCTCTTTCCGACCCCGACAAGGCCGACATAAAGGAAATGTGACACCACTTCCTCAATGCATATGAAAGAGGATCGAACCAGCTTTTAATTGTTGCAGAGCGTTTGGCTCTATCTTGGGGCTGACTACCTCAAAAATGTCTCTGAAAGTGGTAGGAAATCTGCAAAAAAGTTGGATTTTTGGTCGCGTATAGACCTCTTTCCGACCCCGACAAGGCCGACATAGAGGAAATGTGACACCACTTCTTAATATGCATATGAAAGAGGATCAAACCAGCTTTTAACTGCCGCAGAGCGTTTGGCTCTATCTTGGGGCTGACTGTCTCAAAAATGTCTCTGAAAGTGGTAGGAAATCTGCAAAAAAGTTGGATTTTTGGTCGCGTATAGACCGCTTTCCGACCCCGACAAGGCCGACATAGAGGAAATGTCATATGCATCTGAAAGAGGTTCCAACTAGCTTTCGAGTGGTCATTAACTTCCTCACTTTCATAAAAAATGAATTTGAATTAAATTGATCTGTCTGTTTCGTATTGAATGATACACATGTAAATATATAAAATGTTCAGGATCATCGTTATGTTTGTCACTGTGGGACAGTTAGTAGGGCCTTACTACATAATAAAAAAACATGTACTTAATCAGTTTGGACATTAAATAACGATTGCAAAGAAGAACAAAAACATCTTACAATTTCATATTTTTATTATTTTTTAAAATAAGTTATACAAGTATAATTTTAATATGATGTTATAAATTGATGAAATATTTATAACCGGCATATTTTAAAAAAATGTATTTCCTTCTTCTACTTATCAGTTTAAGCCAGCGCTGAAAATCATTTACCATTTGACATATTAATCCTCCTTTTTATTATTTTCTATTAAATACAAAGTGTTTCACATGATTAAAATTACTTGAAGCAAGAAGGCAATCAACTGCCTAAAACAAGAAGGCATGTAAAATATATATATATAAAGACACTCTTAATGTTAAATTACCTATTTCACCTTCTTTAGAATTAAAAGATAACTACATGTTACATAATATACATGTCATTTAGATATTTTTTCTTTACTTTCTTCTCTAAATGAAACTGCTTGAATAGTGTTCTATACCCTGAAATTGTTGAAGCGCAATATGGATTGATAAAACATGAATGTTATGTTCATAAAGTTTGATTTGATTTTTTTCAGTAACAATATTCATTTTAAAACATGTGACTATCAAGATTTCAAATGTAGACCATTAACATTTTTAAAGAAAATTTTACTTTAATATGTCAAACTAGAATTAAGAAGTCTCAATCTTTTTAACATACAATCATATAAATATTCACATCAGATAAGCCTTGTCTTGTAACATAATCACTTGAGCAAATAATTCAATTTTAACAAGTCTGCACACATTCACTCATTTGTTCTGTGTATTATTAGCATGGTTACATTTTGTGCCCCTGAATGAGCCAAGTTTCTTTCTGACAACTTCGCCCGTCATTGGGTACACAAAAGCCCCTGAATAAGGCTAGGTTTCCATAAGGAAATCCCGCTTGTCATTGGGGACATTTCATTCCTTTTCCATCTCCTTTTTTCTCTCTTTGATAATGCTCACTAATTAGCTCAACTGCATAAGCTGATTTCATGTTTACAAACTTCTCATTGAGCATATGTTCTTCCCTTTTATCAGTCAGTGTTCTGTTCATTAACATCTCTTTCATCACAGCCACATTGTAAAAGAAATATCAGCACATGTTATCACCATTTGATTTTTTATGTTTCATTGCATTGTGTGCTAATTACCACAATAATAACAACGTTCACATGTACACATACTTTGTGGCAATTTATTCCTAACATTTCAACGCATAGTCATTTAGGTTATATTTATTGTCAGTTTTTATTTGTTATGCAAAATATGTAACAGTGTTGTTTTTTCTGTAAACATGTTCTCAAATGAATATTGTTACTGTGTGCCATTGTTCTTTATTGGCCTTACTACCACTAAAATAAATACTGACTATTTAATTTACTACTATTGCCATATTTTTATATGACATCATACTTTAAAGACAGATTAATACAATACTACTTCTCTCAAACTCCAAGCTCATACAATAGTTCAAGTAGTCCTAGTCACACAAAAACGTACAAGAAAGCAATTCATGAGATATGCTTATGAAATTATTATCAAAAACCTCCTAAGAAACAAGTTTTACTGTTAAAGCTTTATTTATGTCATCAGGCCAGAAGCCCATGCATAATAGGCATAGAATAAATACAAATAGTTGTCCATAAAATAGTGTCATAACAATGCTTGTATCTACAATACATGCAAATGCAACACAGAATACATAAAAATCAGACATTTCCCAATTTATATATATATATATATATATATATATATATATATATATATATATATATATATATATATATATATATATATATATATATATATATATATATAAATATATATATATATATAATGAGCCATCTTCCAATTTCTGTATGAAGACAGTCTGAAGTTAGTCCTTGCAAATAGGCTATTCCATACATGGACTCAGTATCTTAAACATTATTAAATCAAAATTAGCAAAAAATGCATATAAAATTAACCTTACCCAGACTTAACATGGATGCATCATTATATTAATATATACTTTCTTTTAGCACTTAGCAAAATGAAAGATAAACCATACTTAAATAAAGTTTATTTTGTAAAAATACAACATGTTCTTTATCTGGCAATATTTCTTAATCATTCAATAACATAGGACATTTAAATTGCCATATCATTGTGACATGCAAAACTATTGAAATTCATGATTAAGTACCTAAAATAAATTCTTACAACCTTGGGCAGAATACTCTTAGTACTTGTTGCTGCAATTTAAAAAAAATGATGAGTTCTAAATGCCTCTAAATAATTGTATCATCATTGGTATATACTTGAAAAGGTGTATTGAGTAAGTTCTTAGGCCTGATTTAACAAGCATTCTTAAGTAAGAATTGCTCAAATCATAGATTTTAATCCATAATATCTTCATTATGTGTTTAGCTACATGTCTGCATTTTTCATGACACTTTAACTTTGCTACCTGCAGCTTAAAATCACATTGAAACTTCATAAAGCTTATTGTTGGTGTTATCGAAATTGTGACTTGTCCTTAAGTCATGACTTATAAAACCAAAGAAGCATATGCCATAAGATTTATAATGAAAAACAAATTTCGTCCACATAAACAAAGTAGCATTTTTATTACATATTGGTAGAAGCAACATATTGCAGTCAGGATGCTCTGTCATGATGATGAAGCTCTGAAAAATAAAACAAATGGGTATCAAATGGGTATCAAAACATTAAACACACCAACTGACACATTATCTTAGCATAAACAGGACATATATCACATCAAATAACTTGTGCTCTTATCATAGCAAATAGCAAATACTTAGCTGTTGATATAATATATATTATTGTCTTTCATTGTTTTACTGAACATGAAGATTGATGTCAACATGATATTACATGGATATTCAACTTTTGCATTAGCCAGCAACATGGGTGGTTGAAGCAACACATGTGAGTAAAAGTGAAATAAGAGTTATTAAGACATAGGCTGGTCAAGCATGGAAGAAATAATTTCATTCTAAGATTCAGTATGTCTAATCATTAAAATGAATCTGAAGGGTATGGAACATAGTTTCATTTCTGCTTTAATTAATACATAAAAGTATTAATGAATGTAGTTATACATTTCGATTTAGTTGGATAAATATAAGCTAAAGTTACCTCCTTTTCAGAACTTCCGTGACTTTTGCCATCAGGGAAACTGAAAGAAAAAATGATAAAAGAAAGTGTGGTAACAGTATCATAACAAACTAATAGACTAACATGTAAAGGATTATTTGCTAACATGACAATCTGCTTTCATTAACAATGAACATCACCAAAATGAGATTATAAGGTCAAGTGAGACTTTTTCTATCATTAAAATATTAACAACATGACTTTCTGCTGATGGTTTGAAGGCAGGTGTTCGAAATGTTAAAAAAATAATATCAACCACAAAAGTAAGTTTCATTCAAAAGGCACCCAATTCCACATCCCATGCCCACTTACCTTATTCATCTAGTGACCAACTAAAAGGTTTGTTGAAGTATGCACCCGTGCTATGAAATAAAATATTAACCTAAATGGTTAGAATTTTAACAGGATCAGAATAAGTGAGCCTCCGATGGAATTCGAGCCAAAGACCTCCCCAATATAACCTGGTCACTATACCAACTGAACTATAGAGCTTTGTGATAGTCTACAAGTGAAACTGCTACATTCATCCCGTACACAATGATATTCAACATGAGTCTCATCACTAGTTCTACTCTACAGCAAAATTGCACATAGCAACCAAAACAGGTTACTGTAGTAGGCAACTAATGTAACATGAGGACAACAAGTGAGCCTCCATTGGGCTTATAGAACCACTTACCCAATACTTGCAGGTAGCTCTACCAACTGAACTATAGAGCTTTGTGATAGTCTACAAGTGAAACTGCTATACTCATCCCGTACACAATGATATTCAACATGAGTGTCATCACTGGTTCTACTCTACAGCAAAATTGCACATAGCAACCAAAACAGGTTACTGTAGTAGGCAACTAATGTAACATGAGGACAACAAGTGAGCCTCCATTGGGCTTATAGAACCACTTACCCAATACTTGCAGGTAGCTCTACCAACTGAACTATAGAGCTTTGTGATAGTCTACAAGTGAAACTGCTATACTCATCCCGTACACAATGATATTCAACATGAGTGTCATCACTGGTTCTACTCTACAGCAAAATTGCACATAACAACCAAAACAGGTTACTGTAGTAGGCAACTAATGTAACATGAGGACAACAAGTGAGCCTCCATTGGGCTTATAGAACCACTTACCCAATACTTGCAGGTAGCTCTACCAAATGAACTATAGAGCTTTGTGATTAAACTACGTGTGAATCTGCTACAGAACAAAGAGGAATAAATTTGTTGTTGTTGTGATAAATATTCATCTGTAATTCTTCCATCAGAATAATGTATTAAGTGCACAAATTATTTTATTCAGATATATGATTTAATGCATTGACTACATGTATGAATTTATTCAAATGTGTGGGTTGTGAGGTTTACAAAATTTATTTTATCTTTTCTTCAGAAAAACTTAAATATGTGAGAATGTCTGCCAGCTGACTTGTTTTTAATATGTAGTTATTTCTATACTAAGTTGGTTTCCCCACCTACTATTGCTGACAGTTGCAATAATTACTTCAAATATCAGGGTGAAACAAAATTAAGAAACACTCTTGTAAGATTGCACTAGTAACAGTAAGTCATATTTCAACTTTTTGTACAAATAATATACTTACTATTCAAATATGATATCCAATTTGACCCTCTTGTAATGTTTGGGCATTATCACAGCTGGAGTCTGCAATATATGACAGTTTTTACTAAGTTGAGAATAATGACATTTGTTCATTCTTTTTACATAAACATATTCATGAAGTTCCAATAAAGGATAAATTGTAACTTCTTTTATGACTACATTTTATATGTAACCAAGTTAAGTATTAACAAGAGTATGATATTCTTCCTGAAAGTTTTAAAGCAACATGGCCACAGCTTTGCCTAGGTATATCACATAAAGAACCAATTATATCTGCACTTGATAAGAATTTCAACAAGTTTGTCACTATTTAACCAATCAGCATATTGTTAATGCCAGATATTTACACATGCCATATATTACTGCTGGTGCAGCTCAGATATATATTAGATTGTTAAGCAAATTAAAATAGCTCAGTCATAGTTGACAAAAATGCTGTTAATTATCCAAAACTAAAGACAACAATCTTTTAAAGAACAGCATGTCCATATATAAACAAGTGAGGCAAATCTGACCAACAGTGATGTAGAACCTTAAAATTTTTTAGGAGTAATGTTATTGTTTTTATTTATTTAATTATTGAAAGTTTAATAATCAATGAATAGCCATTTGAGGATGACACTTAATAGTAACAAGTTTTACAAAATTATTATGCGAGAATAGACATAAATGCTTAAGATTTATCACAGATGTTTTATTTAAACTTGACCAGTTACAGATTTATATAATACCTGAGCATGTTGCCTCATCACAGCAAGTAAGCATATTCACAATGTGGCCAGTAAGCAGTAACTCTTTGACCAAAACAATGCAATCTTTATCTTCACACAACGCATATACATGTATGTTCCACATTTGGTAAAAATATTGGTCTTATGACAAAATTATTTCAACAAAGTCTTCTTTTACTCAATATATTTTTAGTATCCTTGACCAAACCATCAGACCCCAAATATCAAAAGCTCAAAAGTTAGTGACCAATATGCTGCTTACTTCAATATAAAAACTTAATTATAAAATAAATACTGAGTAAAGATTTTGCTCACCTTTCTCTTTGAAGCATGAGACACCTCCTTCAACTGTTCCTTCTGGTCTTGAGCCTAAAACAGCACAGGTTATTATTCACCATGACAAAACTTTAAAAAACATAACTTCAAACTATTTAGTGTAATTTTTTTCTGTGCAATAATATGGTTTTGTGTTTTTCATTTTTTTTTAAATAACTTAACAAAAAATAAGATTTTTTTTTTTAATTTTCAAAACAATGTTATAATAAAGCATTTGCATGTTATATTTTATCTTTAAAAACGATTATTTGATAATTGTGTATAGGAGAATCATCAAAAAGGTGTTTATTTATTTTAAATAATTTATTAAGACAATAAATGTTAGGATAATATTCACTTACCTTGTATACATTGTTCCTTGGAGTCACAGTAGGAACAACAATTTCTTCTTGAACATCATCCTAAAATATGGTCAAACAGAGAATACTATGTATAGATTATTTAAAAATGTTCTATCCATTTTAAAATGAATGCTATCAAAAAACTGTATTTTAGGAAATGAAAAACAAATGTACATGTATTAACAAGTGCAAATAGTATAACTTTTTTATTTCTAACAAGTAGAATTATTATTTTCATAATAAATGATCTTCTGCTATTGAATTGAATAGGAGAATATCTTGGCAATGTATTGGATATATAATATCTTAGTCTGCTGAAATCATGTAGGGAGTTATATGATAGGATCTGCATTAACTACTGCTGAGTATATGGCAATATGATAGGCTTTTCAAATGTATGATCAAAACATTTCAAATACATATTTTTTAATTAAATGAGTACTTATTATAGGTCAAATAACAAATGCAGCAAGCAAATTGTTACATTGGGTGTTTGTACTCAAAACTAATCAGAAGTATGCCAGTTGAGCCATTATATTCATTTACCAGTGTTTGTGGTATATTCTGAGTAATAACAACTATAATTTAAATGCAAACTGCAATGTTCTTTTGTGAAATTATATATCCAAAATAAGACTCTAATACAATTCAATAACATAAACTTGGTAAATGATGTTGTCTTTAAGATGTTGATTATCTATACTTGTATTTTTATTTAAAATATAGGCAATATAAGTTATAAGTATTGACATGTGTGGTTTATTATTTGAGAAGGTAGGTAATTACCAATTAACTGTTAATTAACTGTTAATTCAGACTTACCAAAATGACTGTAACTGTCTTTTACATAGTAGTATTAAATTAATAGTTATTGCTATATGCTTGTTAGTATCGATCTCATTAACATGTATAGGCCACTTTGAACGTGAACATGCGTAGATCTACACTGTACACACTAGTTACGATTTTAAATTAAATTATGTAGATTCTACATGTTTTAACCATCATTCATTATAGGTCCGGCAATCATAAAACATACCTTTTTTAGGAGAGGCCACTCAACGTCGGATTTAAAGTCAAACATTGTGAAATGACAAAGTAATTAGTTTTAGTAACAGCTTGATACACGTGTGTGTGCAATTACGTTTTATTGTGTATTTATTGACGGCTAAATTTAAAACAAGTGTTGGATACCGTTAACGCTTGATAATTATGTGCTTGTCAGCTTGATCTTTGTAAAATGGCGCGTAAAACTTTATGCTTGTAACTTGTTTGGTGCAAAAATAGCAGAAATTTTATTTTATTTGTCATTGAACCATATGACGATTTTTTTAATAAATACATACAAAGAAACTATACATACGTAGCCTAGATAAACCTTACAATTATAACAGTGAAAATTATGACGGCTTGTTGAAGTTTCGAACAAAAATATATACAACACACATTAAAACGCCAGTGAAATAGAAAGCACGGAGTACGTCATAATTATAATGATTAAGAAAAACAACCCACAAGAAATGAATTTGCTCCAGAGCCTTTAACGTTTCTCATAAAGTAAAGCAAAATTTGAAGGCAGAATCACTACAATATATATGTGTCTACCAACACACGATTTGCTGCTTATTTGATATTTAAAAAAAAAATGCACGTTTGTCAAAGGGTTGAAGTAATAACATTCTTCCAGTTAAGGTAGAACAATCGGGGTGCTATCGGTCAGATGGAGGATCTAGCACATAAGCCATTCGCCATGACGGGTCCTCAAATCAAAACCAATTACAGAGACATATTTCGGTCAGTTAGCCTGAAAATAGAGCCAAAGGCTTGCCAGGAGGTGAAAGCTGGTTCGATCTTCTTTCATATGCATATAAAGAAGTGGTGTCACATTTCCTCAATGTCGGCCTTGTCGGGGTCGGAAAGAGGTCTATACGCGAGTAAAAATCCATTCTTTTGCAGATTTCCTACCACATACAGAGACATTTTTGAGGCAGTCAGCCCCAAGATAGAGCCATAGGCTTTGTGGCAATTAAAAGCTAGTTTAATCCTCTTTCATATGCATATGACGAAGTGGTGTCACATTTCCTCTATGTCGGCCTTGTCGGGGTCGGAAAGAGGTCTATACGCGACCAAAAATCCCGTTTGTTTGCAGATTTCCTACCACATACGGAGACATTTTTGAGGCAGTCAGCCCCAAGATAGAGCCAAACGCTCTAAGGCAGTTAAAAGCTGGTTTGATCCTCTTTCATATGCATATGAAGAAGTGGTGTCACATTTCCTCTATGTCGGCCTTGTCGGCGTCGGAAAGAGGTCTATACGCGACCGAAAATCCAACTTTTTTGCAGATTTCCTACCACATTCAGAGACATTTTTGATACAGTCAGCCCCAAGATAGAGCCAAGTGCTCTACGGCAGTCAAAAGCTGGTTTAATCCTCTTTCATATGCATATGAAGAAGTGGTGTCACATTTCCTCTTTGTCGGCCTTGTCGGGGTCGGAAAGAGGTCTATACGCGACCAAAAATCACGTTTGTTTGCAGATTTCCTACCACATACGGAGACATTTTTGAGGCAGTCAGCCCCAAGATAGAGCCAAGCGCTCTTCAGCAGTTAAAAGCTGGTTTGATCCTCTTTCATATGCATATGAAGAAGTGGTGTCACATTTCCTTTATGTCGGCCTTGTCGGGGTCGGAAAGAGGTCTATACGCGACCGAAAATCCAATTTTTTTTTAGATTTCCTACCACTTTCAGAGACATTTTTGAGACAGTCATCCCCAAGATAGAGCCAAGCGCTCTACGGCAGTCAAAAGCTGGTTTAATTCTCTTTCATATGCATATGCAGAAATGGTGTCACATTTCCTCTATGTCGGCCTTGTCGGAGTCGGAAAGAGGTCTATACGCGACCAAAAATCGCGTTTGTTTGCAGATTTCCTACCACATACGGAGACATTTCTGAGGCAGTCAGCCCCAAGATAGAGCCAAACGCTCTGCGGCAGTTAAAAGCTGGTTTGATCCTCTTTCATATGCATATGAAGAAGTGGTGTCACATTTCTTCTATGTCGGCCTTGTCGGGGTCGGAAAGAGGTCTATACGCGACCGAAAATCCAACTTTTTTGCAGATTTCCTACCACATTCAGAGACATTTTTGATACAGTCAGCCCCAAGATAGAGCCAAGTGCTCTGCGGCAGTCAAAAGCTGGTTTAATCCTCTTTCATATGTATATGAAGAAGTGGTGTCACATTTCCTCTTTGTCGGCCTTGTCGGGGTCGGAAAGAGGTCTGTAAGCGACCAAAAATCCCGTTTGTTTGCAGATTTCCTACCACATACGGAGACATTTTTGAGGCAGTCAGCCCCAAGATAGAGCCAAACGCTCTAAGGCAGTTAAAAGCTGGTTTGATCCTCTTTCACATGCATATGAAGAAGTGGTGTCACATTTCCTTTATGTCGGCCTTGTCGGGGTCGGAAAGAGGTCTATACGCGACCGAAAATCCAACTTTTTTGCAGATTTCCTACCACATTCAGAGACATTTTTGATACAGTCAGCCCCAAGATAGAGCCAAGTGCTCGGTGGCAGTCAAAAGCTGGTTTAATCCTCTTTCATATGCATATGAAGAAGGGGTGTCACATTTCCTCTATGTCGGCCTTGTCGGGGTCGGAAAGAGGTCTATACGCGACCAAAAATCACGTTTGTTTGCAGATTTCCTACCACATACGGAGACATTTTTGAGGCAGTCAGCCCCAAGATAGAGCCAAGCGCTCTTCAGCAGTTAAAAGCTGGTTTGATCCTCTTTCATATGCATATGAAGAAGTGGTGTCACATTTCCTTTATGTCGGCCTTGTCGGGGTCGGAAAGAGGTCTATACGCGACCGAAAATCCAATTTTTTTTTTAGATTTCCTACCACTTTCAGAGACATTTTTGAGACAGTCATCCCCAAGATAGAGCCAAGCGCTCTACGGCAGTCAAAAGCTGGTTTAATTCTCTTTCATATGCATATGAAGAAGTGGTGTCACATTTCCTCTATGTTGGCCTTGTCGGGGTCGGAAAGAGGTCTATACGCGACCAAAAATCCCGTTTGTTTGCAGATTTCCTACCACATACGGAGACATTTCTGAGGCAGTCAGCCCCAAGATAGAGCCAAACGCTCTGCGGCAGTTAAAAGCTGGTTTGATCCTCTTTCATATGCATATGAAGAAGTGGTGTCACATTTCCTCTATGTCGGCCTTGTCGGGGTCGGAAAGAGGTCTATACGCGACCGAAAATCCAACTTTTTTGCAGATTTCCTACCACATTCAGAGACATTTTTGATACAGTCAGCCCCAAGATAGAGCCAAGTGCTCTGCGGCAGTCAAAAGCTGGTTTAATCCTCTTTCATATGCATATGAAGAAGTGGTGTCACATTTCCTCTATGTCGGCCTTGTCGGGGATGGAAAGAGGTCTATACGCGACCAAAAATCCCGTTTGTTTGCAGATTTCCTACCACATACGGAGACATTTTTGAGGCAGTCAGCCCCAAGATACAGCCAAGCGCTCTGCGGCAGTCAAAAGCTGGTTTAATCCTCTTTCATATGCATATGAAGAAGTGGTGTCACATTTCCTCTATGTCGGCCTTGTCGGGGTCGGAAAGAGGACTATAAGCGACCGAAAATCCCGTTTGTTTGCAGATTTCCTACCACATACGGAGACAATTTTGAGGCAGTCAGCCCCAAGATAGAGCCAAACGCTCTGCGGCCCCTTAAAAGCTGGTTTGATCCTCTAACATATGCATATGAAGAAGTGGTGTCACATTATCCTCTATGTCGGCCTTGTTGGGGTCGGAAAGAGGTCTATACGCACCCGAAAATCCAACTTTTTTTCAGATTTCCTACCACATACGGAGACATATTTGCGGCAAGCAGCCCCAAGATAGAGCCAAACGCTATGCGGCAGTTAAAAGCTTGTTCGATCCTCTTTTATATGCATATGATGAAGTGGTGTCACATTTCCTCTATGTCGGCCTTGTCAGGGTCGGAAAGAGGTCTATACGCGACCTAAAAACCAATTTATTTGCAGATTTCCTACCACTTACAGAGACCTTTTTTTCAGGCAGTCAGCCCCAAGATAGAGCCAAACGCTCTGCGACAGTTAAAAGCTGGTTTGATCCTCTTTCATATGGATATGATGAAGTGGTGTCACATTTCCTCTATGTTGGCCTTGTCGGGGTCGGAAAGAGGTCTAGGTGCGACCAAAAATCGAACTTTTTGCAGATTACCTACCACTTACAGAGACATTTTTGAGGCAGTCAGCCCCAAGATAGAGCCAAACTCTCTGCGACAGTTAAAAGCTGGTTTAATCCTCTTTCATATGCATATAAAGAAGTCGTGTCACATTTCCTCTATCTCGGCCTTGTCGGGGTCGGAAAGAAGTCTATACGCGACCGAAAATCCAACTTTTTTGCGGATTTCCTACCACTTACAGAGACCTTTTTGAGGCAGTCAGCCCCAAGATAGAGCCAAACGCTCTGCGGCAGTTAAAAGCTGGTTTGATTCTCCTTCATATGCATATGAAGAAGTCGTGTCACATTTCCTCTATCTCTGCCTTGTCGGGGTCGGAACGAGGTCTATACGCGACCGAAAATCCAACTTTTTTGCAGATTTCCTACCACATACAGAGACATTTTTGAGGCAGTCAGCCCCAAGATAGAGTCAAACGCTCTGCAGCTGTTAAAAGCTAGTTCAATCTTCTTTTAGATGCATATGAGGAATTGGTGTCACATTTCCTCTATGTCGGCCTTGTTGGGGTCGGAATGAGGTCTATACGCGACAAAGAATACGTTTTTTTTTGCAGATTTTCTACCACATATAGAGACATTTTTGAGAAAGTCAGCCCCAAGATAGAGCCAAACGCTATGCGGCAGGTAAAAGCTTTATCGATCCTCTTTCATATGCATATGATGAAGTGGTGTCACATTTCCTCTATGTCGGCCTTGTCTGGGTCGGAAAGAGATCTAGGCGCGACCAAAAATCCATTTTTTTGCAGATTTCCTACCACATACGGAGACATTTTTGAGGCAGTCAGCCCCAAGATAGAGCCAAACGCTATGCGGCAGTTAAAAGCTGGTTCGATCCTCTTTCATATGCATATGATGAAGTGGTGTCACATTTCCTCTATATCGGCCTTGTCGGGGTCGGAAAGAGGTCTATACGCGACCAAAAATCCCGTTTGTTTGCAGATTTCCTACCACATACGGAGACATTTTTGAGGCAGTCAGCCCCAAGATAGAGCCAAGCGCTCTTCAGCAGTTAAAAGCTGGTTTGATCCTCTTTCATATGCATATGAAGAAGTGGTGTCACATTTCCTTTATGTCGGCCTTGTCGTGGTCGGAAAGAGGTCTATACGCGACCGAAAATCCAATTTTTTTTTAGATTTCCTACCACTTTCGTAGACATTTTTGAGACAGTCATCCCCAAGATAGAGCCAAGCGCTCTACGGCAGTCAAAAGCTGGTTTAATTCTCTTTCATATGCATATGAAGAAGTGGTGTCACATTTCCTCTATGTCGGCCTTGTCGGGGTCGGAAAGAGGTCTATACGCGACCAAAAATCCCGTTTGTTTGCAGATTTCCTACCACATACGGAGACATTTTTGATACAGTCAGCCCCAAGATAGACCCAAGTGCTCGGTGGCAGTCAAAAGCTGGTTTAATCCTCTTTCATATGCATATGAAGAAGGGGTGTCACATTTTCTCTATGTCGGCCTTGTCGGGGTCGGAAAGAGGTCTATACGCGACCAAAAATCCCGTTTGTTTGCAGATTTCCTACCACATACGGAGACATTTTTGAGAAGTCAGCCCCAAGATAGAGCCAAGCGCTCTACAGCAGTTAAAAGCTGGTTTGATCTTCTTTCATATGCATATGAAGAAGTGGTGTCACATTTCCTTTATGTCGGCCTTGTCGGGGTCGGAAAGAGGTCTATACGCGACCGAAAATCCAATTTTTTTTTAGATTTCCTACCACTTTCAGAGACATTTTTGAGACAGTCATCCCCAAGATAGAGCCAAACGCTCTACGGCAGTCAAACGCTGGTTTAATTCTCTTTCATATGCATATGAAGAAGTGGTGTCACATTTCCTCTATGTCGGCCTTGTCGGGGTCGGAAAGAGGTCTATACGCGACCAAAAATCCCGTTTGTTTGCAGATTTCCTACCACATACGGAGAAATTTCTGAGGCAGTCAGCCCCAAGATAGAGCCAAACGCTCTGCGGCAGTTAAAAGCTGGTTTGATCCTCTTTCATATGCATATGAAGAAGTGGTGTCACATTTCCTCTATGTTGGCCTTGTCGGGGTCGGAAAGAGGTCTATACGCGACCGAAAATCCAACTTTTTTGCAGATTTCCTACCACATTCAGAGACATTTTTGAGACAGTCAGCCCCAAGATAGAGCCAAGTGCTCTGCGGCAGTCAAAAGCTGGTTTAATCCTCTTTCATATGCATATGAAGAAGTGGTGTCATATTTCCTCTATGTCGGCCTTGTCGGGGATGGAAAGAGGTCTATACGCGACCAAAAATCCCGTTTGTTTGCAGATTTCCTACCACATACGGAGACATTTTTGAGGCAGTCAGCCCCAAGATACAGCCAAGCGCTCTGCGGCAGTCAAAAGCTGGTTTAATCCTCTTTCATATGCATATGAAGAAGTGGTGTCACATTTCCTCTATGTCGGCCTTGTCGGGGTCGGAAAGAGGTCTATAAGCGACCGAAAATCCCGTTTGTTTGCAGATTTCCTACCACATACGGAGACAATTTTGAGGCAGTCAGCCCCAAGATAGAGCCAAACGCTCTGCGGCCCCTTAAAAGCTGGTTTGATCCTCTAACATATGCATATGAAGAAGTGGTGTCACATTATCCTCTATGTCGGCCTTGTTGGGGTCGGAAAGAGGTCTATACGCACCCGAAAATCCAACTTTTTTCAGATTTCCTACCACATACGGATACATATTTGCGGCAAGCAGCCCCAAGATAGAGCCAAACGCTATGCGGCAGTTAAAAGCTGGTTCGATCCTCTTTTATATGCATATGATGAAGTGGTGTCACATTTCCTCTTTGTCGGCCTTGTCGGGGTCGGAAAGAGGTCTATACGCGACCTAAAATCCAATTTATTTGCAGATTTCCTACCACTTACAGAGACCTTTTTTTCAGGCAGTCAGCCCCAAGATAGAGCCAAACGCTCTGCGGCCCCTTAAAAGCTGGTTTGATCCTCTAACATATGCATATGAAGAAGTGGTGTCACATTATCCTCTATGTCGGCCTTGTTGGGGTCGGAAAGAGGTCTATACGCACCCGAAAATCCAACTTTTTTTCAGATTTCCTACCACATACGGATACATATTTGCGGCAAGCAGCCCCAAGATAGAGCCAAACGCTCTGCGACAGTTAAAAGCTGGTTTGATCCTCTTTCATATGGATATGATGAAGTGGTGTCACATTTCCTCTATGTTGGCCTTGTCGGGGTCGGAAAGAGGTCTAGGTGCGACCAAAAATCGAACTTCTTGCAGATTACCTACCACTTACAGAGACATTTTTGAGGCAGTCAGCCCCAAGATAGAGCCAAACTCTCTGCGACAGTTAAAAGCTGGTTTAATCCTCTTTCATATGCATATAAAGAAGTCGTGTCACATTTCCTCTATCTCGGCCTTGTCGGGGTCGGAAAGAGGTCTATACGCGACCGAAAATCCAACTTTTTTGCAGATTTCCAACCACTTACAGAGACCTTTTTGAGGCAGTCAGCCCCAAGATAGAGCCAAACGCTCTGCGGCAGTTAAAAGCTGGTTTGATTCTCCTTCATATGCATATGAAGAAGTCGTGTCACATTTCCTCTATCTCGGCCTTGTCGGGGTCGGAACGAGGTCTATACGCGACCGAAAATCCAACTTTTTTGCAGATTTCCTACCACTTACAGAGACATTTTTGAGGCAGTCAGCCCCAAGATAGAGTCAAACGCTCTGCAGCTGTTAAAAGCTGGTTCGATCTTCTTTTAGATGCATATGAAGAATTGGTGTCACATTTCCTCTATGTCGGCCTTGTCGGGGTCGGAATGAGGTCTATACGCGACAAAGAATCCATTTTTTTTTGCAGATTTTCTACCACATATAGAGACATTTTTGAGGCAGTCAGCCCCAAGATAGAGCCAAACGCTCTACGGCAGTTAAAAGCTGGTTTGATCCTCTTTCATATGCATATGAAGAAGTGGTGTCACATTTTATCTATGTCGGCCTTGTCTGGGTCGGAATGAGATCTATACGCGACCAAAAATCCAACTTTTTTGCAGATTACCTACCACTTACGAAGACATTTTTGAGGCAGTCATCCCCAAGATAGAGCCAAACGCTCTCCTTCAATTAAAAGCTGGGTTCATCCTCTTTCATATGCAAATGAAGAAGTGGTGTCACATTTCATCTATGTCGGTCTTGTCGGGGTCGGAAAGAGGCCTATCCGCGACTAACGATCCCCTATTTGTCCAGATTTGTTTCCAGTTACGCAGACATTTTTGAGGCAGTCAGCCCCAAGATAGAGCCAAAGTCTCTTCAGGACTCGAAAGCTGGTTCGATCCTCTTTCGGATGCAAATGAAGCACATTTCCTCTTTGTCGGCCTTTGCGGGATCGGAAAGAGGCCGATCCGTGACCAAATTCTTAACAAAAACGTTTAAAGCATAGCGTTTATTCTTCCTGGAAAACGAGTAAATTAAACTGATAACATAATTTACTTCTGCATAATTTGAAGTAGTAACTTTAGTTTATAATTTCTTGCTCTTAAATGAAATACGAATTTAAGTATGTTTATTTTATCCATTCGGGAGTTTTATTATAACCAAATAACATCAAACTCGTCCTTTTTAAGGTAAAATGATCAAACCACTACGTAAAGAATATGTCACGTAACAATTCTTTAGCATAGTTAGGTTTTGCATTAAATCTTAATGCCTAGATAGACAATCTATATCCTCCATCAGAGGGTTCAATTCGCATTTCGCACCAGCTTTACTTCGTACCAACATTAGACAACTCGCCCCTTGTATACGCTGTAGTGCGAGTTAGTGTTTACTACGGCACGAGTGCTGATACTGGCTGTTAGGTGTTAGTTGATATGGTGTGGTGTTAATTGCTGTTTACCGTTTGTAAATTTGTATTTTTTCGAGTTATTCAATATTGGTACGAATTTTCCCTGACGCGATTTGGTTTGGTGCGAGTTGTGTAGCATTCTTCGGCGAAATATATATAAAGCATGAATTCACGTGGAAATCAAATATATTTTTTTCATTATATAACATAACAGATATAAATATGACCATGGCCATTTATCATACGTCGATGACATTTGTTACTGTTCACTTTAAACATTTCCTAGTATCATACTTTGTGACTATTAGTGCCTGCTGTCTTGAATATTTTCACTACACACGCTGTGTACTACCGCTGGACTATGTGCTTGCCAGATTGGTTTTAGCATGAAACTTACAGAAATCAGGATCGTTCTGTTTGCCGGAAGTAGTCGGATCATCTCGGCCATTTCCCTAAATAGAACTTCTTTTTTGACAGACGTCAAAACACAATCTCCTCACAGCGATTACGTCACGCGTTGCTACTTAAATCTCTGCCCCCAGCAAGGATCACGTGACGATGGAGTATCACGTGAAGTAAACATGGCGGCCTCCATAAACACGCCACGAAAGAAAGTGAGTCAAAAAAAATTTATGTGACGAGAGAAAGCGGAATTTTAATGTATCTGATTGCAAAGACGGGTTTCTGTATGTATAGTACGTTGTATTCTGTACGTACAGGTGAAATTTGACTTTCATAATTTCATATTTTTTCATATTTTAAGTTACTTTTTATTTTTAATATGATAAATTAATATTTTTAAAGGAAAGATACTATATTTTGAGGAGATAAGTAAAAAAAAAATTAAAGAAAAAAAAAACAAACAAAAAAAAACAAAAAAAAAAAAACTATCCGCCTGTATTTGGACGAAAAACTTGCTGGTGGCAGTGATATAATGTACTGTCAAGGGAAGTAATCACTGCGGGGAGTTTGGTCAAAACAAAGATGGCAGCTCTGATGACAATTTACTACCGTACGATGCCTGTAAAATTTCAATTTGTGGCTGCTTCAAATTTAAATCAATTAAGTTTATTTTTACCCAGCGAAGCAAACACACAACTGTCAAACGACGCCATTATTTATCTTTTGTGCGAACTACATTTTAGGCCTATGCTTCCGACTTCCGGCGAACAAAACGATTGTGATTTCTGTAAGTATCATTTGCACCATATACATCCGAGGGAGGATCGTCCCGAGGACGGAATTACCCGAGGAGTTCCGATTGATTAGTTATCGTAGTGTGACGTGATTAAGTATATGCAGTATATATGTCATTTCCTGATTAATTTGTTGTCGCCATTTTATGCATTTTATTGGACAATTTACTTTTAATAAATAAAAAATAACATTTTAGTCATATTGTAAGCGAATCTGTTCCCTTTTATAGAAAATGGTCGAGTAACGAGTGGAACTATTTTTTTGCGCCTATTCTCCCAAACCGAATGTCACATGTCAAGGCCGACTGTTCATACAATCAAAAGATGATGCATTGTTAACAAAAACATCTGATGTTTTGGTTATGTGATAAATAGAATCTAATAATCATGTTCATAAGATACTGAAGATATTAAACTCATTGTCTAAAATGATATCAAACTCGTTTCGTATCATTTCATCCAACTCGTTTAATATTTTCAGTATCTAATGAACACGATTATCAGATCCTCCATATGTATACATGTATTTAATATATTTTGTTTTTGTTTTTGATACATCGCTGCGACCATTTATGATCATTACAGCGACGTCCAGCTATCTGGTAGAGGAAGACCCTAGACACATGTCTGGGTAGAACCACCGGCACACTGTAAGTCATCTGGAAGACCATATTAAGTCCTTTGCACTGAACGGGACTCGAACCCACGGCGGTGAGAGGCTAAGCAGTCAGAGGAGTTACAAATCGGCGACTCTACCACTAGAAGTTGTGGCATGTAGTTGTATGAAACAGTCGAGGAATCAAACTTTAAGCTAAACAAAAATCTGAACATAGAAATGTTTCTGCGAGTGGAACGTAAATAAAATACTAGAATGCATAAACAAATATTTTAATATTAAAATCTCCATAATCAGTCAAAACCAAAGGGCAATGTAATATGTTCGAAGACAACTACTAAGAATGGAAGTACTTTTTGATAATGGGCATGTTTTTACTGATCAATAAAATAATACACTGGTATTTTAACCACAAACATAAGCACACTTTAAAAAAACAACAAGAACACGTAACATGACTCCAAACTTTGGTTTCCACTGTCTGGCACTTATAGATATTTGCATGTTATACCTTTTTAAGTCACAGTGACCTTGGTTTTAACCTATTGTCCCCAAAATAGGTCACAAATCTTTCTCTAAGCAAATTATTATTTGGTTCTCATTTCTTTCTGAAAAAGCTCGGACTTAACACATAAGTGTTTAATCATTAAAATAAAATTTGAAATCCCATTTATTAATAGTCTAAAAGAATGAAATCAACACAAAAAAATAGCATTCTTTCCTAACAAAAACAATATGCTTTTAATGATCTTTCATTCACGCAAGCTGACTGATTACTATATCTATTTGTTCTATCTATATCTCCAGTAATTTTCAAACCGGTCTCTGAACTATACTCACACGATGCTTCAAATCTAGCATTTCCCGGTATTGTTTCGAAACCAACAGTATACCCATGTCTATTTCCTTCCGGTTTAAAAAGGCGGTAAAATGAAACCGTATTATGGCTGGTACCAACGTGTTGTAATCCCAAAGAAACTTCTGCCGCTGAAAACACTTTTGACAGGGAGAGTTTTTGGCACTGTAGGTGACTGGAGAGCTTTGTGTTGATAACCTGTACGATATCTTCTGCCATTTTGTGAATAAATGCATTATTTGTAACATTAATAGCAGACGACTTGTAGCACGCGCAGAAGGTTTCCGGTACCGCTGCGTCTGCGCATGAACGGTCTTCCGGTACAGTCCGAAATAAGCTAATTCCGCGCACTTTGTTTTTATATACCTGGACTGATGGATTTTTAAAGTGTTTATGTAAAATATCTACCGTGGTTTGATATAAGTCATACACTGTTACAAGTCGTTGAGAATTTATTTCTATTGACCGCTTCAACTCCGGATACTTTTTCTGCATCCATTCCGGTATTAAAACCAACAACATTGGCATACGTGACTCGATTCGTCCTATATAAGTATTTCGCAACTTCTCAAATCGTGAGCCGTGATCGCTGAATACGAATAAGACCATTTTATCTAAGTCGCCTTCCTTTTTCATCCATTTAAAGAAGTTAACGAAGTCTTCGTCGCCATAATTAAGGAAGTTGATGAAGTTGTGCGCAAGCTCAGTGAGGAAGGTGAAGAGGTACTTCCGCTTGTTGCGATATTTGATTAAAAATTGTCTGAGGTAGCGTAGAAACACGGCGTGGTTCGACGAGTCCTGGTTGCAGAAGATGGATGTCTTTTTAAGGTTAACGCCCTTGTCTTCAAGAAATCTACAAAAAAATCAGCAATAAATTAAAAATCTTTAAATGAATAAAAGATGAAAGTAATACCATAATCATCATCATCATCTTCAGCAGCAGCAGCAGCAGCATTATCGTCAAAACATCATTATTATCATCATCAAAACATCATCATTATCATCATCAATATTTTTCATCTACAGCAACATCGTCATTATCATCACCAAAACATCACCATCATAATCAACATCATCATTATTATGACGATTACTCCTCACAATCCTCATCATCATTAACAACATCATCAACATCATCATTACTATCTTCATTATCATCACCAAAGTAATTAAAAACACCATCATCAGCATTATCATCGTTATTACCAGGTATGGATCCCGTGGGAAGGGGATGCATGTCCCCAACCAGGTATTAGTAATAGAGTTGAGTTGTGTGTGTGTGCGTGCATGCGTGCGTGCGTGCGTGTAATGGATCTTCATTGATACTCCCACCCCTACCCTAACCATAAAATTTTCTGGACTCGCCCCTTGTCATTACCAACATAATAAAACTGTGACTTGTGCAAAAAATATCATCATCAATATTTCATGACCATACATAAATTCTAATTTAGTGTTTTCATACCTGTAGACACCGGACATTTTATACTGGACGGTGTTTGCCTTGGCTAATCCCAGCCAAAATGGTCGCATGTAGTGGTCTGTCGAGGGTGTGGAGAAACCCTTGTAGCCAGTGTTAAACACAGCTATGTGAGGCATATCTTCCGCTAACATAGTTGCATAGTTGCTCCGACTAAAATTCTTCCATATAAACGGGAACGTGTCGAAGAACTCCTTCCCAAAGTTTGGACTTTCTTCTTCGTTGAGAGTTTTTCCACTGGTTAGTGGTAAAATGTTCGGTATAGAATTATCCCCGACCTTCATGTACCCTTTAAAATCGAACGCCCCAATTGATTCGAGATACTGTCGCATTTTTGGGAGATATCTGACGGAAGCAGAGCGTGATACAGAGTCAAGGCCGAACAACATTACACTGACGTCATCGACGCTTTCAGCGGCGACGTTTTCGTTAGCCGTGACGTCACTCACTGCCGTGAGGACGTTATCGTACAATATGACGTCACTTTGCTTATTTTTACACGTCACACGTACGAAGTCGTGGGTAAGATTTAACGGAAGTGTGATGTCAACTGCTGGGCCGAAATCAACGTTGTAATCGTCAAGCAGACGGACCACTGCTCTCATTTTGCAGACTATGTTTACTTTTGTTGAAATCTTCAGGGTTCCAAACGCGTCAGTGTTCAATCTGAGCGTATTTTGGCCGTCGACGACAACCAGTGGCGGAGTTGGATCACACACCAAAGGGTCCGGAATGGAATAAAACTCTTTAATCGAGGGATCGAATGGATCCAGCGATGGTAGTGTACATTTAGCGTTGAAGTGTGCGTTTGTGAACTCGTAATGCACTGGCTTCATGGCGATTATTCCAAAATACGTTATCACAGACATGACGATAACAGCCAACAGTAATTTCTTGATGGTTACCCTGCATCTCTTTACTGCCACCATGGTTGCTATTTCGAAACAATAACAGACATTCAAACCATTATATGTCTATGTTCAAACACTGTCAGTCCCGATCGCTCGATAACTTACACTGTTGAAACACAGTCTATTGGTGTAGGCTAATATATACACGGATTAACATACACGCTAAACGAACCTTGTTCAAATACTTAACGCTTAATCCCAGTTCTAGTATTTTAGTCTGCGATTCAGTACACCAGAATCGTCCTCGCTTGATTTCGAAAAAACACAACCAACACTGACATAAACATATTATGGCCACATGTAAATTTTCGAACAAACACAGTTGCTACCTTTTATTTCCGGTTATTACGAACATATGCGTTACAATCATAATTCCATTTATTCTACAAATACACGGTCGTATTCACCTCGCTGCCATGTCACGGTGGTTGGTTATCCACTCGCTGTTTCTCTGTTTAAACAGTAACAAGTATACCGCATAATGGCATTATGAAGTTCAATACGCTAATCTCTTAACAGGGGCGGATCCAGGAAAGTTTGGTGGTGGTGGGTGATGAGGGATGGGGGTATGAATCAAGATCCATTTAATTTTATCGCAGTAAATACTAGATATATACACACAATATGGGTGGGTCCTCTACTTCGAACTAAGCAGTCAACAGACAAAAATTACTTGAAAAGCTTAGAATTTTTGAACTTACATGTATGTATTTTCACAACTCTACTCCTTTACCAAATTGGTGGGTGGGTGGGTGGTGCCCCGGGTGGGTGGGGGTGCCCCACCCCTTTCTGGATCCATCTCTTATCTCTTAATGACCCCCCCCCCCCCAAAAAAAAAAAATAAATAAATAAAATAAATATTTATCCAATTGTTCTTGTGGTATCCCAGTCACAGGAACTCGTCTGCACTGACGCTTTTGTTCCCCAGGTCTAAATCGCGAGTTTTCGGGGGTGGTATTTGTTGTTGTTGTTTTGTTGTTGTTTTTTGTTTTGTGTGTTGTTGTTTTTTAAATTTCAATCAGTGTATAATCATTTCTGTTTTGGAAGGGTCGCCACTCTGCATACCGCTTATCAGAGCGGCGCAAATAGGGTATTTTCGAATCAACTTAAAGACCGATGAAAACTCCAAAATTAATAAAATTAATACCTCTGAGTTTGCTGTTAAAAATAGTCGTTCACAAGAGTACAATTACGTTTTCGTATATTCTTATGGCAATACCTTGTAAATTATTGTATTTATAATTTTTACGTATATAGCTAAATTATAATTAAGCGCATTTCAATTTAACTATACTTTAATACCTATACCCCATCTGACGCCCCCCACCCCTACCCCAACGCGCGAAATTGTCAAAAAACGTCATCATCCATGAAATTAGTTTTAACTTTTCAAGTCATATCTTTTATGGTACTATTAGTATTATTGCCACATACGTGTCCAGTGCTACGGAAAATACAAGTACGCAAGTATTCACGTCTAGAATGTTTTGTAACATCAGCAACAAAACTAAAAAAAAAAACAACAAAAAAAAAAAAAAAAAAAAAAAGAACCCTTTAAAAATTAAACTATTTTTAAAAAAAAATCTTTCTATGAACAGATGTCTGTCAGACATCTAAAATGCAAGAAATGACCCTATTTGGCTCCTAAATGTCGATACTCTTTCTGTGGGAGCATGCCCCCAGACCCCCCTCACTGTCCAATTTTCCGGCGGGTTCGCCGGTTTTGTCACAACATATGGATGCCGGGATGCCAGTCCCGGTTACAGTACAATATATCCAGACGTCACAGAGATACAAAATCTATTCCGAATTTTCACCCAAAGGATTTTGTCACCTGTGCTCCGTAATATTAGTGTTTTTAATATTTTTATAAATTCATGAAGGCGAAATAATGAAAATTAACTGTCTCTGAGAGATTATCATTGTTCCCGATATGAAGGTATTTTGAAGTAATATAAGTCTCACCTGACAACCGTTAATGAATACATATCCTACACAAACGATAACAGTATATAGATATATGAGTTCAGAAAAAAAAGCATACCTGGAGAATGTTGTGCGACATATCACTCAAGGGAGACAACAATACTTGATATACTTGAGTTCAATTATCTTAGGGTTAGTTCCCTTACACAATTGACAGTTTCATCGGTTGAACAATTCAAGATCTTAACGTAGGACTAAAAGACCTTACACACCGATTGAATTAACTAACAAAATACGAATTTTATGCTTGTGTATCATTAAAGGCTGACTTAATGAGGAAAACTTATATAGTTTGAAATTATTAATCAATTCAAACCGTGAAAGATATCGTTTTATATGTCCATTATTTTCAAATCTATAAATAGCGGAAAATGATCTCAACGTCAAAGCTGATTATCCGGTTGGTCATATATTGCGATCTAAAATCTCAGTCCCAGATGGGGCGAGAACTTTCATGTGGGTAAGTTTCCCAGCTAACCTGCGGCGGTGGTTCTACCCAGACATAAATTCTGGGGTCTTTCTCCACCAATAATTAGCTGGACGTCGCCAATATGACCGTATCTGCATCGGTGCGATGTATAAAAAAACAAAAACAACAACAACCGAAAGAAAGTGGTCACGTGGTCGTCTTAGTCTAAAAATAGCTTACAGTGCAGCGTGGCTCGAATAGGAAGTACATTTTTATATAATAAGTGAAATGTTATGCTTTAATTTTCACGTGAATTTAAAGGGCACCGATAAACGGCATTGCGCGTGATCTTTCAGGCAAAAATAATTTATTTGGTTGCATGAGGGGGTAAATAGATTCAAACTGTCGGATACCATCAAACAGACACAACTGAGAATATTAACCCACACTGCTAGAGTGTAATATGTCCTAACGCTTTATAAAATCACTGGCAGGTGACATCTATTGTTTTGTGACATAAGCTCTATAGATATATAAGGTTAACTGATTTAATCACTAATTTGGAATGATCTTTACAACGTTCGCCTAAAATAACCAGTGTGAAAATCTGGAGGGTATTTCATACGAAATTCTGATTAAATATACCCAAAATAGCAAGGGTGTCTGATGTTGTGTGCTATTTGTCATGCCATGACAGAATTTTAAACAAACGCAGATAACGACTTCATCGAATATATAAACTTACTTTTTGTAAGAGTAGTTTAGGTGTATTGACTAATGCTGATCTATTTATAAGCACACAAACACGCACACGTATATTCACGTGCATTTAGGGGAAGTAGAGGCTTCAAATGTGTCGACAAAAATATATGGTAGCTATATTATAATGATTTTTTATTAAAAAAATATTTCAGTTCTGAAATACCCATTTATAACTTGATGTTGACGACAGCACTGTGGTAACGGTTCAGGGTCAAGAAGGCCCAAAACCAAGACGGCCCGGTTCAAGACGGCCCACTTGGTGAGTCAAGACGGCCTAATGTGGTGGGTCAAGAAGGCCCACTTCGGTGAGTCAAGAAGGCCCAATAGCTTTTTAATAGGTAGATGTATACATAATAAGATATTATACTTTTTTGTTGTTATCAAAAAAACACTTCATAAGACACCGATTGCAATTAAGAATACAAATGATAAAATTACATCAACTTAGTTTTGAAAATAAATTAACCCTGTAATTGTCCGCTAATTGTTGTGTCTTTCCAAGAAACTTTAGAGGAGTCGCCACAATAGAAAAATCGCAGTTTTTTGTATAAATTGCAATTAAGAAATATATGTGATAACAACACTTTACTTTTGAAGTTAAACTTTCCCTGTAAATGTACGCTAATTACTTTGTCGATCTAGGAAAGTTTACACGAGTCGGCACAATCATCAATTTGTTAAACGAAAATGGTGTGATAAAAAAAGGAAATCATTTTATAATTTATTATTAACAAATTCATTAATTTAACAATAATTGTTATAGAAAAAAGAGCGGGCCTTCTTGACTCACCGAAGTGGGCCTTCTTGACCCACCACATTGGGCCGTCTTGACTCACCAAGTGGGCCTTCTTGGACCGGGCCGTCTTGGTTTTGGGCCTTCTTGACCCGATACCGTGGTAACAACTACAGTAAATGAATTATATCAACCCTTATAAACCGGAAGCTATATATAGATAAAAAAATTGACATTAATCACAGTTTTACGCGAATAATATTCTTCGTTATATATAACATGCAATTTTGATACGTTAAATATGTAAGTTGAGACACATTTAATGCAAATACGTAATGGATTTGAGAAGTAAACCTTTGTAGAGAAAGAAAACGCTAGTGGGACCTGTTCCCCACCCACTGAGGTAAGCAGCAACAATAACCTTGCTGATGTCACTTTGTATTTACAAACTGTATTGGAATCCTTAATTCCTGTTAGTCATCAGCACTTTGTGAATATAAACAGCAATAAAAGCTAAGGTAATCATGTACAATGCCGATAGCTGAGTTTTAGTTTGCTAGCACTAGTAGTAGCCAAATATTATTCAGGACAAAGTTGTCATTTTGTTTATTTTTTTAATGGACAGGACTTCCACTTCATCAGAATTAGCATGTTGTTAGAAAGTATCAGGTGAGAAAACACAAAATAAGAGAAAAATTGACTGGCATAATAATGTCATGGTCAGGCATTGTTTTATTCTTCTCTGTTAGGTTACTGGACATTTCCAAACATGACCAGTTTGATGTTTAATATAGATGTAATAATCTGTACATTTTGATGAATTGGTGATTGTGTAGGGTTAAATATGTCACTTTTAAAGATACAGATATTTAAATGTTATGTTGTAAAACAGTAGACTTGATGACATGGCAGTTATCTGAAAAAAAAGCAACAACATATTTATAATTTTATGTTTTAGACTCGAGATGCATTTGTTGTCTTACTATGCTACAGTTTTACACATATTCTGATCTATTGTGCGGCATTTAGATATATTGCATTCTTCTGGAAAAAAATAGCTACAAAGTTTCTTTCTCACGTAAATTCCGAGCATCAAGGGGGGGAGCTGTAATACCATTTTTTAAGTCTTTGGTAAATCCTCGCTGGAATTGAACCCCGGGCCGCCTGATCTGTAAAGCCGACACTTTATCACAGTGCAAAGCAGTCAGTTTCCTTTCAAGCTGAAGGGTCAACACATCCTACATTCAAGAGAGAAAGTTGGTTTTGTTTACCCTCGCCTTACACCTTATGGTATTTGGCAAGAACTCACCACTAGGCAACTGCACCCCAGTTAATGATGATGACAGTATCAGCAGTTTCCCACTACCACGGAAGCCGAAATGGTCTTTCTCATAGGGTGATTTAAATAAAACTTTTTT
Source organism: Sinonovacula constricta (assembly GCA_007844125.1). Lineage (NCBI taxonomy): Eukaryota > Metazoa > Mollusca > Bivalvia > Cardiida > Solecurtidae > Sinonovacula > Sinonovacula constricta. Next base: position 7,705,028 of record CM017573.1, read on the forward strand.
TTATCTATAGTATATGAGGAAAAAATAACAGAAAAAACAAAATCCTTGTCAGTTTTATACATCTTGTATTTTCGTTATATGTATTTTATTTCCTTTCATTTTCAGTTTTGTCAAATCATCCCTGATTTATATTATATGTTGATGTGAATTCTTTTTATCAGAATTGAATGGCTTTAGTTTTTTTTATACCTTAGCTGGTTTTAAACTATAAACCAGTGACATTAAAAATCAACAAGAAAAATTACAAGAAAAATTGGGGCTGTAACAGTTACAAAAACTTTACTGCCTCTTTTTATAGTAAAAGTCAAATGGTGATATAATTTTAGATATTTAGTAAGAGACAAATTCTTCTATGGAAGTTTTGCTTTTATGATGCAGTAGCGGTACTTTTGTTAATTTAAATGTAATCTGAAGTTGAAAGGTTAGACATATTGTCTGTGTATTTAACTATTAACAGAGAGTATGTTTATTCTTTCATTTAGGTCTTTACTATCAGAAATTAGCTTATCAAATAAGTAAGTGCATTCAATATGTTCTGTTTACAGTGCAGCGATGTCGTCCAAAAACTGGCAACAGTATTTGAACATTGACAGTAATGGGTTAGTTTCAATCAGTATCCCGGCTGGGGAGTTCAAGAGCTGGTTGCCTGGGGACATCTACAAGACTAAGTGCTCCCACCTTGCTCTGCCATTCCTTCAGTTGCTGTCATTCCCCACTGGTGGCCGCAATATTGAAAATCTTACGCATCTCCTTACCTTTGATGCTACTGGAAATCAACTGACCAGGTTACCGGAGTCGTTCGGAACATGTCAACATCTTGTAAAACTCAACCTCAGTTTTAACCACTTGGAGAAAATACCTGAGCCAGTTTTCCAGCTGGTTAACCTAACAGAATTAGACCTGAGTGAAAATGATATTATGGAAGTGAGTCCATCTATAGTTAATTTAAAACAGTTACGCAATCTTAATTTGAGTGGAAATCTTCTCGACGACCTACCGCCAGAGTTAAGTCAATGCGAGAACATTGAAAAGTTGAATCTGTCCAGGAAATGGTATCCGAAAGGAGGATTTACGGTCCTGCCGGCAGCTGTTTGCTTCCTGAGTCGACTAGTCAGTCTGGATGTAAGTTGGCATCAAATATCCACAATCACGGATGAAGTGAGCAATCTGACGATGCTCGAGGATCTCAGGATGTGTGGGAATTATCTAAAATATGTCAGCACCGCAATAGCCGAATGTAGGCACTTGAAGTCATTAGATTTGACTGGCGCTATGAAGTTGAACTCATTTATACCACCAGAGATTTTCACTCTACCAGAGCTAGAGCTGTTAGATCTCACAAATAACTACTTCAGTGAGATTCCCCCCAAAATTGTAGGTTTAGTGAAACTGAAAATATTCATCATCCGGAGGAATGCTCTCCTGAGAATACCTGATGAACTCTTTCAAATGGAGAATTTAGAGTCAGTTGATGTAAGTGAAAATTATCTGGAAGAAATACCGCTGTCTGTTTCGAACTTGAAAACATTGAGACGGCTGAATGTTTCATTTAATAAAATTACAAGATTGCCTGATGAGATTTGTCAGTGTAAACGTTTGATGGAGTTCCAGGCCCATTATAATAAGCTGGAGTCACTTCCTCAGAAGATTCATAAATTGTCACAGTTAGAGGAACTTAATCTAGACGGTGAGTAAACTTTATCATTTACTTTTTTAGTAAGACATATCAACCCATATAAACCGGATCTGGTAGTGCAATCGGTAGAGCGTCTGGTTTCAGTGCCTGGTCGCGACATACCAAAGTCATTAAAAATGGTAGTGGTGTAGGTCCCATGCTAATGCCCAAGCAGATATAAGGGAACTTCCACGACTGGTTGGCCAGGTGTCAGGATAATGTGACTGGGTGTGGTATCATGCCAGGTGTTCACAGCGTGCTATACACAGTGAAGGCAGCATTATATCTGCTTTAAGTAGACACTGTCTCCAGATACAAAAAAAAACTGTTGGTGGGACGATTAACCCAATAAATTATAAACAAACATCACCGCATTTTAAGCAGTATATAAACAGAGATAATGGGTTGATTTCAGTTAGCATCTTGGCAGGGTAGTTGAAGAATCGGATGCCGTGAGCTGTGGACATCTACAAGATCATTGCTTCCATCTTGTCATACCTTTCCTTCAATAACTGTCATTCCACACAGGTGGAAATTAAAGCTCCACACAGAGAGACTAAATCTGTTTCATTTAAGCAATATATCCCATAATTCTCAACCAAATCTTATTTTGTGGTCATTTACTAAAAGTGCTTTATGTTGTCAATTGAAATGTGTGTTTTTTATATTAAAAAAATGGAATTTAGTGAGCAAGGGTTAGACATACTTCTGTTACACTGATAATCTCATTGAATCTTCCGTAAAAACCCTAAGTCTTCGGCCAGCTTTAAATAATTATTTTTTTTATTTGCTGAAAACTTAGGGTTACAAAAAAATAATTATGAAAAACGTGGCCGAAAACTCAGGGTTTGTTCACGTTGCCGACTATCCGAAAATTGGTACAGTATACATGTGGTTTATGAATTCAAATGCGTAACGAAACTTACTGTATTTCCTAAGATTAGAATAAATCTAAATTATAAGCCTTATTTTTGTATTTCATATTGATAGAATGCCGGTTGATTTAGTCTTATGCGACGGCGAGATCAAATATTCTCAACTGTATAAAACTGCGGACTCGAAAGTGTTAAACATCGGAAAAGTTTAATATGCGGCTACTGTGTTTGTTGACACCTACTCTTACATGCTTTTGTTCATCATTCAATAAACGTTTCACACCTTGTTGTTTGTTTTTACAGCGATTGATTATTTTAAAGTCAAAGTCGATTGATTTTGAATTAATTTGAATTTAATTATAAGATTGGGGCTAATTATCATAATCAATATGTATGCCCGTCACCCAATCAAACGTTTGTATAACGTTTTTAAAGCAAACAATCTTGTAAGTGTAAGCGACTGCACAGGTTAATAAACTAAAAAAACAGTCAATTAATGGTTGAAAATGGTGGCCGAAAACTTAGGGTCACAGAAAAAATTGCAGACTTTTAGTGGCCGAAAACTTTGGGTCTTTTAAATAATTGGTTAAAAAAAAGTTGACCGTGGCCGAAGACTTAGGGTGGCTGAAGACTTAGGGATTTTACGGTATCCATATATGGAAATGTTGCCAAAATAGTGTTTATAGAATGCTATCACATTGCAGGCACCACTATATATGCTTCCACTGGACTGTGGACACTGCCTTTGACTAACTGAATGTTTTTTTGTTGTTGTTTTTTTTTATTTGGATGGTTAACACAACAGATAATTAGGAAAAAGCTTGGGCCAAGGCTTTTTATCACTGCCTGGGGAATGAACCCAATTCTATAATTTTTTGGAAATTACCCTGATTTGTGCCTTAAAGTGGGGAAAACTGCATGATTTTAAAGAAATTTTCTGAAGGGAAGGAACTGTAAATGGTTCCTACTAAAGAAGGTAAAAACGGACCTGGCTTTGGGCAGACCTGCATCAAAATGGTGTAACAGGTTGCCGGGATTTTTGTCAGGGTAGCCTGTGGCTAAGCTGTTAGAGTCACTGACTTGTTCCTCCCCCGCCCACATCAGCCCTTTACCACATAGGTTTGAGTCCCAGTTGAGATGCAATCTTGTGTGTGGAGGTTAGATCTAACAGCTAGCTCCGCAGTGCACCTGTGGTTCTACCCAGATATTTATCTTGGATTTTCGTCTGCCAATAATAGCTCCCAGACTAGTAACCTGGACAAAAATCACTTGTCTGTAAAGTTGCATAGTTTTCAATTAACGAACACAACAACACGTTTGTCAAATCGGCAACTAACAAACAAGGTATAACAACAAGTTGTTTCTTTTATTTTTTGTATAGAAGCATTAATGTAGGTGTGTGCATTGCACATGTACCGCCTTTACGTGTTGTTGATAAATTTATGCTCCTGGCATGAAATTGATTGTCTTCATCGCTTATTAGAAACTGCTGTTTATTTGTCACTTGTCCAACAGCCGATTTATGATTTGTCCGGGACTAATTAAATAATCAATGACCTGTAGCCAAAAACTGCATTTTGACTTGTCCGGGACGTTGGGCTACCTAACCATATTTTTCCAGCCCTAATTTTACTTCAGGATCTAATCAAAATGCTAGGAATTGCAATTTTGACTTTAAATTGTGATGCTGTGATGTATTTAATACAAAAATTATGTTTTTGTTTTGTTTTGTTTTTTGAAATATATTGCAGCGACTGATCATTATAGCAGTGCCTAGCTATTTTGGTGGAGGAAGACCTGAGACACATGTCTGAGTAGAACCACCGATGCACCACAAGTTAGCTGGAAGAACTCTCACATTAAGTCCTTCACCCCGTACGGGACTCAAACCCACGTTGTGAGAGGCAAAGCAATCAGAGGAGTTACAAATCTGCAACTCTACCATTACACCACGGACCCCAGTAACAAAAAATAATGACAATGGCAGCCCAATAAGTTGTAAAATGTTCTTATTTATTTATTACTAGGAAACAAACTGAAGACCTTGCCATTGATGTTAGACAAGTTTGAGATGTTGAAAGAGACAGAGAGACTCTCCCTGTACAACAACTGTCTGGAGATACGACTACAGGCGGCCTGTGATCAAGGAGTGCAGACACTCTTCCCTTACCTCAGGGTATGCAGGTCATTTTTATGTCATATTTAGGGTCCGAATTTTGGGCCCCATTCACCTAATAAAAGAGTATATATTTTCAGTGTATAGGCTAGAGCACGCCTTTTCTTAGAGAGTTGGGGCACATTTTTTAACTGAATGGGTCATTTGGCACACACAGATAAAAGTAAAGAATACATAAAACGAAAAGAAATACTTCTATTTATGCATCAATCAATCGTAATTCTAAACCTATCTTGTACACAAACTAGTTTTTGCTAAAAATAGACCGACTCGGCATTACCCATTGACCTAAAAGCGGCCGTATTGGATTGACTTTATATGCATTAGCAACTTCTGGTACGAACGACAATTCTGTTGATCATAGTTAATAGATGATTCACGTTTAATGATGCGGTATATAAGTATAGTGCATGAGTGATCTGAAACCTCGTGACGTTTTTCACGATGTCTGATAGACCTACTAAAAACACATTTTTGTGAGTTTTTTTTTTTTTTTTTTTTTTCATTTTTTTAACCACAGATTACAAAATTGGTCCCCTGTTTTTAAAAGTGCTGGGTCAAATTGGCCCACTGCTTTGAACTAATTTATTTTGTCTTTGCTGTTAGTCAGACAGAATTCGTCTCTTGATCCATTTTAAGGTGTATGATTTGAAACATTCTGTTTTTGTTTTTGAAATACATTGTAGCAACCATTTATGATCATTATAGCATTGTCCAGCTTTTTGATGGAGGAAGACCCCAGACAAATGTCTGGGTAGAACCACTGGCGCACCGCAAGTCAGCTGGAAGACCTTCCCACATTGTCCTTTGCCCCGAACGGGACTCGCACCCATGCATTGAGAGGCTAAGCAGTCAGAGGAGTTACAACTCAGTGACTCTACCCCTACGCTACGGGTGCCCCCTATCCTTCTTCAAATTCCTAAACTACATCGTATGTTGGAATGTTGTAAAAATGGTATATAAAATTAATTAGCTTATGAAGAGATGCAGCATATTGTACAAGAACTCTTTGCAAAAGCAACTTTTAATTACCCCCCTTTGATTGTTTTTGTCATTTTTCAATTGATATTTTCAGGAATTGAGGATACAAGAAGCTGTACACAGACAGAAATTGATTTTGATTGGGGCGTCGAAAGCTGGTAAATCTAGTCTGCGGAATGTGCTGTTGCTGGGACGATCTAAACTCACCCAGGAAGACGAGCGGACGTGGGTTATGGAGCAGGTAACAGAATTATTTACTCATTTCAGCCATGCCCTTATATGGTGGTATATTCTGCAAATATTGTGATTATGAGTGGAAAATTTATGTGATTTTCACGGAAGTTAACTGATAATATGCAAGACATGCAGTTTTCATGATACCTAATGATATTATCCTTACAAAATCCCTACAGAATAATTACAAAATCCTTACAGAATCCTGCCAGAATAATTGCAAAATCCATACAGAAGCATTATAAAATCCCCACATAATCACCACAAAGTTCTAACAGAATCATTAAAAAAATTCCCACAGAATCATTACAAGATCCACACATAATCACCACAAAGTTTTAACAGAATCATTACAAAATCCTTACAGAATCCTGACAGAATCATTGCAAAATCCTTACAGAATCATTATAAAATCCCCACAGAATCATTACAAAATCCCCATAGAATCATTACAAAATCCACACAGAATCACCACAAAGTCCTAACAGGTAAGTGGTCACGTGTTTATTTAAGTTTAAAAATAGCTATCTCTGCAGCATGGCTCAGGTACGAAATACCTGTTTGCAGTGACGAGTAGTGTTTTATGCTCGACTGTTCACGCATATCTAGGATATCAATGAACAACATTTTGCAGAACCTTTGCAGGTAACAATGACTTACTTGGTTATTTTGAGAAAAGAAATTTTGGTCCAAACTGTCGGATATCACCTTTTTGTTTTGTGGGCAGTTACTCTGTATCTTATCACCTTTCACACGGTTTTCAGCACCTGTGGGAACCCGAACCGGATCTGAGGGTTCAAATTCTGGACTTCGGCGGTCACCTTATCTATTCTGTGGCGCACCACATGTACCTGACGCCCGATGCCCTACACGTGCTTGTATTCGACATCAGCATATATGAGGAGGACCTTTATGACACCCTGGTTGGTGACTGGCTCGAAGCAATCATGGACCTAGCGCCAGGTAAGAAAAAGTAGTTTGGCATTAAATCAGTTTATTCTGTTCCTTTTTTTTTTAAACAAGAAGATTGAGGTATTATTTAAAACAATATGTGAATATGGTACAGTCAGACCTCGGTCGCTCAAACACAGGATCACTAGAACTCATGGTAGAAGTTACCTGCTGGTCCCCTGGTTTTGTCCTTATTTCTGTATATTAGTTCTATCTTGATTGCTAGAACACCTGTGCACTGGGTAACTAGAACTAATTGATAGCCCCTACAGCTCATTTACCTGTATTTGCACGCCTTTTCGCTCAAACAGTCCTCATCAACGACTGATTACCATGCCTTTTGTTTCCTGTGATTGTGTATTTCACTTGTTCATGAAACTTACCAGCACCTGGCGTCAAATGTTAATCACTGGAGTGATGGCAACTTATGAGAGACATTAATGAATTGTCTCCCCTGAATAATCTCTAAATGCAAAATGCAAGTAGGTCCCTTCATTTGTTTTATTCGGTTTTTATGCTTGTCCTCTATGGAGTGTATGTTGATTGTTCTGCCATGTGATACCCAGGTTAACCTTTATCAACAAACACTTCCGTTTTCTTTTTTAAATACCATATCTCTATAAGTGTTTAAATGAATTTTAAGCTTATATTTATGCAAAAGTAAGACATTTCCCTGTTTGTAATAGCATTATCTACAAAAGAACAATGCAAGAATTCCAACTAAAAGGACCAACCTACTGTTTGGAATACCTCGGATATTAACTAACAAGGGAGACAATTTCCATTTCACCAATGTACCCCATTAGTTTTCATTGAAGATAATTGTAAGTCATTAATATTTCAAAGTTAAGCCAATCTGTTAATAAATTATGCCTATTTAGTGAAAAATTATGCATTAAAACATTTTTTTTCAGTTCAGTTTTACATTTTTCCTGCGTGTTTTACACATGTTTTACACATGGTGTTTTACAGCAAGACAAAATACATGCATAAATAACGTGACAAAATGCAGAGGACATGGAATTATCTGAAGAGCAAGTAAAATGTAATAATAATCATTATCTTACCTTATTAACAAAATATTTGTACCTTGAATGTTTTTTTAATTCCTTCTGAGTTTACTTCCATTGATAAAGCAAACTTTCACTTAGTAGGCCAAGTGTAATAGTACCTTTTAAAATATAGAGAAAATTTTTTTTGCCACATACATGTTATTTGAAATTCCATCCATAATGTTCCATGTGACATTGTCGCAATGGGCTAAAAATAGAATGCTAGTATTCTGATATTCTGAGGACGTTAAAGTTGTGCCCCAATTTGTCATGTGTTAATCAGTTTGTGCTTGTGTTTATGTGTGTGTGTGTGTGTGTGTTTGTGTATCAGTGTGCAAATGTTGATTTTATTTAAAAATGTGTTGATTGCAGAGACATTTTATTTGACACATGATATTTGAACAAGTGAATTATATTTCTTTTGTCTGTTTGTTGTTTTATGTCTGTGCATGTTAATTCTAAAATAAAGCGCTTTTTAAAATGTTGAATAAAACTGTTTTTGCTTACTTAACTGTGTATGCCTGTAAAGAAAACAAACAATGAAATAAATAAATTGTAATATTTATTCAACAAATACATACACGTAAAGAAACAAACAGGATTATTGTTCAGAAGATTCAGTAAATCCTCCTAAACCTGACTGAACATCATATAGACATGTGTACGTATGCAGATACAAACAGTGTATTAACGTGACGTTTCATAATCATTCTTAGTGATGACCAGATGTCAATGCTGATCGGTTAAACATCTTGCTTGGCTGAACTCAAGCGTAGGTCCCTTGGGTGTTCGAGCGACCGAGGTTTGACTGTATTTTAAATTATTGGAAAATACAATTCAGTACTTATTACTTTAATTTCCTATTCTAATGCTGGGGTCTGAAAAGTTTTCCGTTAAAATATTTCCAGGTTTTGTCCCAATGTCTAACCTTTATTTGCAGAAAATGTGTTTTTTTGCAGCTGAAGACTGCTTTCGAACGAAATGTACTCTTACACTTACACAGAGTAAAAGAGCGCTTTTCAGTTCTTTGATTTGGTCTGCTGTTAGTCTTATTGATTGCCATCAAGTCTGCACAAATGACTTCTTGCAAATGTAAATGTGGGTGTTCTTAAATGCAGCTATTTTATGAAATTCTCTGAGAGTAGTTTTAAAAGATCAATTAGTCTTATTTTCAAGTTACATCGTGGCGCATTTCATTAAAAATAACAAAAATAAAGAAGTATATTTTGAAATAACAAATTTAAAGTTAATATTGATATTCTTATAAATATTTATATATTTATATAAAGCAGACCGCTGTAAAGTCTAACGTCTCATGGATTTGATACCAGTAAGACTAATCATCTATGTCCATGACGAGTTGTTATATGTTTAATATTATCTTATCTTTAATAAAATCTTTAATATGTTATTATGAAAGCAAGATGCTAAACTTAAAGTTTTAAAAGCAAAAATTCCATCAATAGCACTAGACCGACCGCAATAGCTCAAGTGGTAGAGCGTCAGCTTGCGGATCGGGAGGTCATGGGTTTAAATGTTGGCCGGGTCAAACCATTGACTCTAAAGTTGGTAGTAGTGGCTTCTAATGCTCTGGGCTAAGGGGACAGCATTACACCTGATGCGTCGGTGTCAGTATAATGGACCGGCTGGATTCAGTCCCTGGGCACCTCATGAGTGCCCCTGTGCTATAATGATAGTAATGTTGCTGCCCAGTATCGGCAAATATGCCGGCTAATCCCATCCCAACCTCAGGCATGGCTTGCTATGCTTCATACACCTTCTGTACTGCCATTTCTGGTTCATACCCACGTCCTCTCGGGGTACTCACAGCCACTAACACAGTGTGGTATCTCTAGGTATTGAAAAGGTTAAGATTTTTGCTTTCAGCTAGGGATGTCAACAACCATTTTTACCTTCCTGATAACCATCTTGACACACCAGATAGTATCCGGTTAATGGATAGCGTCCTTTTAACGGATAGTATCCGGTTAATGGCAGTAAATTCATGTTTACAACATTATAAAAATAATAAGTACCTTTTCTTGTTCTACATTATTTATTTATATATTTGTGTCAACTTCTCTAGACCAAGTCTTGACGATTTCTTGTTTAATATTTTATTATGACAGCAAGATGACAAACTTAAACTAAAATCCCCTCAAAACCAATAGTTGAATACTTCAGTCAAGGCAGGAAAACCGGACCGGGATGCGCAGTCGGTAGACTGTCGGCTCAAGGTACGGGAGGCCCCAGGTTCAAACCCGGGCTGCAACATATCAGTCTTAAAAAAATGGTAGTGGTATAGCTCCCTTGTTGATGCTCAAGCAAATATAAGGGTAGTTCCAAGACTGGTTGGCCCAGTGTCAGGATATTGTGACTGGGAGTGATATCATGCCAGGTGTTCACGGCATGCTATACACAGTAAAGGCAGCACTATATCTGCTTCAAGCGGACACTGTCTCCAGATAACTGAAATATTGTTGGTGGGAATATAAACCCAGTAAACAAGGCGAGATAAGGGTGCAGGGAGAAGTGGTTGTGTGTAGGGATGTAATACTACAGAGTGATATGAAAAATGGATATTTGAGAATATTTATGACGTAGTTGTGTGCATTTAAAACATTTAAATTGATAGCTGATCGCTATACAGATACACATGCAATATCAGGTTATCTGGTTTAGTGGTTATACGTTGACATCCCTACATTGAACTCAATGCTGTGCTTAATCAGACTGCCTTTTGTAGAGATAATGAAAATAATACAATGTCTGTGTGCTGACTCCTTGTCATGCTTGGAATTTTCATTGATAATTCTATTATCAAATTTTATTTAATTAATTTATATGTTAAAGTGGAAGTCACATTTTTTTTTATTGTTTTTTTTTATTTGTCTATGGAAATAGAGTGATAGAAGATGTCGATAATAATGTGAAACATGCAGGAAAACATGTAGCAGGATTGCAATTATTCTATTTACAAGCAAGTTGAAATTGCCTTTAATTAATAGTGAAAATCAATTGGAACTTCTCGAGTAATTCCGTTCTCAGGACAGTCATCTCTCAAATGTATCTGGTGCAATGATACGTGCTCAAATCACTATCGTTTTGATCGCCGGAAGTCGGAAAAAGATGCTTAAAATGCACAAAACATAAACAATGGCGTCATTTGACAGCTGTGTCTTTGCTGCGCCAGGTAAATTAAACTTGGATGATATAAATTTAAAGCAGCCACAAAGTGAAGTTTTACAGGCATCGTACTATAGCGAGCTGTCATCTGAGCAGTCATCTTTGTTTTGACGTCTGTCACAAAGGAAGTCCCATTCATTGCCACTGCTCTAATGCCTTTTTTATGCAAATCTGTGTACAATATCAATTGCAAAACTGACAACCTTAGACTACAGTTTTTGTTGTTTTTTCACTCATGTCTGCTTTACAATGAACATGATAAACGTGTCTCTTCATGTTGAGCACTTAAGGACCCAGAAATAGCCCTCTTTAGAGTCCTGCTCCACCCTAAACATGACACCATGCTGTGAGGTCACAGATGGATTCTTAATTTGTTAGAGAGTTGGTTTTATACCAGGTGTTTTGGGCGTAAAGGCAGCACTAAATGTGCAGTGGACATCGTCTCCAGATAACTGAAATAACTGACTTGCAGTGCGCCGGTGGTTCTACCCAGACATTTGTGTGGAGTCTTCCTCCACCAAATAGTAATGGACAACGCTATAATGACAATAATTGGTCGCTAAGATGTATTTGAAAAACAAAAGAACAACAAAACATAAGATTTGCATTAATTTATATCTTGACCTGAAAATTATAGCCCTTTTTATCAGTTAACAACTGATTTGTTTAATGTTTAACTTGGATTCTTGTAATTTGGTTTTCTCTCACAGGACCGGCCGCAATAGCTCAGGTGGTAGAGCATCGCCTTGTGGATCAGGAGGTCGTGGGTTCAAACCCCGACTGGGTCAAACCAAAGACTTTAAAGTTGGTAGTAGTAACTTCCTTCCTAATGCTTGAGGCTAAGGGGACAGATTACGCCTGACTCGTCAGTGTCAGTATAATGGACCGGCTGGGTTCAGTCCCTGGGCACCTCATAAGTGCCCCTGTGCTATAATGGTAGAAATCTTGCTGCACAGTATCTGCAAATATGCCGGCTAATCCCAATCCTAATTCCGATCTCCCACAGGAGCCAAAGTAATGATGGTTGGAACGCACGCAGATTTATGCAGCCCGGAACATACAGATTCTGCCGTGATGCACATTCTACAGAGAATGCACAGGGAAGAAGCAGTTAAAGTACAGGTAATATTTTTGTCCACTCTTACTAACGTCGGATCTTACAAAATGTAAGATCTTAGAAAATGTTAGATCTTACAAAATGTTAGATCTGATGACAGCCCGCAAATACCTTCTATAAACAAGAATGGTTTACCCCGATAACTATTTTTATAACAGCCAATCAGGGAGTGTTATGCATAACACTTTTGGTAAGAGTCGCAAAATGGCCGCTATCAATGATGTAGTAGAAAAATCACTCAGTTTAAGTTTGTTCTGAAACTGCTTGTTAGTTAACTTTTGACCTAAAGATGTTACTGTTGTTGTAACAAATGGGACAACACGTACAACGCACCTGTCTTCAGTGACGTAAGTCTTGCGCGGAGAGTCCATGTTTACATTTCCGCATCTTTTAAAATAATATGTTCGAAACGCTTGGATCGTTATTTGCTTTTGTGATTTTGTAGGCGACAATCTGATTAGTTGGGAAGGTTTTATTGACTTGTCATCAGATCCTTATAGCGGAGCAGTTTTCAGGATATGATTTTAATCAGATTGTATCTTTGTCCAAAATTCTATAAATAGTAATCTATTGGTTCATTCTATAGAAATCTCTAACCAACATTCTATTTATAGAAAGTCATCTGACAATATTTATTCTAAAAACAGATGATGACATCTCTAGCCAACAGTCTATAAATCGAAAGCTATGCAACTAGGTCTATTCTAAAAATAGATGGTGACATCACTAGCCAATTTCTATTTATAGACAGGGATGTTGGAAGATTTATTCTATAAATAGATTATTTCTCATAGGATCTGTTTCAATCAGGACTTTTTGTTTATGTTCAAAAAAAAAAATTGCTTTTACTTTATTAGCAAGCTGTAAACATCTGTCATGGAATAAAAGGTTGACATCAATCATTTTGGCACACGTTGACAGAATCCCCTCTATGAATTTTCAGACAATTTGTATGCTATGCATTTATTTCATAGAATATATTTCATATGTTATATTTCATATGCTAATTTCATGTTATATTTCATAAGGTATATTTCATATGCTAAATTTCATATGTTATATTTCATATGTTATATTTCTTGTAAGACATTGAGCAAGTGCTTTTTTCTACCAAGACAAGTCTGGGGTCCTCACCCATCAAGCATTAGCTGAACACTTAGAATCTGATTATAATTGTGTCCGTGTGATGTGGCAAAACAACAACATCAACAACAACACATTATTTTGTCCAGGATTTTGAGCGAGTGCTGAAGACAGAGCAAGAGCGCCTGGAGATGGCAATGAAGGAATCGGGGCAGCAGTTCCCTGACCTAGAGACCCAGCGGCAGCAGGAGCGCGTCCAACAAATGGAGAAATTGCTACAGAGACGCGTTAAACTGCCCAACACAATATTTGTGGTCAGCTGTGCAGAGGTACTCTCTGGTGAGTTGAGAATTTAGATAGCTTAGAAATATGATATTGAATATTATTTTGTGTAGAAAAATCTAAGGTCCTATTTTACTTTCTTATATTATTCCATTATTTATAAGAAACTAATCTTTGCTGATTTAAACATTATCTACAATTAAGAGCATAGAATGATAGAATTATGATCAGTTTTTCATCTTTTAGCGAGTTTGAATTCCTGTTGAGGCACAATGTGCAAAAGAGGTGGTCCAGCTGGTCTGCGGTGCTCTGGTGGTTCTACCCAGACATTTGTCTGATGTCTTTTTGGTCACCACCAGCACGCTGGTGGTTCTACCCAGACATTTGTCTGGGGTCTTCTGGGTGACCTGCAGCTCGCTGGTAGTTCTACCTGGACATTTGTCTCTGGTATTCTGGGTGACCTGCAGTGTACTCATGGGTCTACCTGGACATTTGTCTCTGGTATTCTGGGTGACCTGCAGTGAACTGATGGGTCTACCTGACATTTGTCTCTGGTATTCTGGGTGACCTGCAGTGTACTGATGGGTCTACCTGGACATTTGTCTCTGGTATTCTGGGTGACCTGCAGTGTATGGGTCTACCTGGACATTTGTCTCTGGTATTCTGGGTGACCTGCAGTGTACTGATGGGTCTACCTGGACATTTGTCTCTGGTATTCTGAGTGACCTGCAGTGTACTGATGGGTCTACCTGGACATTTGTCTCTGGTATTCTGGGTGACCTGCAGTGTACTGATGGGTCTACATGTACCTGGACATTTGTCTCTGGTATTCTGGGTGACCTGCAATGTACTGATGGGTCTACCTGGACATTTGTCTGGGGTATTCTGGGTGACCTGCAGTGTATTGTTGGGTCTACCTGGACATTTGTCTCTGGTATTCTGGGTGACCTGCAGTGTACTGTTGGGTCTACCTGGACATTTGTCTCTGGTATTCTGGGTGACCTGCAGTGAACTGATGGGTCTACCTGGACATTTGTCTCTGGTATTCTGGGTGACCTGCAGTGTACTGATGGGTCTACCTGGTCATTTGTCTCTGGTATTCTGGGTGACCTGCAATGTACTGATGGGTCTACCTGGACATTTGTCTCTGGTATTCTGGGTGACCTGCAATGTACTGATGGGTCTACCTGGACATTTGTCTCTGGTATTCTGGGTGACCTGCAGTGTACTGATGGGTCTACCTGGTCATTTGTCTCTGGTATTCTGGGTGACCTGCAATGTACTGATGGGTCTACCTGGACATTTGTCTGGGGTATTCTGGGTGACCTGCAGTGAACTGATGGGTCTACCTGGACATTTGTCTCTGGTATTCTGGGTGACCTGCAGTGAACTGATGGGTCTACCTGGACATTTGTCTCTGGTATTCTGGGTGACCTGCAGTGTATGGGTCTACCTGGACATTTGTCTGGGGTATTCTGGGTGACCTGCAATGTACTGATGGGTCTACCTGGACATTTGTCTCTGGTATTCTGAGTGACCTGCAGTGAACTGATGGGTCTACCTGGACATTTGTCTCTGGTATTCTGGGTGACCTGCAATGTACTGATGGGTCTACCTGGACATTTGTCTCTGGTATTCTGAGTGACCTGCAGTGAACTGATGGGTCTACCTGGACATTTGTCTCTGGTATTCTGGGTGACCTGCAATGTACTGATGGGTCTACCTGGACATTTGTCTGGGGTATTCTGGGTGACCTGCAGTGAACTGATGGGTCTACCTGGACATTTGTCTCTGGTATTCTGGGTGACCTGCAGTGTACTGATGGGTCTACCTGACATTTGTCTCTGGTATTCTGGGTGACCTGCAATGTACTGATGGGTCTACCTGACATTTGTCTCTGGTATTCTGGGTGACCTGCAATGTACTGATGGGTCTACCTGACATTTGTCTCTGGTATTCTGGGTGACCTGCAGTGTACTGATGGGTCTACCTGGACATTTGTCTGGGGTATTCTGGGTGACCTGCAGTGTACTGATGGGTCTACCTGGACATTTGTCTGGGGTATTCTGGGTGACCTGCAGTGAACTGATGGGTCTACCTGGACATTTGTCTGGGGTATTCTGGGTGACCTGCAGTGTACTGATGGGTCTACCTGGACATTTGTCTCTGGTATTCTGGGTGACCTGCAGTGTACTGATGGGTCTACCTGGACATTTGTCTCTGGTATTCTGGGTGACCTGCAGTGTACTGATGGGTCTACCTGGACATTTGTCTGGGGTATTCTGGGTGACCTGCAGTGAACTGATGGGTCTACCTGGACATTTGTCTGGGGTATTCTGGGTGACCTGCAGTGTACTGATGGGTCTACCTGGACATTTGTCTGGGGTATTCTGGGTGACCTGCAGTGTACTGATGGGTCTACCTGGACATTTGTCTCTGGTATTCTGGGTGACCTGCAATGTACTGATGGGTCTACCTGGACATTTGTCTCTGGTATTCTGGGTGACCTGCAGTGTATGGGTCTACCTGGACATTTGTCTCTGGTATTCTGGGTGACCTGCAGTGTACTGATGGGTCTACCTGGACATTTGTCTCTGGTATTCTGGGTGACCTGCAGTGTACTGATGGTTCTTCCTGGACATTTGTCTGGGGTATTCTGGGTGACCTGCAGTGTACTGATAGGTCTACCTGGACATTTGTCTCTGGTATTCTGGGTGACCTGCAGTGTACTGATGGGTCTACCTGGACATTTGTCTCTTGTATTCTGGGTGACCTGCAGTGTACTGATGGGTCTACCTGGACATTTGTCTGGGGTATTCTGGGTGACCTGCAGTGAACTGATGGGTCTACCTGGACATTTGTCTCTGGTATTCTGAGTGACCTGCAGTATACTGATGGGTCTACCTGGACATTTGTCTCTGGTATTCTAGGTGACCTGCAGTGTACTGATGGGTCTATCTGGACATTTGTCTGGGGTATTCTGGGTGACCTGCAGTGTACTGATGGGTCTACCTGGACATTTGTCTCTGGTATTCTGGGTGACCTGCAGTGTACTGATGGGTCTACCTGGACATTTGTCTCTGGTATTCTGGGTGACCTGCAATGTACTGATGGGTCTACCTGGACATTTGTCTCTGGTATTCTGGGTGACCTGCAGTGTATGGGTCTACCTGGACATTTGTCTCTGGTATTCTGGGTGACCTGCAGTGTATGGGTCTACCTGGACATTTGTCTCTGGTATTCTGGGCGACCTGCAGTGTATGGGTCTACCTGGACATTTGTCTCTGGTATTCTGGGTGACCTGCAATGTACTGATGGGTCTACCTGGACATTTGTCTCTGGTATTCTGGGTGACCTGCAGTGTACTGATGGGTCTACCTGGACATTTGTCTCTGGTATTCTGGGTGACCTGCAGTGTACTGATGGGTCTACCTGGACATTTGTCTCTGGTATTCTAGGTGACCTGCAGTGTACTGATGGGTCTATCTGGACATTTGTCTGGGGTATTCTGGGTGACCTGCAGTGTACTGATGGGTCTACCTGGACATTTGTCTGGGGTATTCTGGGTGACCTGCAGTGTACTGATGGGTCTACCTGGACATTTGTCTGGGGTATTCTGGGTGACCTGCAGTGAACTGATGGGTCTACCTGGACATTTGTCTGGGGTATTCTGGGTGACCTGCAGTGTACTGATGGGTCTACCTGGACATTTGTCTCTGGTATTCTGGGTGACCTGCAGTGTACTGATGGGTCTACCTGGACATTTGTCTCTGGTATTCTGGGTGACCTGCAGTGTACTGATGGGTCTACCTGGACATTTGTCTGGGGTATTCTGGGTGACCTGCAGTGAACTGATGGGTCTACCTGGACATTTGTCTGGGGTATTCTGGGTGACCTGCAGTGTACTGATGGGTCTACCTGGACATTTGTCTGGGGTATTCTGGGTGACCTGCAGTGTACTGATGGGTCTACCTGGACATTTGTCTCTGGTATTCTGGGTGACCTGCAATGTACTGATGGGTCTACCTGGACATTTGTCTCTGGTATTCTGGGTGACCTGCAGTGTATGGGTCTACCTGGACATTTGTCTCTGGTATTCTGGGTGACCTGCAATGTACTGATGGGTCTACCTGGACATTTGTCTCTGGTATTCTGGGTGACCTGCAGTGTACTGATGGTTCTTCCTGGACATTTGTCTGGGGTATTCTGGGTGACCTGCAGTGTACTGATGGGTCTACCTGGACATTTGTCTCTTGTATTCTGGGTGACCTGCAGTGTACTGATAGGTCTACCTGGACATTTGTCTCTGGTATTCTGGGTGACCTGCAGTGTACTGATGGGTCTACCTGGACATTTGTCTCTGGTATTCTGGGTGACCTGCAGTGTACTGATGGGTCTACCTGGACATTTGTCTCTTGTATTCTGGGTGACCTGCAGTGTACTGATGGGTCTACCTGGACATTTGTCTGGGGTATTCTGGGTGACCTGCAGTGAACTGATGGGTCTACCTGGACATTTGTCTCTGGTATTCTGAGTGACCTGCAGTATACTGATGGGTCTACCTGGACATTTGTCTCTGGTATTCTAGGTGACCTGCAGTGTACTGATGGGTCTATCTGGACATTTGTCTGGGGTATTCTGGGTGACCTGCAGTGTACTGATGGGTCTACCTGGACATTTGTCTCTGGTATTCTGGGTGACCTGCAGTGTACTGATGGGTCTACCTGGACATTTGTCTCTGGTATTCTGGGTGACCTGCAATGTACTGATGGGTCTACCTGGACATTTGTCTCTGGTATTCTGGGTGACCTGCAGTGTATGGGTCTACCTGGACATTTGTCTCTGGTATTCTGGGTGACCTGCAGTGTATGGGTCTACCTGGACATTTGTCTCTGGTATTCTGGGCGACCTGCAGTGTATGGGTCTACCTGGACATTTGTCTCTGGTATTCTGGGTGACCTGCAATGTACTGATGGGTCTACCTGGACATTTGTCTCTGGTATTCTGGGTGACCTGCAGTGTACTGATGGGTCTACCTGGACATTTGTCTCTGGTATTCTGGGTGACCTGCAGTGTACTGATGGGTCTACCTGGACATTTGTCTCTGGTATTCTAGGTGACCTGCAGTGTACTGATGGGTCTATCTGGACATTTGTCTGGGGTATTCTGGGTGACCTGCAGTGTACTGATGGGTCTACCTGGACATTTGTCTGGGGTATTCTGGGTGACCTGCAATGTACTGATGGGTCTACCTGGTCATTTGTCTTTGGTATTCTGGGTGACCTGCAGTGTACTGATGGGTCTACCTGACATTTGTCTGGGGTATTCTGGGTGACCTGCAGTGAACTGATGGGTCTACCTGGACATTTGTCTGGGGTATTCTGGGTGACCTGCAGTGTACTGTTAGGTCTACCTGGACATTTGTCTCTGGTATTCTGGGTGACCTGCAATGTACTGATGGGTCTACCTGGACATTTGTCTGGGGTATTCTGGGTGACCTGCAGTATACTGATGGGTCTACCTGGACATTTGTCTGGGGTATTCTGGGTGACCTGCAGTATACTGATGGGTCTACCTGGACATTTGTCTGGGGTATTCTGGGTGACCTGCAGTATACTGATGGGTCTACCTGGACATTTGTCTCTGGTATTCTGGGTGACCTGCAGTGTATTGTTGGGTCTACCTGGACATTTGTCTGGGGTATTCTGGGTGACCTGCAGTGTACTGATGGGTCTACCTGGACATTTGTCTGGGGTATTCTGGGTGACCTGCAGTGAACTGATGGGTCTACCTGGACATTTGTCTGGGGTATTCTGGGTGACCTGCAGTATACTGATGGGTCTACCTGGACATTTGTCTCTGGTATTCTGGGTGACCTGCAGTGTACTGATGGGTCTACCTGCTTTGTACCCCTGGTTCTACCCAGATATGAGTTTGTATCATTTCCCTCTACCACCAATCTCTGAAAAGTTTAAACCAGGGTTTTCCCTGACGCACAAATCCTGCGTCATTGTCACATTTTTGTCTGTTAATGACCCTAAATAAAAAATTGGATGCGTCCATGTGGACGCAGGTTAGCATGAAACGAAAATATTTCATCATTTCAGTTTGCTTACCGATTTGTTGATTGTCCTGATTTCTTTTCTTCTACTTTTATTTTTAACCAGACTGTTTCGCTAATGTTGACGGTTTTTATTCGCTAGTTGGGTTTACATAATCAAACCATTCACCAGGTAAGACAGGTTTACGGTGTATTGATCATATTTTCGTGTCTTTGCTTCTCAGCAGAAGACACAGTCGAACATGTAGAACATGTAGAATAGCATGACTGTTGTTTTGTTTATAAAACGTGTGTTCATGCAGAATTAAACATAACATTCAGTAGCATTGTTTGTACCTTCCATATCTATTATTAATTCTTGAATTACCTTGTCTGCCCAGAACTGGACATCATATTAGCATACATTGCAATACTCAGTATAACATGTAAATTGGAAAGAAGGCGATTTGCTTTGGCTTTGACAAATTTAATCAGCGTTTGCTTGTTATTTTAAGAATGACCCCCAAAATTTTTAAATGACCCCCAATTATGGATGTCTGGGGGTCCAAATGACCCCTAGTCGGCGAAGCCAAGGGAAAACCCTGTAAACAATTTAGGTATAATTTTGATGTATCCAAATCACATCTAAATAACTATATTTTTCTGGCATCATTAATTTCTATGGCAAACTTGTTTAAGGCTATGGCGCTTCCTCTAACATTTTAAAATGCTTACTTAAAAACTTAAGATGTTTATTTCTGTTTTAAAGGCATCATTAATTTCCATGAAAATCTGATCTCCACCTTGAAGTCCACTGTGGCGCAGAAATTGCCACACCTTTGGTACAACTTCCTCATCAAACTTCAGGCTCGAAAGGAGAAGATTGTCAATTTGGAGACGGCCCTCGAGATTTTCTGCAAAGTTCTTCAAGAAAGTCCGCAGTCTAATCGAATGCATGAAGGTTCGTCTGAGCGTACCCTGGATGTGGTGCTCCGCTACCTGCACGTTACTGGTTAGTTTTCGCTCCACAGTATAGTTTGATTAGTTTTATATTTTGGATGTGTTTAAAACTGGTTTAATTTTGATGTTTTAAATTATTGAAAATGTGTAAATTGCTACATAATGAATTAACAGGAAGTTTTTTTTAGTTTTTCATTCATGAGACACATGAGGCAAGGCTCATTTAGTTTCACACCTGGGATAAAATTGCTTGGGTATATTAATAATTTTGGTAACTTTCTCACTATAAAGATATATATAAGATTGACAGAGGTGCCCGTGGCGTAGTGGTAAAGTCACCGATTTGTAACTCCGCTGACTGCTTAGTCTCTCACCACATGGATTGGAGTCTTCCAGCTGACTTGTTGTGCTTAAACCCAGAAATTTGTGTGGGGTCTTCCTCCACCAAATAGCTGGACAATGCTAAAATGATGATAATTTGGCGCTGCGATGTATTTAAAAAAACATAAAAAAAAACTAAGATTGATATTAATTTCTTACCTTGACCTGAAAATCATAGCCAATTACATCAGTTTACAACTAAATTGTTCAATATTCAACTTGAAATTCATTAACAGTTTTTTTCAGTCTTCTTTCAAATGACATGTCTTGTTTCTTTAAATTGAATGTTTTTGGTGGATGACTACATAATAATTCACGCTTCCGCGAGTTCTAAAAATATTATTTGACGCTCCGCCCACTTAGATACAGTTGCTACGCGGCCACAAACAAATATGGCTAAGCAACGGGATTCTACCGACTAGCTCAATAAAATACCAGAAAATATTGGTCTGTCGTACTTACCGAATTCACATAAAGTTTCCCAAAATAATCTTGAAAAGGCAGTTAATATTTTCACACAAGGTTACGTTCATGAGATTAATGTTTATGAAGGTTTCACTAAGGTAAACGTGTCATGCTATCCATCCTTAAGGAAAACTCGGAATCCACATAAAATTAATATTGAAATCATCATCGACACGGAGAAAATTACTGACGCGCATTGTTCATGCAGGGCAGAGTAAGCTTACCTAAAAACTTTCGTTCTAAAATAGTTTAAACTTTGTTAAATACACGTATAATACACGTCAGTGTTTGCTGTTTATCTTAATGACGTCACGTACATGTACCTATAGTATGTATGCAGCACTGTTCGTCTTCGTCACAGTATTTTTGTAAGCTTTTACAACAGATCTAGCTCTATATAAATTAAAATGAAGCATTTAATCATTCTGACCAACAATCGTATTTTGTTTCATGATGAATGTAATGGTGTAAAACGAATGCCGGACAATTCTCAGTCCGGACATTTCTCAGTTAGTGAAATTTGCAGGGTCGGACAATTCTCAGTTGGTTGATTTGCAGGGCCGGACATTTCTCAGTTACTTGTTTTGCAGGGCCGGACAATTCTCAGTCCGGACATTTCTCCGTTAATATATTTCAAGGTATAGCCATATTTGTGATAAAATTGTTGTATAAATCCATTTTGACGTTATAGTGAAAAAATTAAAAAATGATGCAGATATTGTATTTGATATGAACGCATCATGTATTTCACAGATATTTCACAGATATTGAATTGATGTAAACGCATCAATCGCTCTTTGCGTTATTGAAGAACAAAATTCAAGACTGGTACCAATTAAATGTTTTATTGAAAAAGACAAGGTGCGTGTCATAAAACAAATACAAATTTTAAGGTAATTAATATGTAATAAACATACTCAGCACTGAACATAATCTGTAGCACTACAGTCAATGTCACATTCAGTCAGTTTCTAATGGTCCAGACGGACACACTTTCCAATCGCCATCAGGAACTCGCGGACATCCTTGTAACCATGGTGTAAATCCTGGCAAAGTCCCTTCAGTCTCTGCTGATGCGCGACTACAGTCTACTTACGACGTTTCGCAGCTTGGTCTCCTTGCTCGTGTAGATAGACCTCCGTCCCTGTTCCGGCGTTGTTCTTCTGAAGACATGCGATGACCGTCCACAGTGATGGGTGAGCGTGGCCGACGAGGTGGCGGAACCCGTTGTTCCAGGTCTCACACACGTTGTTGGTCCTAGAACCGTTGCTGACAGTCGCCTCATTCACATTCCACACGGTGGGAGGATAACGTGGGGGGATCCGTCGAAACCGACTGTTTTATAACACTTAAGTGGGTTGGCCAATTAAAGAATTTTCGGGGCTTTGGTCAAAGTGTTTGTTATAAAAATCAAGGGGTATAGAAATAATTATTGATGCAATATGTAAGGATAAATAGTTTGTTTGATTCACATGTTTATTTATGATTGACAGCAAAGAAAATGATCTGGTTTTTGATGATTGTCTTTCAGTATTTAATTACAGTGTTGTTTTATAACTCTTTGGTTTAATCAACGTCAAAAATGGATCTATAACAATTGTCACGCCCTACAAATCAACCAACGGACAAATGTCCGGACTGAGAATTGTCCGACCCTGCAAAACAAGTAACTGAGAAATGTCCGGCCCTGCAAATCAACCAACTGAGAATTGTCCGACCCTGCAAATTTCACTAACTGAGAAATGTCCGGACTGAGAATTGTCCGGACCCCGTGTAAAACTACTAAGTAGATCTACAGTTAATATAGATCTACGTTGAACACATTGATTGGTAATACTGAGCTTGGTTGACATCATCCGATGTTGTGTTTTATAAAACCATGCAATTTCAGGTTGTGTGGTCACTCTTCCCATGTAGTGGGCCTTATAAAAACCCTTTAGGGTCTGAAGCTGCACAATTTCTTGTGGGTTCCAGATCGCCAATGCTGTACAAGCATCCCTCAACAATGGAATGTTCCCAGAGGCACAACAATAGATCCAGTGCCCATTAATCATGTCAGTGTTGCTAAACCCAGTGAACAACCAAGAACATGAAAGCTTACACTCTGTCAAATCAACACAAATCAGAAGTAATTACTAGTACATCATCCATATCTGGCTGCATCAATAATAAATTATAAAAGAAAACACATGTTTTACATTTAAGAACTTTATTCATTTCAATCCTCTCCATATGGTATATTGCCCCATTTAAGAAAACATGTTCAAATAAAATATTCACTAGTGGTAGTGCATTGAGAAATAGTCCATGTAGGTATACTAGTAGATCTATACTGGAAATTGTCCTAGAACAATATAATATACAGAAAATCTTAATGTGATGACAAAATGGACAGACAAAATGGACAAACATACTGACTTGTTAAATATTCATACTCAACTATACGTGTAAACTTGAGGTACAAATATTGATTACATAATTTTTTTATATATTCTTCTGTCCAACACAAATAAATATAAACACATTTAGATCTATAATCAATTTTTTTTGCCACATAAAAGCTGGAAACATAAATGAGATAATACAAACTATTATATAGTAGATACATATAGGATTGGTACAAACAACTTGAGTTATGATTAGCATATCGGCCTCACTTCCTACACAATACCAAATATTTAATCAAATCATGCAAAAATAATGCCAAGAAGTAATCAAATGCTTATAATGTCATGTAAAACTTAGTCACATATACTTGTATATTAAAGAAAAAATACAATTGAAATGATTACATTGAAAATGTAACAAATTCTTTGATCAAATTCAGAGCAGAAATGTGAAAGATGTTTCAGCCAACAACAACATTCAAAAGTGTGGGATCTTGCTTTACATCTGCAATCACCAATAACGCTACGAGAAATCTTCAAAGATTTAAATGTAGCAACACAATGACAAGACCCACTTAATTTAGAACTTAAAACAAGAGAGCTCAAATTCAAGGACAACTTTTAGTTACTGGTTACAGGTTTTGTGAGTTTGTTGTTTTCACACAGACTGATTTGTTTGTTGAGAGAACTTCCACGGATTTGCCTTTCATGACAAATTTACTTAGACAATTAGCTGTTTTCTACAGAGACTTTACTTTGCCATATTTATCAAAGAAAAAAACTGGCTAACATAATCCTTCTGTTTGTGATGAAACACCAGTGTCTGGTTCCTCATGGGCTGGGAGTGAACTGTTGTCTTCACTGCTTCATGACACACTGAAATGACATGACAGTTGTCAGACTTTAAAGTGATATTTGACAAGAAGAGTATTTTTCTGCAGATAAGCAGCATTTATTCATCAAATGTGTCATTTTGCAATTTTATTCAGAAAGTTAGCAATGATATTTTAACATAATGAACTTAATTTACCAATTTAGTGAATACAAACTTTATTAGAATTTCAGTTTTGTAACACTCAATATGTGTTTCTTCTTTTTAAGTCCTAGTAACAAAAAAGATCTAGTAAAGCTTTGGTGTGATTGTTTCTAAAGTGTTTAACTGTTATAATGTCTTCTACATGATTATGAAATGTAGCCTATGATAGGCTATACTGCAGTACAATGTATTTGTAAATTGTGTTTTTATAGCAGTGATTAATTTAATGGTTTTCATAAATAAATTTGTGTCAAAAATATGTCATTGCCAATGTTTAATACTGATTGTTTCAGCAATCAGTTGTCATGGTAAACAATATGTAAATCTATATTAATAACAGAATACATTCAAACTTACACTACTTTTCTTGATTTTTTCACTGGGATGTGTACAGCAGACTGGACAGTTCGTTTAGCAGGTAGTTTTCTAACATGTGTACATGAAGAGCCATCTGCGCTGACAGGGCTGGGGTATTCTTTGGTAGGACCAAAACACCATGAAGTGCTAAAGAAAAGAAAAAGCAAATATAACGGGTGAAAAATTTGCTAACCCATCGTGACTCGAACACAGGGCCTCTGACATACCATTTGAACATTCTATCCATGAGCTACCAAGCTTTGCTGTCATTTTGCCAATAACTGTTCACCATAAAAGTTTTTAAAACTATCCCAGTTACACAAACTTGCAATGCAATTCAGAGATCTACATGGCTGTGCATATTTTCAGTAGAAACAAGTACCTGTACATATTAAGCATGGTTATAATTTAATCTTACTACCATAAACATTCCACATATACCAGACAAGTCTATTATCCCAAAATTTAACAGTAAATTGAGATCTGGTCATTCAACTTGACTTAACTTAGCTGATTTACTTTTGTTAGAGCACTGTTCATTTCAAGACTAAAAAAGTCCATAACGTTACCCAACACTTGCATTAAAAGAAAGTTCAGTGTCACAATTATTAACGCATTTTAAGGATTATTCTAGAGCTCAAAAAGGGGCAGGGTGGCACAAACAAGGGGCAGGGTGCTTTCTGCGCGTCGGACAGGGTAAAAATGGCATAATTTTAACGTCACATTGAATTATTACTCAATCTCATTAAAATCACATTCTAACTTTCGCTTCATTACTTTCCGCGGAAAGTAATGAAGCGAAAGTTAGGATGTGATTTTAATGAGATTGAATTATTACTATAACTGTATGTCATATAATTTTATTAGAAAGTCATCAAAAGAAGACATAATTGTGTCTATGTTATATTATTGTAAACCTGTGATTTCATGAACTACATCATACCTTGGAACATACAGCTTTATGTTTGTTCAATCTGGAAACATTCAGTTGTTCACGGGGTCTGCTGCCACGCCTTTATCCAACGTAAACAATTCTCAAGTTCGTGTTTTGGATTAGGGAAACGATAGAATTTCACTCCAACGAGTCTGTCTGGGTACCGCTCATCACTGTTACACGTTCCCCATGCACAACGTAGAACCATTTTGCAAAACTAGCAAATAAATCCGCAAAAAAACTTCAACGCGAGCGTTCGGCCACAGTTCTTGTTTGTGGGAAAAAAATGGCGGATGAATTTATGGTAAACACATCTCTTGATTTGGAGCCTTCCGATTGGCTAAGAGGGTATGCGCTAGTGACTATTTTTAGAACTCGCGGAAGCGTGAATTATGTCAGTTACATTAAATTGTCATTGTAAATATGTTAATTGATTATAATTATTACCTAACCAGACCGGATAGCGCAATCGGTAGAGGGTCAGCTCAGGGTACAAGAGACCCCAGGTTCGATCACTTGCAACAACATATCAAAGTCGTTAAAAAGTGGTAGTTGTATAGCTCCCTTGCTAATGCTCAAGCAAATATAAGGGTAGTTCCATGACTGGTTGGCCCGGTGTCAGGATAATGTGACTGGGTGTGGTATCATGCCAAGTGTTCACTGCATGCTATACACAGTGAAGGCAGCACTATATCTGCTTCAACTGGATACCTTCTCCAGATAACTGAAATACTGTTACTGTCAAAATAAACCCAATAAATAAATAAATAAATAAATAAAATAAGAAAGTAACCATTGCTGATAGAAATTAAATATTTTATTTAAGAACTGTTCTTAAGTTTGATTTGAATCGAAACATTGACTGAAAAAAAGAAAAGAAATTCTGATGAGTTTAACATCATATTTGTAGGTCGTTTTGTTAAAAAAATGAAGTGATAATTAGTCTCTGATGTTATGCTTACTGGACTGACTGATAATTGGTCCGGTAAACTGTGCCAAAAAATTACAATCAGCTATGCATCCATATTGGCCTATAATCTGGGTTGTTTTGTTACTATTTATGATAATATGTATTATTCATTCGAAGTGAAAGCTCAGGTTTCAACTTGAAGCAAGTTATTTGTGACCTAATTATTTAGACAATTTTTTCGTAATCTGTACCAGGTCAGATTGTGTGGTTCTTTGAAAATCTTTAAAAAAAAATGCTAGATGTAAGTTATTTGTGACATAATTATTTAGACATTTTTTTCCCTATTCTATACCAGGTGAGATTGTGTGGTTCTATGAAAATCCAAAACGACGCGGGATTGTTTTCCACCACCCAGAGACCCTAGTGGAGATGTTGAGAGCTATTTTTAGACATGATTTCCGTGAAGTCGTCAACTTTATTCCAGAGTTTGCGGATGTGGCAGGTAAAGGTTCTTTGCCAGATGTTATAAAACATCCATTACACGTTTAAGACCACCCTTAGGTATCTGATTGGTCATATTTAAATATATGTCAAAATCTAACCAATCAGATGCTTAGTCACTTTGGTTTCTAGTATTTGATTGGTCAGATTTGCTAATACATTAAATTATAACCAATGAGATGCTAAAGTCACATTGGCTTCTAGTATTTGGTTGGTCAGATTTGCTAATACATTAAATTCTAACCAATTAGATGCTTCATAGTTTACAGATTCCACAACAATGTTTTCTTCCTTTGCTTGTGTTGGAAATAGATTTTGATCCCATGATTAACACTTCCCATTTATGATTTTGTATTGGCAATTTTGATATTAATAATACCCAAATATAAGTATAGATAATAGCATGTTTTTTTTAATAGCGGCAGTATATTTAAAATTTGTTATTGTTACTGATGCTCTGTAGAGTATTTTGTTAACTTTATGATTTAAACAGACCAATCAAAATGAGTGTTACAAAATGACTTGCTTACATTTGGTTATGTGACCAATCAAAACAAGTGTTACAAAGTTATGTGCTGATGTATATGATAATGGTTATGTTTATGCCTACTAATACAGACCAATTAAAGTAAGTGTTACACATTGATTGGTTGTTATATCATTAGTATATTAGTTAATGTTAATGCCTTGAAAAAGACAAGCAAAAAAAGTGTACCATTAAGGAAGAATAAACAAATTAGATGTGTACTTATTGTTAAAGTTAGAAAAAAAAATCTATATTGTTTTGTTAAAAAATTCTAAAATGTATTAACAATTGAATTGTTTGTTTTTCTTATTTACAACTTTCTCAGGACTTTCTGGTAAGATACGTTTTGTGGTTTGTGCTGTTGTTCCTTTAATCCAATGGATATAAGCATTCCCTCGACCAATGAATTTTTGTGTTTGAGTCCCGGTTTGGGCAAGAACTTTCATGTGAAGAGGTCTTACAGCATAGAGAGAGTATTAAGGGGAGACTATTCACAAATCAGCATTTAGAAAGTACTTAGGGGAGACAATTCACAAATCAGCATTTAGAGAGTACTGAGGGAAGACAATTCACAAATCAGTATTTAGAGAGTACTGAGGAGAGACAATTCACAAATCAGTATTTAGAGAGTACTGAGGGGAGACAATTTACAAATCAGCATTTAGAGAGTACTGAGGGGAGACAATTCACAAATCAGTATTTAGAGAGTACTTAGGGGAGACAATTCACAAATCAGCATTTAGAGAGTACTGAGGGGAGACAATTCACAAATCAGTATTTAGAGAGTACTGAGGGGAGACTATTCACAAATCAGCATTTAGAAAGTACTTAGGGGAGACAATTCACAAATCAGCATTTAGAGAGTACTGAGGGAAGACAATTCACAAATCAGCATTTAGAGAGTACTGAGGGGAGACAATTCACAAATCAGTATTTAGAGAGTACTGAGGAGAGACAATTCACAAATCAGTATTTAGAGAGTACTGAGGGGAGACAATTTACAAATCAGCATTTAGAGAGTACTGAAGGGGAGACAAATCAGGACATTGATAGTGAATTGACAGTGGTCATTTATAATTTAAATCATTTATAATTTAAACATTTTAATATGTATTTGGACAAAGTCCGTTTTTGTCAGATTTGACGTGTGAGGTGGCATCTGTAAATATACATGATTTGTTATATTACAAAATGGTGGCATTGCCATAATGATCATAATTGTGCTGGTTTAGTGTATCTCTCAGTTGGCGCCCATGGCGTAGTGGTATGGTCGCTGATTTATAACTCCTCTGACTGATTCGCCTCTCACTGCGAAGGTTCGAGTCCCGTTGAGAGTGTGGGACTTAATGAGAGAAGGTCTTCCAGCTGACTTGCGGTGTGCCTGTTGTTCTACCCAGACACGTGTCTTGTGTCTTTCTCCACCAAAAAGCTGGACGTTGCTTTAATGATCACAAAATTCTCGCTGCAATGTATTTTAAAAACAGATCTACCTACTATAACAGCAACAAAGATTTGGTTGGTATCTTTGCACTGTTTATATGAAATCAAAACAGAGCCATCAGGAATAGCTGCAATTTTCCATATTTTGTCTGTGTGACATATACTTATCCTTAAAAAAACATACATGTGAACTTTTTCTGAGGCCGAAGTGGGAGATTTTCACTTGCAAAGTGGGAGATCTGCTATTTTTGTATAAACCAAGAAGGAAGTTGTCTGTTTCTAAATAGGGAAATGTCTGAAAATGTGTAAAACACCCCTCAATTTAAAGTAATTTATTTTGAACCTTAAAAGAGAGTGTCTCCCTCCAATAGTGAGAGAGTTTACATCTATGAAAAAACTAAAAAATAACCTTCGAAACTTCAGAAATGGGACCCGAGAATAGTCATAGACTTGTAACTCCTCAGCCTCTCACCACATGGGTTTTGGGCAGGGATAGGGTGAGAACTTTCATGTGGGTACATTTTCCAGCAAATCTCCACTGTGCCGGTGGTTCTACCCAGACATAAGTCTGGGATCTTCCTATACCAATAATTAGCTAGACATCAGCAGTATGACCATAATTGTGTTGGTGTAATGTAACCAATAATCAAACTTTAGAAAATACAAAAATGCATAATTATTTTCTTAAATAAATCAATAAAGAATTAATTTTGCTATTGCTCACATTGTATTTGCGACAGGCCACAATAGCTCAGGTGGTAGAGCGCCGGCTTGCCGATCGGGAGGTCGTTGGTTCAAACACCTGCCGGGTCAAACCAAAGACTTTAAAGTTGGTAGTAGTGGCTTCCCTCCTTACGCTCGGGACTAAGGGGACAGCTGTACTCGTCGGTGTCAGTATAATGGACCAGTTGGGTTCAGTCACTGGGCACGTCATATGTGCCCCTGTGC
Organism: Sinonovacula constricta; assembly: GCA_007844125.1. Lineage (NCBI taxonomy): Eukaryota > Metazoa > Mollusca > Bivalvia > Cardiida > Solecurtidae > Sinonovacula > Sinonovacula constricta. Next base: position 7,735,525 of record CM017573.1, read on the forward strand.
TATAATGATAGAAATTTCGCTGCACAGTATCGGTAAAATGCCTGCAAATCCCAATCCCATTGTTTTTGCAGGCATCACAGAGAGCCAGTTTGAAGAGTTAAAAGACCAATTCTTACTACGAGGGTTGATGACAGTGGAGCTACTTAACTACATTCTCCAGCACTTTAGGCTCAGCCTAGAGTCTCGAGAGACCTTTATTGACCTTATGCTCAAGTTTGACCTTTGCTACGAGGTCAATGACATCGTGAGTGCACCGGGTACACTGGGGTCATCACGAGTACTCCACTTTCCCTGGTTCCATGATGCCAAGCCTCCAGTGGATTATGAGAAGAAGTGGCCTGCAAAGGTAAACAAAATTGATAACTCACTACATGTTGAGCTATTAATGTAAGATTCTGCATTTTACATAAAAAAAATCTGGCTGCTTTAGGCTTTGTAAAATTTATTAAAAAGGTCAGGAAAAAAACCCAGCAGAACGTAACTTTTTTCCTTTTTTTTAAGCTTACTTTCTCTGTCAGAAATAGTTTGAATATTGTGCAATCATTGAAAATTGTAAATTGACAATCATCAATATCTAATCCACAGATTCCCGCTAATACCATTGAGTTACAATTTCGTGTCCACTTCTTAAGGAAAAACCTTCCAAATTTCTTTGAGAAACTGTCAGCTCGCCTCCAGTCCTATGTCACAGAGCGTGTTGACTGGAAGGATGGAATTCTAGCCGAGAGAAATCGATCCTTGCTGATTTTGAAGAGAAAGAAAGTTGACGGTCGTGGGTTGATTGTGTTGTCCGTGCGAGGAGCAGATCTACAAGAGTTGTGGTTCTTGGTTCTGACGCTGAGAGCCGACATGCTTGCTTTGCTTCAGGTAGGAAATGGAGATTTCTTTTTAACTGTCAGTGAAGTCGGGAGGCTCCGGGTTCGATCCCGGGCCGTGACATACCAAAGTCGTTAAAAATGGTAGTGGTATAGCTCCCTTGCTAACGCTCAAGCAAATATAAGGGTAGTTCCACGACTGGTTGGCCCGGTGTCAGGATAATGTGACTAGGTGTGGAATCATGCCAGGTGTTCAAGGCATGCTATACACAGTAAAGGCAGCACTATATCTGCTTCAAGTGGACACCATCTCCAGATAACTGAAATATTGTTGGTGGGACGATAAACCCAATAAACAAACATATCTGTGCTAAATACTCAGGGTTTTTTATTTTGTATTATGTATGTTACATGTCAAGGTTGATATACTTATAAACAGAGACTGAGCAGCAAATAGTGTAGATCCTGATCAGACAGCTCCCAGCAGGGATATATATATGTTACATGTCAGGGTTGATATACTTATAAACAGAGACTGAGCAGCAAATAGTGTAGATCCTGATCAGACAGCTCTCAGCAGGGATATATATATGTTACATGTCAAGGTTGATATACTTTGGCATATTAATACATGAATAGCAGGCTAATTGTTAATGTACAAGAAAGTTAAGAATGGAAAGGAATTGGTCTCTGTTAAAAATAGATATCGACGAAGGAGCAGATTATCCTGATAACGGTATAAAATGGATAGGAAAAACCTGTTTGCAATGAGGAGTTGTGCTTTATGCTTGACTGTTAACACAGGTCTGGGGCATCAATGAACAGCATTTTGCAGGCAACCATGGATTATTTAGTTATTTGAAGAAATTTTGGTCCAAACTGTCAGATACCACCTTTATAGAGTTTGATGCTGAACTTAACTTACAGTTATCAAGTAATCTGACTTAATTAGTAATTTGTTAATTAGTAATTTATTAATTAGTAATTTGTTAATTAGTGATTTGTTAATAAGTAATTTGTTAATTAGTTTAATTAGTGATTTGTTAATTGTTTGTTAATTAGTGATTTGTTAAGAAGCGGCTCTCTTTTAGATTTAAATCCAAGCATGATCTTTGATTTCAGGAGTGGCCATTTGTGAAGGTGGACATGAATCTGGTGTGTTTCCACTGCCTCTTGAAGGGGGAGGAGTCGCCGTATCTGTTCCATGGGGATATCCTTAACAAGAAGTGCCCCGAAAGCATCCACATTATACGATGTCCCAAATCCAAGGATGAGATTCCGGCCTGTACTGTTCGGCCCCTTGACCCAGGTATGTAGATCAAAGGCATTGTAAATGTCTTTCTTTGGAGTTTTCACATAAGATAGGAGAATTATGCCACCCTCCTGGGAGCTCATAGTGTTGCAGGGGTTCATTCCCTTGGTGTTGAAGGGGTTCATTCCCTTGGTGTTGAAGGGGTTCATTCCCTTGGTGTTGAAGGGGTTCATTCCCTTGGTGTGGAATTGGTTCATTCCCTTGGTGTTGAAGGGGTTCATTCCCTTGGTGTTGAAGGGGTTCATTCCATTGCTGTTGAAGGGGTTCATTCCCTTGGTGTTGAAGGGGTTCATTCCCTTGGTGTTGAAAGGGTTCATTCCCTTGGTGTGGAAGGGGTTCATTCTCTTGGTGTAGAAGGGGTTCATAAAGTGAAGAAAATTATGCCACCCTCCTGGGAACTCTTGGTGTAGAAGGGGTTCATAAACTGAAGAAAATTATGCCACCCTTCTGGGAAGTCTTGGTGTGGAAGGGATTCATTCCCTTGGTTTGGAAGGGGTTCATAAAGTGAAGAAAATTATGTCACCCTCCTGGGAAGTCTTGGTGTAGAAGGGATTCATTCCCTTGGTTTGGAAGGGGTTCATAAAGTGAAGAAAATTATGCCGCCCTCCTGGGAACTCTTGGTGTGGGAGGGATTCATTCCCTTGGTTTGGAAGGGGTTCATAAAGTGAAGAAAATTATGTCACCCTCCTGGGAAGTCTTGGTGTGGAAGGGATTCATTCCCTTGGTTTGGAAGGGGTTCATAAAGTGAAGAAAATTATGCCACCCTTCTGGGAACTCTTGGTGTGGAAGGGATTCATTCCCTTGGTTTGGAAGGGGTTCATAAAGTGAAGAAAATTATGTCACCCTCCTGGGAAGTCTTGGTGTGGAAGGGATTCATTCCCTTGGTTTGGAAGGGGTTCATAAAGTGAAGAAAATTATGTCACCCTCCTGGGAAGTCTTGGTGTGGAAGGGATTCATTCCCTTGGTTTGGAAGGGGTTCATAAAGTGAAGAAAATTATGTCACCCTCCTGGGAAGTCTTGGTGTGGAAGGGATTCATTCCCTTGGTTTGGAAGGGGTTCATAAAGTGAAGAAAATTATGCCACCCTTCTGGGAACTCTTGGTGTGGAAGGGATTCATTCCCTTGGTTTGGAAGGGGTTCATAAAGTGAAGAAAATTATGTCACCCTCCTGGGAAGTCTTGGTTTGGAAGGGATTCATTCCCTTGGTTTGGAAGGGGTTCATAAAGTGAAGAAAATTATGTCACCCTCCTGGGAAGTCTTGGTGTGGAAGGGATTCATTCCCTTGGTTTGGAAGGGGTTCATAAACTGAAGAAAATTATGTCACCCTCCTGGAAACTCTTGGTGTAGAAGGGGTTCATAAACTGAAGAAAATTATGCCACCCTTCTAGGAACTCTTGGTGTGGAAGGGGTTTATTCCCTTGGTTTGGAAGGGTTTTATTCCCTTGGTTTGGAAGGGGTTCATAAAGTGAAGAAAATTAGGCCACTCATATTGGACCTCGTGGTTTGGTTCTACCCAGACATTTGTCTGGGTTGTTTTTTTCAGAAAAATAACTGGGTGTCACTATAGTGATCATCATTGGTCACTTCCATGGATTTCAAAAAACAACAACAAAGAACGTGTAAGGGCAACAAAGAAATAAGTAGGATGGCTTTAAGAATGACCATAAATTTCTCACAGTAATGTATATCAAAAATATAAACAATGAAACTTTTGTCTCATCAATGCAAAATGTTGCAATATTTTCATTTCAGAATTCTGTGCGAAGGACCTTGATAAACACATGATAGTGATCACAGACTTCCTTCGTAGAAATTTAGATGTGGTAGATAGTGGAGGTAACTTTTTTAAATATAAGAGTTATTGTAATTACATATTTAAAAGAAATAAATACCAGACCTGGTAGCGCAATCGGTAGAGCGTCGGCTCCAGGTACGGGAGGCCCCAGGTTCAAACCTGGGCCATGACATATTAAAGATGCAAAAAATGGTAGTGGTGTAGCTCCCTTGCTAACGCTCAAGCAAATATAAGGGCAGTTCCATGACTGGTTGGCCCGGTGTCAGGATAATGTGACTGTGTGTGGTATCATGCCAAGTGTTCAGGGCATACTGTACACAGTGAACGCAGCACTATATCTGCTTTAAGTGGACACTGTCTCGAGATAACTGAAATACTGATGGAAGGACGATAAACCCAATGTGAGAAAGTCTTCCAGCTGACTTGCACCGGTGGTTCTAACCAGACATGTGTCTGTGGTCTTCCCCCACCAAAAGCTGGACGTTGCTATAATGATCATAAATGGTCGCTTCAATGTATTTAGTCAAAATCCAACCATTGTCTAATCAGGAACATTTCAAAATATTGTCTCCCTTGTCAGGTAGAGTCTAAAGTTGTCTAAATAGTAATTAGATTCTTTTAGTTGAAATCCTTAGACATTTTTAGGTTGCGCTCTTTTGGGGGGGGGATGGTTTTGCTACTTACAGCAATTTATGTGTAAATATTTGCCGTAAATATATCATAATACTTATAGACATATGTTCGATAAACAACAATAGGAACAAATATATCATAGTACTTATAGATATATGTTCGATAAACCATAATATGAACAAATATATCATAGCACTTATAGATATATGTTCGATAAACAGCAATATGAACAAATATATTATAGTACTTATAGATATATGTTCGATAAATAACAATATGAACAAATATATTATAGTACTTACAGATATATGTTCGATAAACAGCAATATGAACAAATATATCATAATACTTATAGATATATGTTTGATAAACAGCAATATGAACAAATATATCATAGTACTTATAGATATATGTTTAATAAACAACAATATGAACAAATGTATCATAGTACTTATATATGTTTGATAAACAGCAATATGAACAAATGTATCATAGTACTTATATATGTTTGATAAACAGCAATATGAACAAATGTATCATAGTACTTATATATGTTTGTTAAACAGCAATATGAACAAATGTATCATAGTAATAAGAGATATGTCAGATAAGCCAGAAAATGAGCATGTATATTGCGGGGAAGCTACACAAACCATCCTAATATAAGCACAAAAGTAAACACACCAAAGAGTACAAGCATAAAAACAGAGTTATTCCAATAAAAGGACCTACTTGCAGAGAGAGTATTAATGGGAGACAATTCACAATTTAGCATTGAGAGAATATTCAAGGGAGATAATTCGCAAATCGGCTGTGAGGAAGTATTAAGGGCATACAATTCACAAAATCAGTATTGAAAAGGATACTGAGTAGAGACAATTCACAAATCAGCATTGAGAGAGTGCTGAGGGGAGACTATTCCCAAATCGTCACTTAGATAATACTGAGCGTAAACTATTTACGAACATCTTAATTGTACTTGTAGGGTTGCTGTCGGACCTGTCTCTAAATAGGATCGCTGCTGAGCTGGGCTTTTTGTGGCACTCGGTCATGATTGAGTTGAAACTTACGCAGTCTGAGATAAATATCATTCAGATGGATTATCAACAACAAAGTCATAGGATGATAACACAATGTCTCTTCAAGTAAGTAAAAACTTAACACTTGGTTCAAAAACCTGCTGAATATAAATTCAATCGGCTTAGTTTAAACATATTTATTTATAGTCAATTGGGAAACAAGTCTTTTCAACTTATATCAATATCTCTCAACTGCCTACTTTCTGGGTAGAACCAGTACTCAGGTACTGAATACCTGGAGCAATGTGCAGTAAATGGTCTTGCTCAGGGATTAACATCACGTGGGCAGTTTTCTGGGATCGGGATCCGCTGATCTGGAGTCCAATGTTTTAACGACTAGACCACGGATGCCCACAAATATATAAATCGGCTTTAATATTCTCGTTTATTAATACACTTTGGTCTTACAACAAAAAGAACATTTTAAGGGGTTTGTTCTACAGAAATGCGTAGGTATCTCTTATGAAGAAAATAATGAGGATTGAATGGGACGATCCTGTTAAAGGTGGAAACCGACAGTTTGCTTATATCTAATATATGTAACAATATCTCACCTCTGTTTGGGGTATTTGTACATATTTTCTGCAGAAAAGAAATCATACTTTAGTCTAAGCCTTGATGATTTTCAACTATATCTCATTTTTAGGGTAGTAAAACTTGTTAGTCATTACTTAAAATGCCCATTTTTTTCAACTCTGTAAGTAAGAATAATTGGGATTCGTGCTTAAAATAGACATCGACGTCACAGCGGATGATGTGGATGAGTAATAAGTGGTCATGTGGATTTCTTAATTTGAAAATAGCTTACTTTGCAGCGTGGCTCAGATAGGAAATACATGTTTGTAATGAAGATTGTGGCGTTTTTGGTACACTTTTCAGACAGATGTAGGACATCGATAAACAACATTTTTTGAGATCTGTTGAAATAACAATAGTTTACTAAGATGATTAATGAAAATAGTTTTGGTCCAAACTGATACCACCGTTAAGGAAATTTCTTACTTTAAATGAGATAAAATGATTAAAGATTCTGTTATATTTATGGATAACAGCCATGGTGTGTACATGTATAGTGAAACTACTTTAACTTACCTTCTAAGGTAAGGGAGCATCATTAAATTTAGGATGAGTGAAAATGAGCAAGCAGATGTGAAACATCACAAATTTTGTGGTTGAATTAAACTGTTGCAGCAATTCAGTTCAAGTCAAGTTTCTTAAATTATCTGGCCATTGAACACCATAAAACAAGAGTAGGAATAACAAGAAAGACAACTCTTAAAACCTTTGCCAAGTTTTCACAAAATGAATTACCTCCCCTAATATTCTGATATTCACTGTTTTCTTCTAGAAATTGTTTATACAAGTACTACATGTATTTTATGTTCTATATTATATTTATTTTTAATTGTAAGAGGATAAAATAGATAAAACAATTTTTATTTTTTGTGTCACCTTTAAGCCTCAGTGAGGACAGCATGAAAGTATAATAGTTAATTTTCTACCTTATGATGTGCCACAGTAAAGACAAAGAGGCTATTTATCCATTTTTGTGTATGATTCTATTTTATTTCACAAGTGGTCATGGAACAGTATATTTCTTCTGTGACCATGGTTAAAATACAAAATAATCATACACTAAAATTGACAATTTTTTTTTATATTTCATGCTTATTTTATCTTTAAACTTTATTTCAATCAACTTTTTTGCCCAGTCTGGTATTTCTCACTCTTTCAGCGGAAAGCATGAAATAAAGAGCAATATAAATTGAAAGAAAATAGTTTCGTTATCAAATTGTAACAAATGGTCTGAACTGAATTAGGGCGTTGTGCTCAGATGAGCTAAAAAAGGAGTCGCGACATGTCCAAGACTGAGGAATGGGATTTGCCAGCATTTTTGCCGATACTGTGCAGCGATATTCTATCATTATAGCACAGGGACACTTATGAGGTGCCCAGGGACTGAACCCAGCCAGTCCATTATACTGACATGGATGAGTCAGGCATAATGCTGTCCCCTTAGCCCCGAGCGTTAGGAGGGAAGCCACTACTACCAACTTTAAGGTCTTTGGTTTGACCTGGCTGGGGTTTGAACCCATGACCTCCCGATTCGCAAGCCGACGCTCTACCACTTAAGCTATTTCGGCCGGTCCTGTCAAAGATTGAAACTACAAACCAAACAAACAGTGCAGATTTTTTTTTTCAGACTGCTGTCTGTAAAGTTATTATAAACGGGATTAACACTATTTGCCAAAACCGAATCAATTAATGCTTGGCAGCTTAATTCAGTTCTGTTTTTGATTTTGATTTTGAAATTCATTGCAGCGAACATTTATGATCATTATAGCAACATCCAGCTTTTTGGTGGAGGAACACCCCAGACACATGTCTGGGAAGATGCATCTGTGCATCGCAAGTCAGCTGCAAGACCGCACATTTAGTCCTTTGCCCCGAATGGGACTTGAACCCACGCAGCAAGAGGCTAAGCAGTCAGAGGAGTTACTAGTCAACGACTCTATCACTATGCCACGGGTGCCTCCGTTGCACACCTTATACTATATATATATATATATCGAATACAATCAATCGCCGACCCATCTTCACTGTACGTGGGTTTGAGTTCCGGCGGAAGTGAAAACTTACCATTCGAAGCAGTTCCAGCAGACCAGCAGTGCAATGGTTGTTCCACCAAGACCTGTCTGGACTTTATCCGACCTTTGAATTTGAAGCATTTTGATTGGTCAAGATCTTTTCACATGCGATTCCGAAAAAAGTATTAACTACTAATATTGACCTTTACTATTCTCAAATGTTAATTTTTCATGTGCATTGTAAACAAACATGGTGTCACATAGCAAGCAGACGAGAATGTTTCTAACCATGTCTCCGGACAATTTGGAAGCCTTGAAGCAAAATATTGCATCAAAACCAAAAATTAAATGTTAAAAAATATGTTCTAGATCTGAGTTTTTATTAAATAGTAAGTCTTCATTTTGGTAACATACTACATAAAAATGATCATATGTTTAGTTGAGGTCAATATTATCAAACCATCAGAATGCTTCAAATTCAAAAGGTATATAATATAACAAGTAAATACTAATGTTGAGGTCGATATGTAGTTCTGCTGACCTGGGTATAGTGATATCGACCTCAACATTAGTATTTATTTGTAAAATAATAGCTGGTTCCTGTCCTAATGAACATAATTGTGTTGCAGGGATTCATTATTAATAATTGATTAATAATTAATAATTTTTGTACAGGTGGAAAGAGAAGAACAGTAATAAAAGTGATGCTAAGAACATTGCGGATCTGCTCTCAGCTCTCGAGAGGGCCGGACTAAGAGACTTGGCCGACCAGTATAGAGAGGATAACCCTGGTATGCAGCGATATTTTTTCATTTGAAAAGTATGAGATAAAAAAGTGCACATATTTGAAAACAATGAGATTTTTTAAAAATTATTGAGATTTTTTAGTAATCTTTGACAAAAGTTTTATTTTTGCGCATTAATACAAATAATGTACATTCATTGTATTAAAACATTAAATCTTAAAAGTCGGAGTTTATTTGTTTATTGGGTTTATCATCCCACCAACAGTATTTCAGTTATCTGGAGACGGTGACTGCTTGAAGCAGATATAGTGCTGCCTTCACTGTGAATAGCAATTCTTGAACACCTGGCATGATACCACACCCAGTCACATTATCCTGACACCGGGCCAACAAGTCATAGAACTACCCTTATATTTGCTCGAGTGTTATCAAGGAAGCTATACCACTACCATTTTTAACTACTTAGGTTTGTCGCAACTAGGATTGATCTCTGGGTCTCCTACCGGGAGCCAATGCTCTACTGCTTGCGCTTACAGGTCCAGTCAGTTGTAAATTATGTTGTATCAAAATCAGAATTAATATTTTTTGTATACTTTCAGGTTCCTAAGTCAAGAAAGGATGATGGGACAGAAATAAAACCTTACTCAGGCTACAATGACATTCACCGCCTGATTCCGCTGTATTGAGATACAAAAAAAGTTCGGCAGAATATATCTTCCCATAACATTCGTAAATGTTGTTATGTGTTCACATCAGTAGCTATGACCCCACGTAAATTAACTTTTTTTTGGACAAGAAGAATTTGAGAGCCTGACAGTGTGAAGATAATGAATTTTATTGTGTGGATAAAATAGTTAGTTTATATAAACATACATCAAGGTGAATAAGGGGGCGCTTGTGGTGGAGTGGTTATGGTCGCTGACTTGTAATTGCTCACTTTTCATGTGGGAAGGTTTTCCAGCTAACCTGGTGCGCCGGTGGTTCTACCCAGGCATAAGTCTGGAGTTTTTTTCCACCAATAATTAGCTGGATGTTGCCCATATTTGTGTCGGTGTGCTATAACAGCAAACAAGTAAACAAGGTGAAGAATGGGGCGTTGGTCTTGATTCATAATAGCCAAGCATACGATATGGCATCTTTCTTTTGCTTTCTATTTATGACAGCTTTCTATTGATGACAGCTTTCTATTTATGACAGCTTTCTATTTATGACATAAAATAAGAGATCTGCACTGTAATTCTGGGTGTGATCAGATGTAATGTCTCAACAATTTAAATTCTTAGGGGTTGGCTCCAGACCTTATGGGGGCCCGATGGGGGCGTGGTTTAACCTGAGATTTTGTAGCTATGTACATGTAATCACAAGCTTAGTTTCAGTGAAGGAATTTATTAATTACCGGTACATGTTGACACCACTGCTATGTTCAGCCTGGAAAGTCTAGTTCTTCTGAAATAAAACCATTTTTGGTCAATTTGGATGAACAGCAATAATATAAATCTATCTGCAGACTGAAAAATTGTGTTGTATAAAATTTGTTTTTGTTGTGTTTTTTCCAAGAAATTAATAACATTTCATCTATTTTGAGGAGAAATGTAAAGGATTATACAGAAATATAAAAAAGCTTATTTCTGAAATTTCAATATGGCACATTTCTGAAGTTTCAATGTGGTTATAAGCTCAAAGTAGCAAAGTTAAAGTGTCATGCAAAAATACAGACATGTAGCAAACTATGCAATGAAGATATTTCATTTGATTGAAATCTATGACTTGAGCAATTCTTACTTAAGAATGCCTGCCTTAGATTTAATTGTTTTAATAGATAGTCTCAGGTATTTTTGTAAACTGTTGTAATTTATTGCAGAATTTTGTTGAACAAAGAAAATAATAATTTTAAAAACCTATAAAAACTAAAGCAACCTAAGGTGAAGACCTTACATGCTTTTTCTCTGGATTTAATCTGTCACAATATCTCATGAAAGAATGTTACGGTAGCTGACAAATTAATTTGTAATACTGTATTTTGGGGTTTATCGTCCCGCCAACAGTATTTCAGTTATCTGGAGACGTCCACTTGAAGCAGATATAGTGCTGCCTTCACTGTGTATAGCATGCCGTGAACACCTGGCATGATAGCACACCCAGTCACATTATCCAGACAGCGGGCCTACCATTTGTGGAACTACCCTTATAATTGCTCGAGCATTAGCAAGGGAGCTCTACTTTTGCCCTACTTTATTCACGGAAGGTCACTGGTCAGCCTGTTAAGTCATAACCCTAGCCTGTGACTCGCCAACAATCCATATGCTTAACAAATAGACCAATGGGCTTGTTTCTGTTTATGTCGGGTACAATTGGTGCAATTGCTGGATTCGTATCCATTTTCTATGAAGAATATTTTTTAATATTTTAGTATAAATTTGGTCATAAGTTGTTATTTTTTTTTAAAATAAGCAAATATTTATATTTCTGAGTATACTTAGGATAAAAAGTTTTTTGTTTCATCGAAAAAGTGTCATATTCAAGTTTTTTGTGACAGGATTTAATTGATAATGACTTATGTTCATCTAAGTATTTGCTCTAAGAAAAGAACATTGTAACAAAAGTTTGGCACTTTTGGCCATATATTAAGATGGCCATTTTGATATTCTTGTGTGTGTTTTTGTAATTTAATTTAAACAGCATGAAGTGTGAGTAGATGATGCTGGCATTTTTTAATTTAATATATTGTAACATTGAAAATGGTTGTTTTTTTTACTAGCTATAAGTATTCTGAAGTTGTCTGTGTTTGTATTAGTATTATGTTCTTAGGATGTTGGTAAATTTGGATTAAGTAGCAAATGTCTTGATTTCATTGTTTTGCTACACTGTGATATTAAAATTAATGTTAATCCAATTTGTAAAAAAAAAAATCTTTTTTTATAAGCTTTACTGTCTTCTTGTAATCAAGATATTGCTGTAAGTTAATGTCTGTTTAATTGGGAGATATGTAGACCTCAGTTGTTTGTGGTTTATGGTTTTTTTTTACATCAACAAATCTTAATGTATTTTTTTAATTATCTTAATTTGCCAATTAAGAGGACTTTTACAACTAAAGTAAATAAAGAACTTTACTGTAAATTAATAAAGAACTTGACTACAAAATAATAAAGAACTACAAGTTAATGATGAACTTGACTACAAGTTAATAAATAACTTGACTACAAGTTAATAAAGAAATTTCCTTAAAGTTAAGAACTTCACTACAAAAAAGAACTTGACTACAAATTAATAAAGAACCTGACTGCAAGTTAATAAAGAAATTGACTACAAGTTAATAAAAAAACTTTACTACAAGTAAATATAGAGCTTGGCTACAAATTAATAAAGAACTTGACTACAAGTTAATAAAGAACTTGACTACAAGTTAATAAAGAACTTGACTACAAATTAATAAAGATCTTGACTACAAGTTAATAACGATCTTGACTACAAGTAAATAAAGATCTTGATTACAAGTTAATAAAGAACTTGACCACAAGTTAATAAAGAGCTTGACTACAAGTTAATAAAAAGTTTGACTACAAGTTAAGAACTTGTTTGTTAAGTTTTTCACCTACCTCTCTTTAGTTCAGGTTGTCCATTGCACTCTTTTTAATTCTAGCAGGGTGATAGGGGAGAGAACATTTATGTTACCTATTTCAAGGAGAGCTTTCATCTAGTTGCACATTTTCTTCCTGTGCTTAACGTATGTGAAATAAGATCATTTTGGTACATTTTGGTACAATTGTTAGAAGGGTGTTGTGGGGTTTCTACTGGAACAGATGGTAAATAATCAAGATTGAATGTTTTTTAACTCTTTGCTAAGCTTTAAGTAATCAGGTTAAGGAATGTCCTGTAAATCCAGCAACTTCCCGCTCAGAATTCAGACGCGTATCTGTGCCGTTTTTGAAGTGACTCACAATTACAAGGGAAATAACCTTTGTAGTAATACTTTTGAATAGATTCGGTTCTTTTCTAATGAATATCAGGTAAAATGCGGACATGCTAGGAACTTAAGGCAAAATATGAACGACTAAAATTCTGACGTGTATAAGTTTAATTATTTTAAACCTTTTCAACTTAATTGGTGTGGTAATATGATTTTATAACATAGAAACTACGGAAATAAAATATATCATTCCTAGTCAGGGTAAGGCATCAACTTTCTAAGTGTTTTGGTACTTTTAGATTTTCTTTTTTTATGGAGGTTATGCACATGCGTAAAGGCAGAAACGCACCTGGAATTTTCCCTATTTGCTAATAAATCTCAGTTATTATATTCTTTTACCTATGCGTGACAGTTTTAGCAAAAAACCAAGATTAGGAGAGGAATAAGTCTGAGTGTTGCGACATGTATCCCATAATTTTCAACCAAACCTTATGTTGTGGGTACTCATTGAAATAATCTGATCGAGACGATTCTAATGAGTTCCTGGTATAAAGGGTTTGGAGGAGAAATAAAGAAGTTAGCAGGAGCTGTATATTCCATAATTCTCAACCAAGCCTTATAGTGTGGGTACTCATTAAAATTGTCATGTCAAGACGATTCTAATGAGTAGCAGTTTTTAGGGGTTTAAAGGAGAAATGACAGAGTCAGCAGGCGATGCACTAGTCTTTATCAGGAACTCTGGGAAAGAGTATTGGGTTCGAGCCTCGGACAGGCTACATATTTCCTGAGTGTTACATTATCATTGCAAGGCATTTTTAAAAATATTTCCTTTATGAGGAAGCTCAATTACGATTTCATAAACTTGCAATGGCTCGAGACAGACTGCGATGTGATATCACATATAAAGTTCCAAATTTAAGCAATTCTTACAACTAAAGAGTAGTAGGAAAAAACAATTCATGTCTATAGTCTTAGCAAGTTAACAATGTTCACTCCTGTGTTTGATATTTAGTGCTTTCTTTAGAACAATTTTTATCTTTTGTATGTATTGTATATAACAAATGTCTGGAAAAATGTTGTTGTGTGTCAATGGCAAGTTTCTGTTAAATGAAGTTTAACCCTTTCATTTATAGTTCATCTATAATTTTGAAAATTCACTTCACTTTGTTGTTTTTCTTTAAAAGAGATAAAAGGATTTATCCTTTTTAATAAATGTGTGTTCAACTTGTAATAATAGATTTAAGGTTGAACCAGTCTACACATAAAGCCTTAGTCATGCAGATTCTGCTAATGATTGTGAATGGTTTGTAAAGGCGTAAAATGGAATATGTGTGTGAATGGTTTTTAAAGGCGTAAAATGGAATATGTGTGTGAATGGTTTTTAAAGGCGTAAAATGGAATATGTGTGTGAATGGTTTGTAAATGCGTAAAATGGCGTATACATGCAGGAAAGGTTTAAATCAATTTTAATTATTGTGTCTAGAAATATCTATGTACCTAGTATCTGGTTATACATGTTCCATAGTGTGTGTTAATTTCTTTTTTTTTGTCCTTCAAAGTTCAATGCCTAAATGTTTGCTATGATTATGAGAAAAACAAATTAAAACATTAATTGTTGATGCTTAACCTTAGTTGATTATGTTAAACATGATTTGATGATGTTAAGCATGATTTTATGATGTAAAAATGTATAAGGTTAAACATGTTTTATTGATGTTAAACATGTTTAAATGATGTTAAAAATGTTTTAATGATGTTTAGCATGTTTCAATGATGTTAAACAATATTTAAATGATGTTAAACATGATTTGACGAATGTTAAACATGTTTAAATGATATTAAGCATGATTTAATGATGTAAACATGTTTAAATGATGTTAAACAGGAAATAATTATGTAAACATTATTTAATAGTGTAAACATGTTTTAATGATGTAAATGTGATGTGTAAACATGATTTAATGATGTAAACATGTTTTAATGTAAACATGAATTGTTGATGTAAATATGTGTTGGCTGTGCTAAAATTGATTTGATAGTGCTAAAATTGAATTGATAATGTTAAACATTCTATGATACATTACAGTAAACATGATTTAATTATGTTAAACATGGTTAGGTAAATAAGAAAAGGTGTCAAACTTGATTTGTAGATTTGTAACACAATTTCATAATTATAAAATAAACATGACTTGATAATGTAAACACTGTTGGTTGATGTTAAACATAATTGGATGATGATAAACATAATTGGATGATATGAAACATAATTGATGATGTTAAACATAATTGGATGATATGAAACATAATTGATGATGTTAAACATAATTGGATGATGATAAACATAATTGGATGATATGAAACATAATTGATGATGTTAAACATAATCGGATGATGATAAACAAAATTGGCATAATTGGATGATGATAAACATAATTGGATGATGATAACCATAATTGGATGATGTTAAACATAATTGGATGATGATAAACATAATTGGATGATATGAAACATAATTGATGATGTTAAACATAACTGGATGATGATAAACAAAATTGGCATACTTGGATGATGATAAACATAATTGGATGATGATAACCATAATTGGATGATGTGAAACATAATTGGATGATGATAAACATAATTGGATGATGATAAACATAATTGGCATAATTAGTTGATGATAAACATAATTGGATGATGATAAACATAATTGGCATAATTAGTTGATGATAAACATAATTGGATGATGATAAACATAATTGGCATAATTAGTTGATGATAAACATAATTGGATGATGATAAACATTAATTATATCTGAATTGTTATGATTGTGAAAACCTGTCCTCAAGATAGTTGGCTCTTTTTCAGATAATTGGGAAAAAAATAAGGGCCATTACATTTTTGTGCTTAGTTTCAAATATGTTTGCATAAATTGTATTATTAAGGTATTTTTATTTCATATTAACTGCAAAGATATTATTTAAAAAAGTACATTGCTTTGTGTTGCTTGTCATGACTTTGTCAGTAGTACTGTTTTGTCAAAAATGTCAAAACTTTAAAGTTTGCCATTTTTGACAGAAAAAATAAATATTTAGTCAAAGAACACATGGTAATATAAAATACATTTATTTATAATTTATATTTTTATTAAATATGACATAAATACAACCAAATCATTAAATTTTTGCAACCAGGTTTGAAAAAAAAAGCAAAAAAACCCAGAAAAGTGATGGTCGTTATTCTTTCCATATATCTGAAAAAGAGCCAAATATAATTGTCTATCTCAGTTTGTTTTTCATCACTTTCAAAGGTTCTTGGTTGGCCATAAGCTCATGCCTTCATCAGTTATAAATTATCCTTAATTGAAATGTTAGAGATAATGCATAACGTTTTGTTTTGTCAATGATTGATGATTTTTTTTTAAGTTTAACAAGTAAATATATAGACTTCAGAACATTTTGTAATTAAGTTTTTATTGTACAACACAGATTTAATGATAAAAATATATGAATTTACATTCATTGTTTTTAAGTAACATTAGGCTAAAGAACGTCCCTAGGGGCATCCATAGCATAGTGGTAGAGTCACCAAATAGTAACTCCTCTGACTGCTTAGCCTCTCAACGCATGGGTTCGAATCACATTCAATGTGAAAGACTTAAATATGGGAAGGTCTTCCAGCTGACTTGCGGCGTGCCGGTGGTTCTACCCAGACATTTATCTAGGGTCTTCCTCCACCAAAACAGCTGGGCATCGCTATGATAATCATAGTTGGTTGCTTCGATGTATGTCAAAAACAAAACAAAAATAATGTTCTTTTAGTCATCACAGTAAGTACTAGTGTTTTGTTTAAATTGACAATATTCCAAACAAAAACAACAATCAAATTATAATTCTTTATCATACTTAGTAAAATAAAGCAGTCATTATTATCATTTTCATTATATCCATTGCTTTATTGTTTATTATTTTCTTGCAAACAGTCGATCTTTGTATCAAAGCCTCAGACAAAATACGAGTAACTCTACCCGAGCCAGTAATCAGAATGGGACGTTTGCAATATACGTTTTTTTCAATTGCTCAGATCCTGGTACTGCTGTAAATGCTTAAATTCATATTTAACTTTTCAATAAAAAGTCAGTCAGTTCATGTTGAGTGTATGTGTCATAATTTCTTCATATGCATATCCACAAATAAACCAAATTCTGAAGTCAACAGGTTCATATTGATATTATTAACCAACAAGGGTACAAGTCTCAAGTGGCAAACTTTGTACATGTGAACAAAAAAAAACAAAAAGAAAAAAAAAACGTTTGTTGAGGGACACCCGTGGAGTAGCGGTAGAGTCGCTGTTTGCAACTCATCTGAATGCTTAGCCTTCCAGCGCATAAATTTGAGTCCCATTCAGGGCAAATGACCTTATGTGTCAAGGACTTCCATCTGACTTGCAGTGCGCCAGTGGTTCTACCATGTCAAATGTCTGGGGTCTTCCTCCACCAAATAGCTGGATGTTGCTATAATGATCATAATTGGTTGCTGCAAAGTGTTTGTTGTTGTTTTCGGCTGATTTAACCTTTGGACAAAAAACTAACAATTTTATTATTTGATGGTTTTTGATATGTGTCTCATTCAGAATTATCATGGTACCCCATCAAGTTAGAACTAACACCATTTAAGTTCTTCATTATGGGTTGCATAACAAGCTTTGCTAATGTTACTGTTGTAGATGTTTAATAAGAAATTTTTGTTTTTAGAATGCAGTTCTAAATGAGTTTTTTTTTTTTTTTTTTTTTACTTTCACAGAATCCTCTTAATTGATTTGGATTCTGAATTGATTGGGATGGATACTTGACATGACAAATTGAAATAATACAAATTAATAATTGGAAAACATGCTGTTCTGTGATTGTTATTTCCTCAATGGATTAAACTATAAGCCAATTTATTGCATGTTAAATCAACTTGTGTTGCTGGAAACACCATCCTTACAACAAATAAACACCACCACCATCCTATTACAAAAAACACCATCACCATCCTTTTAACAAATACAAAAAAGATCCCTTTAAAGGTGGTTTCCGACAGTTTGCCTATATCTTATATAAGAACAATATCTGATCTCTATTTGGGGTATTTGTGCATAATTTCTGCAGAAACAATCATACTTTAGTCTAAGCTTTGACGATTTTCAACAGTATTTTAATTTTTAGGGCAGTAAAACTCGTTAATCAACACTTAAAATGTTCATACTTTTTAAAACTATACATAAGAAAGATTGGAATTTCTGCTAAAAACAGACATCGATGTCACAACGAATAACGTGGATGAGCTAAAACATAAGTGGTCACATGGTTTTTGTTTAAAAATAGCTTACTGTGCAGCGTGGCTCAGATAGGAAATACTTGTTTGTAATAACGATTGTGGCGTTATGGTACATTTTGCAGACTGGTGTAGGACATCAATAAACAGCATTTTGTGAGATCTGATCAGGAAACAATACTTTATTAAGATTTTTAATGAAAATATTTTTGGTCCAAACTGTCGCATACCACCCTTATTGTTGATGTTTCTGCCATTTTGTTTTTAAAAATAAATGCTGCTTTTGTAATCATCCATTCCAATCAAGATTTTGCTTTTACTTCTAGAAAAATATATTTGTAAACCTGTATGTTTTCTAAAAGATCCCTTCTCAAATTCTAGTTACTAGAATTCTGTTTATGTTTGTAACTTTGTAACCATGGTTTCAAAGACTGGGTCATTGTGACAGGAATATTTTAACCCTTTCATTCATAGTTCATCAATAATTTTGAAAATTCACATGACTTTTTTGTTTTTCTTTAAAAAAGATTTTAATAAATGTGTGTTCAACTTGTCATAATAGATTTAAGGCTGAACCAGTCTACACATAAAGCCTTAGTCATGCAGATTCTGCTAATGATTGTGAGGGGTTTTTAAAGGTGTAAAATGGCATAAAATTGTGAATGGTTGGAAAAGGTGTAAAATGGCATATATAATTTATTAAACATTCTTAAACTGAAAATAGTTACTATGGCAACCATGAAAATACGTATTTTATAGTAATAAGATGTAATATGTTTTAGTCACTATGACCAAATCTTTTTAAAACCTGGTATACAACAGTTGTGTAGGTGAGCGTAAACTGTTATCATTTTCTATTTCATTGTTAATGGTATTGTGTGTAAAAGGGTAAGAAATAAAATCATGAAACAATCGTTCATTTTGTTTTTTCTTTATTGTCAGAACAAATAAGCAACTGTGATAATTACATAAGCAATTTAAAGGTGATATCCATCAGTTTGCCTTCATATTATATATCTAATATCTGTAAATTAGAATGGTTGGGATTCATGCTAAAAATAGACATCAGCGCGAATGAGGTGGATGAACTAAAACATTAGTGGTCACATGGTTTTCTTGGTTTAAAAATAGGCAACTGTGCAGAGTGGCTCAGATAGGAAATACATGTATGTAATGATGATTGTGGCATTATGGTTCACTTTTCAGACAGGTGTAGGACATCAATAAACAACATTTCGTGAGATCTGTTCAGGTAACAATGGTTTACTATGTTGTTTAATGAAAATATTTTTGGTCCAAACTGTCAGATATCCCCTTTAATGTCAAGAAATGTGAATGAAGCTTTGAAGAACAGATACACAATATTCACTTAATGATCCTATTATCTGCTTGAAATACCATCGGGGTTGGGTGTTCTTTATATTAATAATGTGAATTGTGTTTCCAGGTAAAATTTCTTAAAAATACATTGAACTTGTGTATTAATAAATGTTTTTATTGAATTTTAATCAATTGCTGAAAAAATTTCCCCGTAATGAAATATTTGTAATGTGCTTATCTTGGTTGATTTGCAGAGCAGTGACTTGTGCTCTGGGCTTATGAAGAATGTCTGAGCAGGAGGGAAAGTGTTAATTTGTTAGGTGAGTTGACTGTTCAATTATGGGCCACTGTCAATCTATTTAAAGTGGGCTCCAAATATGTGAGGTACCGGGCTCAAACCTAGGCTGTCAAATACCAAAGTTGTAAAATATGGTAGTGGTATAGCTCCCTTGCTATCGCTCAAGCAAACATAAGGGTAGTTCCATGACTGGTTAGCCCACTGTCAGGATAATCTGACTGTGTGGTATCATGACAGGTGTTCACGGCATGCTATACACAGTAAAGGCAGCACTATATCTGTTTCTAGTGGACACCGTCTCCAGATAACTGAAATACTGTTGGCGGGACGATTACCCAATAAACAAACATGCTATACACAGTGAAAGCAGCACTATATCTGCTTCAAGTGGACGTCTCCAGATAACTGAAATACTGTTGGCGGGACGATAAACCCCAAAATACAGTATTACAAACTAATTTGTCAGCTACCGTAACATTCTTTCATGAGATATTGTGACAGATTAAGTCAAGCATGTAAGGTCTTCACCTTAGGTTGCTTTAGTTTTTATAGGTTTCAAAAGTATTTTTTTTTGTTCAACAAAATTCTGCAATAAATTACAACAGTTTACAAAATTACCTGAGACTATCTATTGAAACAATTATAATCTAAGGCAGACATTCAACGACCATTCTTAAGTTAGAATTGCTCAAGTCATAGATGTCAATCCACAATATCTTCATTGCGTAGTTTGCTACATGTCTGTATTTTTGCTTTGAGCTTAAAACCTCATGGAAACTTCAGAAATGTGTCAGAGTCAGGTGTAATGCTGTCCCTTTTAGCCCCGAGCGTTAGGAGGGAAGCCACTTCTACCAACTTTAAAGTCTTTGGTTTGACCCGGCTGGGGTTGAAAGCCATGACCTCCCGATCCGCCAGCCGACGCTCTACCAATACGTGGTGAGCGGCTGAGGTTACAATTTCTCATTTAATGTCAGTGCTACAAATCCCTTTAATCAGATAACAGTGAAACACTCATGAAAATCTCTAGTTAGATAAAAGTGATTCGTAAGAAAGCATACATTAACATCTTCTTTCATGTCAGGGACACAAAACTAAATGAGTAGTCTCCCCTAAATAATCCATAAATGCAACTAGGTCCTTTCATTTGTTTTACTCGGTTTTTATGCTTGTGCTCCTTAGAGTGTATGTTGACTGTTCTTCCTTTACTTGTGATACCTAGGTTAACCATCATCAAACACTTCTGTTGTCTTTTTTAAATCTTATGTTGTCATTTTTATATAACAACTCTCTATAAGTATTTAATTGAATTTTAAGCTTATATTTATATAAAGGTAAGTAATTTCACTTTTTGTAATTGCAATATCTACAAAAGACCAGGCGATAAAGTCCAAGAGTTCCAACTAAAAGGACCTACCTACTGTTTGGAATACCTCGGATATTAACGAACAAGGGAGACAATTTTCATTTCACCAATGTACCCCTATTACATACCGTTAACTCATTAATCATCTTGGCTCAGTACATCTACTTGTTTTGCTTTGGCCGAACGAGCAAACTGTATCACAACAGGTTTGCCATTCAGTACAAAGCCATTACACTCCTTTACTATCATCTTGGCACAGTGTTCATCAGGAAGAGTTACAAATGTCTGGCCCTTCATTCTTCCTTCTTTCATCAAGCGTATGTCGAACAAATCTGCTGCGTCCTCCAACGACCAGTCCACATATCGACCCAACAGGTTCACCAGATCTTGTTCTGAAGTTTGTTTTGTGAGATTTTTTATGTACAGTCTACTCGAAGGCTCACCCGCCGAGTAATTTTTGAACACTGAAAATTCTCGAATCTGCTCTGATTTCATTCTAGTTTTTTCTATAGCAGAGCGTGACAGGAACAATGCAGGATCTATTTTATAATTCACATCAGGCTTGTCAACATCTTCTGCAAATGCAGGTTTCTTTGGAGGTTCTACTTTGCCAAAGCCACCTTCAATTACTGTCAGACTTGTGTCAGTCTGAGCATCGTTTTCATTGAAGCTAGAAGAATTAAGAACAATGTTGTCAGAGAGTTTGAATGTAATTGGGCCACCTTTTGGAGTATCAACATTTTCAAACACTTCACTTGTCTTAGGAATAACTGAAGGCTTCACCAACATTGACATATCTGGTTGTACCAGCTTCATTCTCTTTCTTGGTTGTTTCTGGCTTCGCCTGATGCTGGGATTTGCATTTTGTTTCCTCATTTGTTTGTTTTCTGGATCTGATTCTATTTCAGATTCCTCAGAGCTGAGTTCTTTCATCTCGATATCTTGTATTTCTCCTTGAGTTACAATTTGCCTTACTGAAGATTTCGCGCCTCTAGAAATAGCCGTATCCATAGCAATCGGTGGAGAGGCCGTAACAATGCCGAATGGACATGGGAGATTCATCTTATTCATTAGATGCAATACTTGGGTGTAGAATTTTGGGTGGGATGCCAATGCATTGGCAATATTAGTCAGTGTTGACACAGTCGGAGGAGGGTAAAGGTAACACAAAGTTGGTTTGCGTGGAAAGTCAATCCCATGCTTACTAAAAATGTCATCTTTGGCCTCTTTTCCATCTTCAACCTTTTCCTCGACTTTATGGGAATCATCCATTTTAGCTTCTTTTTTCTTGACTTTTGGCACTTCATCAGGCAAGCCTGTGGGAAAATGTTTACTCTGATCGCTTTTTGCGAACTCTACAATTAGTTTATGGCCTAAAACCTCCAGCTGGTGGAGCCTTTTCAGACACTTTTCTGCAGAAGCTTGGGAGGCAAACTGAGCAAAGGCGGTATATTTCATTGCGCCGTAAGAACCCATGGGTCTCACACTAGAAGCTCCGAAGTGGCATATGAGATCAATCACTTCTTGTCGTTCCAGCTCTTTCGGTAGATGCCTGATTATCAGGGTTGGAATAGGCGGCTTCTCTTCCATTGTAAGTTTCATCTAACTTTGCATTCTTAAGCACCAAAGAAACACAAATGACAGTATACAAGGAGAGAATTAAAAATTAAATCCTGTAAGATTTTGTGTGTGTGTGTTCATTTTTGTTACATCTCACTAACACAATTATGGTCATATTGGTGATGTCCAGCTAATTATTGATGGAGGAAGACTGCAGACTAATGTCTTGGTAGAACCTCCAGACCACTGCAGGTTAGCTGGAAAACCTCCCCACATGAAAGTTCTTGCCCTTGACTCCACGCAGTAAGGGGTTACAAGTCAGCAACTCTAACTGCTTGGCCAAGGGTGCCCATCTAGCTCTATAAGAATGAAATTCAGTGACAATCAGTTACCGGCACAAAGTATTGTTTTTCTTTCGTATCCTTCTGAAGGGTCATTCGTGCATTTTAAGTCAAAAATGTGCATTTTAACTATACAAATTGTTAGACAGTGAGTATGCTACCTTTTTACCATATTCACTGGAGTACAGAATATACAGCTTTATATTTTAAGATAACAAAAGCTATCACCCTGCTGGCTTTTAAATTATAATATATGAATTATCTGTTCATTTCTTACCTAGCAAAATTAACCGTATGCAGGGTTTTTTCTACCTTATATAGATGGGCCATTTAAAGACCCCTTCTCCTTGGAATATAAGCTTATTTTTACCCTTTTTAACATATAAAATTCCCCATAAATTTCAAAACTTGAGTAAACTATTAATCTATTAGAGGAGTTCAAGAACAAGAAAAATAGAGATAAGAGCTGAGAGGTGGCCTTGTAATAAATATACTAGATGTATGATACCAAAAAAGCAAGCTAAACAGAGCTTTATTCAGAAAAAAAAACTCTTATTTTTCAGCTTCTACTGTCATTTGTGGTAGTCATAGAAACATCATATACTGAATATGCATAAAATAATGCTGCAATATTGGTATATGATATTTCACACACCTGGAGCATGTTTTAAGTGTGTGTGTGTGTACTATGTTTTATTTTCCATATTTATTTTTGACTACCACAAGTGACAGAAGGACGGGGAATGGGGTGTGGAGTTATAGCAATGGTGTTTTGATTCAATTGCAATTTAACATCACATATAACATATCACATCATACTTCCACTTTAAAATTCATATTTACGATTTTATAATGATAATTTTGTCTGAAAACAGTGAAATAAAGAAGTTGTCAAAGCCAACTGAGTATTTCACTAAAACTACACTGTTTTTTTCACTCTCACATTTATCATTAAAAGTGTTTTCTCTAAGAAAATACCGAAAGTAACAAATGGGAATGTTTCAACAGTATAATTATAGTACAATAACAATAAAACTAACCAAAAATGCGCGCTGAGTTGGTCTGAAACGAAAGTAGATATTGACCGGAAGCACGATAGTTTCAAAGAATTACTAAATTATTTGCCGAATGTGATAGACGTATATTCGAGTCGTCTTATTGGACAAAACTTGATGGATCATCATCCGCAGCAGTCAGGGCTATACTTGACGCAAACCCTCTCTACCACCACCAATTACCATCGTCGTCGTCGTCGTCGTCGTCATCATCATCATCATCATCATCATCATCATCATCATCAACAACAGCAACAACAACAACAACAATAAAACAACAAAAACAAAAAACAACTACATCATAATCATCATCAACAGAAATCCCAATCTTTCTTATTTATAGATTTGGAAAGAATGAACATTTTAACGAGTTTTAGCCTACTTCCCTAAAATTGAGATTATGTTGAAAATCATCAAAGCTTAGACTAAAGTATGTTTTTCTACAGAAATTATGCACAAATACTCTAAACAGAGGTCAGATATTGTTACATATATTAGATATAGGCACAGATACCCCAAACAGAGGTAAGATATTGTTACATATATTAGATATAGGCACAGATACCCCAAACAGAGGTAAGATATTGTTACATATATTAGATATAGGCACAAATACCCCAAACATAGGTCAGATATTGTTACATATATTAGATATAGGCACAGATACCCCAAACAGAGGTAAGATATTGTTACATATATTAGATATAGGCACAAATACCCCAAACAGAGGTCAGATATTGTTACATATGTTAGATATAGGCACAAATACCCCAAACAGAGGTAAGATAATGTTACATATATTAGATATAGGCACAAATACCCCAAACAGAGGTCAGATATTGTTACATATGTTAGATATAGGCACAAATACCCCAAACAGAGGTAAGATATTGTTACATATACTAGATATAGGCACAAATACCCCAAACAGAGGTCAGATATTGTTACATATATTAGATATAGGCACAAATACCCCAAACAGAGGTCAGATATTGTTACATATGTTAGATATAGGCACAAATACCCCAAACAGAGGTAAGATATTGTTACATATATTAGATATAGGCACAAATACCCCAAACAGAGGTCAGATATTGTTACATATATTAGATATAGGCACAAATACCCCAAACAGAGGTCAGAT
This sequence comes from Sinonovacula constricta, assembly GCA_007844125.1. NCBI lineage: Eukaryota > Metazoa > Mollusca > Bivalvia > Cardiida > Solecurtidae > Sinonovacula > Sinonovacula constricta. Next base: position 7,760,802 of record CM017573.1, read on the forward strand.
ATTGTTACATATATTAGATATAGGCACAAATACCCCAAACAGAGGTAAGATATTGTTGCATATATTAGATATAGGCACAATTACCCCAAACAGAGGTCAGATATTGTTACATATGTTAGATATAGGCACAAATACCCCAAACAGAGGTAAGATATTGTTACATATATTAGATATAGGCACAAATACCCCAAACAGAGGTCAGATATTGTTACATATGTTAGATATAGGCACAAATACCCCAAACAGAGGTAAGATATTGTTACATATGTTAGATATAGGCACAAATACCCCAAACAGATATCAGATATAGGCAAACTGTCCGATACCACCCTTAAGCGCTAATCAAAAGAATTTACAAGCCAATGGACATAAAACAATAGGCAATAAAACCAATAAAGCCACATATGCATGAGTGGCAAGTATATACACATTCAATCAAAACAATTTAAACGTAAATGACTATGAGGTACGAGCTTGAGCAGTACCGTAATTCCGGTCATATATTCAGTACCAGGCCCCGCTTGCAAAAAACATTTCTTAACGGAGATCAATCTCAAACTCAAATCTCGTCTCAAATCTATTTTTGCCAGCTCTGTTGGGATTTTCTCAAAGTGACTTAAATATTAAATAAAACTATTTTGAGAAAATTCTCAACAGAATTGAGAAAAATCTCAAATTTGAGCTGGGATTTCTGTTGTGAAATGCTATTTTGCAAGCGGGGCCAGGCCTATTGTCTCATTAGACCGGGGAACAACACCACTCTAGATTTTAGGATAACCGCATTGTTTACGGATTGAGCTAATAAAAAGGTTTAGAGGGATCGAATAGTGATTTACCCAGCTGGTGTGCGAGTTAAGTACTTACCGTGCATATCTAGGCGGATTAAAACTTCGGAACTTTGTGAGTTCGGAACAGCGGTGTTTTTTATATGAAGGGACGAGGAAATAAACTGGTTGTGATGTGTGGTTTTAGAGATTCAGAAACAAAGCAACACCTGGATTTATACGTAAACTTGAACGGTTTAACACCTTTTTTTAAAACGACAAAGAGACTCGTGCAAGCAACGCGTGGTTTAATCCGTTAGGATTCTGTGAAACGATCGATGAGTTAGGCGCATGGCGATTATATTGCAGGAACAAACATTCCTGATTGTTATTTCTTCACTTATGAGAGACATAAATGGGTCATAATCTACGTTCATTTAGTTGTATTTTTATTTCAAACTTCACATGACAATCAATATTTTGACACGCTCTTCAATATTCTCATAGGAAAATTTAAAAAAAAAAAAGGATTTTCGAATACCTACTACAAGCATGATGCATGGGTCCGAAGCTCTTATCTTTAAGAGAAAGAAACAATAGCTATTAATTAAAATATAGCTGTTAATTAAAATGTAACTGTTAATTAAAATGTAACTGTTAATTAAAACATAACTGTTAATTAAAACTGCTTAAACTACCATAAAACAATGTCAGAAATATTAAACGACGTCAGCGATAACATGGAAGACGAGGAACTGATTGCTATAGAAACAGATGCTGGGAAAAACCAATTTGGCAACCTTGACAACGGGTTCAAACTGCAGCAGGTTCGAACTCAGCGCCAACAAGACGACAGCGCGTTTGTGATGACAGAAGAGATGGAAAGAAGCCTAATTAGGAAACTTGCAGACGCCGGTTGCTTGCTCGATCTTGTTGAGGCAGAGTCGAGGGCTAATAAGGAGTCAGTGGAAAACTTCTGCGGCGACCGGAAACAAAGCCCACGTAAGCAAAAAACAAAACGCAAACATCTAATGTCGCAAAATTGCGTTCAAAGTCGTGATCGGTATAGTTGTGGAGATCCTAGTGGTTACATATCTACGAAATCGGATGAGAACAACAGCATTCGTGCAAAAGATACTAGAGGATGTCGATCTACAAAATTGGAGGAAGAAGGCAGCATTCGTGCAAGAGATACTAGTGGATGCAGATCTACAAAATTTGAGGAAGAGTGCAGCATTCGTGCAAGAGATACTAGTAGATGTAGATCTACAAAATTTGAGGAAGAGGGCAGGATTTGTGCAAGAGATACTAGTGGATGTAGATCTACAAAATTTGAGGAAGAGGGCAGCATTCGTGCAAGAGATTCTAGTGGTTGCAGATCTACAAAATTTGAGGAAGAGGGCAGCATTCGTGCAAAATATACAAGTGGATGCAGATCTACAAAATTTGAGGAAGAGGGCAGCATTCGTGCAAGAGATACTAGTGGATGCAGATCTACAAAACTTGAGGAAGAGGTCAGCATTCGTGCAAGAGATACTAGTGGATGCAGATCTACAAAATTTGAGGAAGATGGCAGCATTCGTGCAAGAGATACTAGTGGTTGCAGATCTACAAAATTTGAGGAAGAGGGCAGCATTCGTGCAAGAGATACTAGTGGATGCAGATCTACAAAATTTGAGGAAGATGGCAGCATTCGTGCAAGAGATACTAGTGGTTGCAGATCTACAAAAGTGGAGGAAGAAAGCAGCATTCGTGCAAGAGATACTAGTGGATGTAGATGTGCAAAGTCGGAGCAGAGAAACACGTGTAACATTTGGGAAAGAAATCCTGCAGCTACAAATGATGTCTTTGATACGACAGCCGACAACACGGAAAAAACATGATATCAAACTTATTTCAAAATATTACTTTGAACGAGTGTCGGGTGATGATTATGAAAAGAACTCAAATGGATATCACAATTCTTATCCAAGTGACGACGAAGAACTGTCACCAGGGATTGAAGTAGAGTCTTCCCTCCGTTCCTCCATGGAACCTAAACAAGAAGTGTCTTCTCTCCATTCTTCATTAGAACGTAAACAAGAAGGGTCTTCTCTCCATTCTTCATTAGAACGAAAGCAAGAAGAGCCTTCAGTCCAATTTTCATTAGAATGTAAGCAAGGAGAGTCCATATTCCATTCCATGGAAGAACCAAAGCATCCATTTAGCCAATCCAGTGACACGTCTGATTTACGGCTGATGGTAGAAGGGAGGCCACTCTATGTGTCTAGAGTAGTTCTTTCGCTCGTTTCACCAGTATTGAAAAGGTAATTGACAACATTTCAACCTTGATATTTTTATTTTAAACGAAAACCGACCCACACAGACGACCAAAACAGGTTTGGGAGCGTTACAATCTTTTGGTCAAAGGTCAGGCGCCTTTCAGACAATCTTTTGACCAAAGATCACGTGCCTTTCAGACAATCTTTTGGTCAACAGTCACGCGTCTTTTAGACAATCTTTTGGTCAAAGGTCACGCGCCTTTCAGAAAATCTTTTGGTCAAAGGTCACACGCCTTTCAAACAAACTTTTGGTCAAAGGTCACGCGCCTTTCAGATCACTGCAACCACTGCCACCAGAAGAGAAAAAATGTCAATAGTTTTGTTTTTGAGATACGTCAAAGCGACCAACTATGGTCATATAGCAACGTCTTGCTGTTTTGGTGGAGAAAGATCCCAGACAGATGTCTGGGTAGAACCACCGGCGCACCACAGGTCAACTGGAAGACCGTCCAACATTAAGTCCTTCATCCCAAACGGGACTCGAACCCACGCAGTGCAAGCTAAGCAGTCAGAGGAGTTATAAATAGGCGATTCTACCACTACGCCACGGGCGCCTCAGAAATCGTCAACAGACATGACTAATAAATTGATAATATTTTGATAAAGTTTATTTCTAACGATAACTTCTAAGGAATGTTTTCATTTCAAAATTTAAATCATTTATTTTTTTTCCATTTGAATCGTATGAAACATTTTTGCACTGAAAATAATTCGATTTATACAAGCATGGTCTTCAACAAAGTCATGTGCTTTTCAAGATGGCGGATGTTGCTGTGGCACAGAAAAACATAACCGGTGTAAACTTAAATGTTTGAACTGTCAATTTTAGGTTTATATTTTAATATATGTTGAAATACTCATATTGCATATTTTGTTAAAGCCAGAATTTCATTTAAAATTGGCATAATTTCATTATACACTTTCGCAGGCTGTTGTCCACCCAGAACCGAAGTGACGGAATAGAATTTCACCTGCCTGATAAGAAGTATAGCGACGTGGTCCAGTTTCTGCTGTGTGTCTACCCCAACATCCTGGCACCGGTTACAGGTCCACAATTTAATATTATGTCAAGTGCACAGTTGTTTGTGATGTGCTTTTAAATACATCGCACCGACACAATCTCATCGTCGGATACCCACGCTTAACTATTCCGTTTTACTACATTTGTCGACCGTGGGTTTATTGGTAAATTTTCTGGCGTCTTATCGAACTGAATAGAACAAGAATTGGTCAATCATAATACTGTTTACAAAATGCCATACTCTTCAGCGTGGAGACTAGAAGTATAAAAATGACGTCGCCATTTTGACAACTGAGTCGAAAAAAATGAAAATACGAGCTTTATCATTGGATATCATTGGATTGGCCCTTCATCGAATTATGAAGGGCCAATGAAATATTACAAGAAACGGCGAAAAGTGAACTAAATATCCCACGGGCGATGAATGGAGAGTAACGGAATGGATCGGTCGTGGGTGTCCGACGATGACACAATTCTGGACATATTGGCTACGTCCATATATTATAGATAGAAATGTCAGGACAAATGTCATGTTGAGCTAAAAAGTGCTAAAAATAGTTGAAAACCGTCGAAACGGTTTTGATTTTTCCAAACTAAACAGCAGCAGACAACACATCCTTTTGAAAGAAAGCATGTTCACATGATCTGTTGATCAGAGGACGTCCAGTAGATCCAACGTCACACCGCAGATAAGCTCGAGTATGTTTCTACATAAAAGTTCACGCCCCAACCAGGACTCGGAACCCATGCGAACAGTGTCTGAGTAGTTACAAGTCTGCGTCTCTAACTGCTTGCCCACTGGCGACCACACACACGCAATGTTTAATGGCTAATCTTCTCTTAGGCCTTGTTGGCAAGTAGTTGTACACAATTATTTTACTGACAAAGTTTGTTCCTATAACCATTTGCACAGACCAGGGGCGTATACAGAATTTTTTGTGGGGGTGGGGGTGGGGCGGGCTTATGAATCGAGATCCATTCAACTTTATTTCAATAAATACTAGATATATATACACTGGAAGGGACCCTAACTTCGACCTAAGCAGTCAACAGACAAAATTTACTTAAAATGCTTAGTATTTTTAAGCTTACATGTATGTGTTTTCACAACTCATACTCTTTCACCTGGTTGGTGGAGAGGGGGGGGGGGGGGGTGATGCCCCTGGATTCAACCCGATCCCAGACATGAAATTTAACAGTTTATTTTTTTTGACGTTGTTTAAACCTTTCGCTGTGATTTTACAAATCAGTCCTTCCTAAACCATAATTAATGGATATATTTTATTACATTTTGGCTGAATGCTTAAAAATATTTAAAAATAACAATTTAGGTAATGGACTGACTGGTAATATGTAGCCCTACTTTTAAGACGTAATTCGACAATATGTGTTATTATTAGGCAAATATTTTAACTAATTCTTATGGTTGTTTCTAGTGACAGTCAACACAACAAACAGATCTTGGAGTTTATCAAGTTTATTATCATTTCGTTTCAGAGGAGAACGTTGGAACTATTTTACGATTTACGAGTTTCACGTCAAACGCTTAATGAGCCAATGTGAACAGTTTTTGATCGACGACATAGAACGGAAATCACCGAAGCCGCATCCGGAAAAAGTCGTGAAATATCTTAACATCTCGGACAAGTTTGGCTTATTCAATCTGCAGAAGGCAACTTTTCAGACAGCAGCAGAAACCGAGTCTGAATTATTAGAGAATGTTCAGGACTTCTGGAATCTTCCCGCGGTTACAACAACCAGCGTGTTAATAAGGAGGTTGAAACTTCTAGAACTGGTGTATAAAAATATCCGAACAAAAATCAAAGAGCTGCAAAATCAGTGTAGCTTATATCACAAGGGCGATAAAAATGGTGACGCGGTTTGTTCCAAATGTTACGCAACACTCGGAAAACACGCGCAATCTGAGATGAAACAAATGTGAGACAGCAGAAACGCTGTCTTGGAACATGTGGATCGACTCTTTTCTCGGATTGTAGCATGCCACGTATTCTTCAGTGTTTTCTTTGAAGTTAGTTATTACGAGTATAAAATGCGTTTTAACTAAAATTCTCTCTCTCTCTCTCTCTTTCTCTCTCTCTCTCTCTATATATATATATAATTCTTTTTTTTTTAAATATTTTTCTAATTATTTTTTTTAAATTTATTTTTTCTAAAGACTCGTCATCTCTGTTATGTCCTCAGACACGCGGTTCATCCGATCACCGTAATCTTTTCTCGAAGTTACCGCGCTTTGATTGTTGCTGTTTGATGTTAAAATACTTCTTGGGACAAAAGAAATGATAACGTTTCTCACTATAAGCCTGATAAAACAATAAAACTATAAGGGGGCTAATTGAGTATTTTATGTAAATTAACGTTACTTTGTTCCTGTATGTGTAATGTTATATAACGACCAGTACATGCTTCTTGTTTTAAGCAATATATCATCTTCATTTAGATACGCATCGTACATATTTATTGTTTGTATAAGTAATTAAACTCATTACATTCGTCTTCCACCAATATCTAGTGAATAATATCGTCCCATAAAAACTTATTACCAGACAAAAGAACCCACACCTTAACGGCCACAACAAATATGTTTATGTTTATTGGGTGTATCGTGTAGTAAGTTCATCCAAAGCTAGACCGTAACATTTACTTTTTTTCTATTGTTTGTTTTTAATTGATAGTCTTTGTATAAAAGAAATATACAAAATTACGTATAAAAACATCTGTTTCAAAACATAAATAGGACAATCGTGAAAGTTAAGGAAGTCCAATGCAACCCCGCCAACTCTGCATTTTTATGTCGATCTCGAGTGACAGGTCAGGTAACTAGGAAAAATCCGCGGAAATCCTCGTCGCGGAATAAACGTATGGGTCGTTGTTGATACCACAATTAGTAAGGATCATAATCGCGTGGATTTTTATCGCGTCGTATTTGTATTAGTACGCGTCAGAATATAGTACCTTAGGCAGACGCTAATTGCTATAAATGATAAATAGATACTGAAACATTTCAGGACTTGTTTACTCTTCCACATTTTCTATTGTAATTTGCAAAAATAACACATTTGAGCGGGATAGGTGTGCATATCACGGAAATATTACAAACTGATAACCTCTGACATTTATATTATTTCGATAAAAATGGCGAGCAGAGGAATTCCGAGTAGTAAACGTTAAGATCACCGCCATTTTGTATGTACGTGAAATTTACAGTCGAGAGATTTATGCTTTGCTGATAAATTAGATTTACTATTAAAAAAACAGGTTGCACATTGATTTATTAATTTTAATAAAATAATCATCTAGTAGATGAGTTTAAGAAGACATTGCGCATGCGCCGATTGTTTTTTTTTTTAACGAATTGGGACCCATAATATGCACCTGGCTGAGGTGGCCAGCATTACATGTATTACGCTTCTGGGTAGCGCATAGTAAAAAACATCACAACAAAAAACAACCAACAACAAAAAAACACACCCTAATTTTGAGAGTAAAAATAACCAATTGGTAAATGATTTTGTTAAAATGTGCGTGTGTGTGTTTTTCTTTAAATATGATGATGTTGATCAGCCTTTAGAGAAGGCAGAATGAATTTAATCCTACATGTTGGTGAATGATTTGAAAGCAAAAAACGTCATCAGATATTAGATGAAGATCGGATATTTCGAGCGTATTCGAGTGCACGAACATTGTTTATTCATTAAGGATGTTCGCCATGTCGTCATTTGTAGTATTTAATGATAATAAACAATAATAACAAATCTAATTCTGCCGCTGATAACCTGGACTTTGTAAGCAATGACTGCAAGGGACTGCACTACACAAAATTTCAATGACACGGTTCTAATTTATTCATATAAATATGCTCTTGCTATTACATTTGAGAAATAAAGACACAAAAAACACTTCTGACAACCCTAACATAAATTGAAATATGATAATCATATGATAGGTAAATAAGAAAAGGTCCTATCAAAACTCTAACAGATATTTAAATTTTATCTACACGTAGATAAAGGCAAACAAGGTAAATGCAAATGTGAAAAAACCCCACAGAGACGAGACATAACACACATAAAGAAAAACCATCAGTTACCGCCTTGGAACGGTCAGTCGGCAAAAGGGCCAACATGGTACAGATAAAAGTAACAAATGCAGTGTCAAGAAAGACATATAGTTACGCCTGAAACAAGAAAGATAATATTCTGAATACAACATTTCTTGCATGTTTAAGCACACTTAATTCATAAATACCACAGAACTAATACCACAGAAATAAAATCTGTTTACAAAAAAACAGACTTTCAGAAATAAGCGGCATATCTTCTAAAGACATTATACATAAATATGAACCTTTTCTGAGGCCAAAGGGGGAGATTTTCATTTGGAAAGTGGGAGATTTGTTATCTTCATATAAACAAAGAAGTTACCAAGTGGGGAGATTTCTGAAAATGTGTAAAACATGCCTCATTTTAAAATTATTTTGAACCTTAATAGAGGAAGTCTCTCTCCAATAGCAGGAGAGTTCACAAGTATGATTATCAAAAAGCTCAATTAGGAAGAAATTTGAGAGATGTTTTGATATTTCTTTGTTTTGTGTTAGCATGTAAATTAGTGTTTATTATCTGCGGAAGAATTTTCTAATAGATTATTGGTTTTGGTAGAACCTTCAATGCACAGAAGGTCATTTGGATAGCCTCATCATGTGACAATTTTTGTCATGACTGGGACATACACCCACACAGTAACGGACTAAAAAGTGGTAACTTAGTGACACCCACAGCATGCTTGTTTTGATTTTGAAATACATTTAAGTGACCATTTATGATCATTCTAGCAACGTCTAGCTTTTAGGTGGAGTAAGATTTGTCTGGGTAGAACCACCAGCGCACCACAGGTCAGCTGGAAGACCTTCTCACATTAAGTCTCTCACCCCAAACTGGGACTTGAACCCACGCGGTGAGAGGCTAAGCAGACAGAGGTGTTACAAATCAGCGACTTTACCACTACGACACAGGCACCCCCTCCCACAGCATGACTATTGGGCCCAATATAAGAGATACATCTATAGCAACATGATAAACTCCGCTCTGAACACAGCGCCATCTTGTGCCCTACAACAAAACCATCTCTTGTTACTTCTTCCATTTTAGGTCACATATCTGCGCTATATGATCAGAGGGGAACACTATGCTAGGCAGACCGGAGTTTAATTCCACGTCTTTCAGATCAGGTGGGGGTACCACTTGGGTAACTTCTAGTCTGTCTGTGTCAAAGTAGATATAGTCGAGCTGTGCGTGGAATGCTGGAGTGTAGTTGGTGAAAGGCACGATCCCACATCCACTGGCTAGGTTCTGGCTATGACTGAAGTTCATACCAGGCACATGTTGTTCATGAGTTGCTGAAAAACAGTAAGAATTTTTTTAATTAATTTCATCATATGCAGATGATGTTCACTTGAGGCTGATCATTGATGTGCTACCAAAATGGGGTACAATTGTAAAATGAAATTGTCTCCCTTGTTAGTTAATATCCGAGGTATTCCAAACAGTAGTTAGAATTCTTAAAGATTATCGCCAGTTAAATTTCTTACATTTGCATAAATATAAGCTTAAAATTTATTTAAATACTTAAAGAGATATGTCATTTAAAAAAGAAATTTTTTTCTGCCTGACATAAGCCCTCCAATGAATTTTTTAGACAAATCACATTTCTTACATTTCCTTAACAACATGAGGGATTTGTCTTTACCATTCTTAATCTGATATCTGATATAAGTGTTCATAAGATACTGAAAATATTAAGCAAGTAAAATGAAATGACTATACAATAATAATGATCAGTTGTTTACAATCGTAGCAGAAGTTCATAAATTACTTAAGTTATTAGATCCATCTAAGCGAAATTTATTAAAATTTATGTCATGTAAAAGAAGGTAAGATACAAATAAATGAATATACAAGAATAACAACAACAGATAATCGTGACTTTTTAGTGGACTAGATGGAAGCAACAAGACACTCGAATAAACATTACGTATTAAAAGCACTTGATGCAGGGGAAAAATGTATATTATTACGACTAAAATATGCTTCTATTTATTTAATTTTTTTTTGCTTCCTGATAAATAAACGAACCATCTTTCCAGTCTCTGTTGTCCTTCTTGATAGATCTAGATGTCATAAACTCGTACACTCCATGATCAGGACTGCTGTTGAAGTCCCCGCAGAATATCATGGACGGATTCTGCATACAAAAAAAAAGCATAATGTTATAAGTATGTATTGGTCAGTATCTGCAGAACATCATAGCGAATTAAAACAATTGTAACAAAAGTATGCATCAGTAAAAACTATTGTTACGTGTACATAAACTAAAGAATAAGCAGTGTTTATACATTGGAACTCCATTATAATGCTGTCAGTGGGGTCCATGAATCCAATCAGCGCTAAACAGGACATCATTATAAATTTAATGAAAGTGACATATACTTTATTATACCGGAGTCATGGAATAACAGTGTTATAATGTAGTCAGCATTATAAAGGAATGTGTTGTTTGTTTGTTTATTGGGTTTATCGTCCCACCAACAGTATTTAAGTTATCTGGAGACGGTGTCCACTTGAAGCAGATATAGTGCTGCCTTCACTGTGTATAGCATGCCGTGAACACCTGGCATGATACCACACCCAGTCACATTATCCTGACACCGGGCCAACCAGTCGTGGAACTATCCTTATACATTGTATTTGCGTAAGTATGAGCGTTAGCAAGGGAGCTATACCACTACCATTTTTAACGACTTTGGTATGTCTTGCAAATGATATTTATTACATTATACTGGAGCCATGGAATAACAGTGTTCTAATGGAGTCCGCGTTATAAAGGAATGTGTTGTATAGGAGTTCCAGTGTAATATTGATTAATAATGTGCATATGCATCAATTGCAATGTCTTGCAAATGATATTTACTACATTATACTGGAGCCATGGAATAACAGTGTTCTAATGGAGTCTGCGTTATATAGGAAAGTGTTGTATAGGAGTTCCAGTGTAATATTGATTAATAATGTGCCTAAGCATCAATTGCAATGTCTTCCAAATGTCTATCATTTGTACTAGGTTAAACCTGTATTGAGGAAACATGATCCTTTAACTTATACCAATCCCTCTCAACTATCAACTTCATGGGTAAAACCAGTAGACAAATTCATAAAGAATCTGAGTTATTTTTCCTTACCTAAACTAAATAATTTCCATAAATTTTAATAAATACTAAGACATTTCTTAGTCTTGCCCAAGATCTAACATGTTTGGAATACGATTTGAACTTGGGATCTTCCGATCCAGAAATCAATGTTTTAACCACTTGACCCATGGTAATGGTATAAACCCATGGTCGACGAATGTAGCGAAAAGGAATAGTCGAGCGTGGGTATCCGACGATGTATGTTCTCTTCCCTGTTTCAGTGTATTGTGGTGACGGACGGCGAGCGGATTCTTGGACTAGGAGACCTGGGCGCTTACGGAATGGGGATCCCCGTGGGAAAGCTTGCCCTCTACACAGCACTTTCCGGCATGCATCCACACCAGTGTCTGTCCATCACCATCGATGTGGGCACCGACAATGAGGCGAGAGAGAGGTGAGAAAGAGATATAGAGAGTGCGAAAGAGAGAAATTAAAAAGAAAGTGGTAAGAAATGTGGGACAGCATTACGCCTGACTCGTCAGCGTCAGTATAATGGTTCGGCCGGGTTCAGTCCCTGGGCACCTCATAAGTGCCCTTGTGCTATAATGATAGAAATGTCGCTGCACAGTATCAGCAAAAATGCCGGCAAATCCCCAATGTCTCTCTATCTTGTATCACTTCCTACAAGGAAGTAAGAAGTAAGAAAGAAAGTGTGGGCAAGTAAGAAAAGAGAAGGGATTAGACGGGGGCAACGGGATAAATTAGAGACCGAGGGGTGTAAATAGGGAGTAAAGGTGTAAATAGAAAGAGGGTAAAGGGTGGTAAGTGATTGTAGACAAAAGGGAAAACTGATGTTAGACTGTACTGTATTTATCGTCAAGTGTACATTTTATCTTACACTTTGACATTGCATTTATGAAAAAATTTGTAAGTACAATTGTACGTGACAGGAAATGTTTCATTTTACTTGGGAGAAACACTAATAACGTAATTAGATTCTGACTTCGGCCTTTAGGCCTTAAAGGAGTACCCGATAGTTTGCCTATGTCGAATATATGTAACATGTCGGACCCCTGTTTGGGGTATTTGTGTATAATTTCTACAGAAACAATCATTCTTTAGTCTAAGGCGATTTTCTCAATTTTAGGGCAATAAAACTCTTTAATCAACACTTTAAATGTTCATTCTTTTCAAATCTATAAATAAGAACGATTGGGATTCCTGCTAAAAATAGACATCGACGTCACGGCGGATGACGTGGTTTAACTAAAATATAAGTGGTCACGTGGTTTTCGTTGTTTTAAAATAGCTTACTGTGCAGCGTGGCTCAGATAGAAAATACCTGTTTGCAATGACGATTGTGGCGTTATGGTTCACTTTTCAGACAGGTGTAGCACATCAATAAACAGTATTTTGCGTGATCTGTTCAGGTAACAATAGTTTATTAAGATGATTAATTAAAATATTGTTGGTCCAAATTTTCGGATACCACCTTTAAATTCAGTTTAAGTTGTTTGTCTTGTTGATATTTATCTGATTATAGGTCGATATTGTCATCACTAATATTGTTATTTACCTTATTGCAAAATGCCCATGTTGCCTTTATTTTCACGTTACAGAATATGTTGAAGGACCCGTTGTATATAGGACTGAAGCAGAAGAGGGAGAGGGGCCCCAAATACGACGCCCTGCTGGATGAGTTTATGCATGCTGTTGTCAAACGGTACGAAATTGTAAAACACAGCTTATTGCAATGCAATGCTTTTTTGTCAATACAACCAGCTTTTATCCAGGACTGGTCTTTGAATGCTAGCTGATAATTCGCCCAAATAGCTCACCTTCCCGCAAGGGGACATTAAACTTACGATTCGCTAAGTACTTTTTTGAAATCCAGCAGATAAAAATTGTCCAATTCTTTGTCGTTTACACACGCTGTTGGATTTCTTTATCTAAATCCGCTATCTTTATAATAAGTCACCGGAAGTTCGGCGCTGAGTAGCCTCCCTTTTAAATCAAGGGACATAACCGAGTTATCGGATGGGACATTTGCAGTATGACATTTATTGCAAGCAGACCTATATATAAAATTACGACACCTATTGCAGAATAATGTATTGCAAATGTATTGTATATTACAATAAACTGCTTTTTGAAATACAAAGGCTTCGGTCTGTTGCAGTACACAGCATTATGTCCAGCATTGCATGCTGGGAAAAATGCATTGAAATACACCCATATCGCATTACCGCAATACACCTCCGTTAACAATACACCTTTTTTCCAATCCATCCTTTTGAAATTCAACTTCTATTGCAATATACACTATTTATCGAAACTCAACGTCCATTGGACACTGTTTTATTATTCCAATCGACCATGTTGTCTTGTTGCGAAAAGTGTCAATTGCTATGCAGTTCAATAACACTTTTCATGAAATGTGTTCAGTAATTGCTAATGCTGAAGAAAATATAGATATAAACAAAAGTAAGTTCCAAAGAAATATTTTATTAAAAATGCACATGGTTATAATCAGTTGTTTGGGTGTTTTTGTTTTAGTTATGGAGGGAACTGCTTGGTCCAGTTTGAAGATTTTGGCAACCACAACGCGTTCCGGCTGCTGGAGAAATACCGGTGCTCGTTCTGTTGCTTCAACGATGACATCCAAGGTAAGACTATTGGTCGCCATGGCGACGTTCTTTCCGGTTGTATTTGACTGACATCTGGCTTAAATACTTTTAAAAGACGGGGCATTCGTGGACGAGCAGTTAGAGTCGGCGACTTTTATAAACTCAATAATAGGCTGAAAAAGGTTTCATGTTTATAACATTTAAGTTCAGACAATATTTTTGTCTACAACTGATCAATGATCATATCTGTGGGTGATACTAAAATAGTTAATCTATTGAAATATTGCACGTTATCAGGTTTTTGTTTGTTTGTTTATTGGGTTTATCGTCCCACCAACAGTATTTCAATTATCTGGAGACGGTGTCCACTTGAAGCAGATACAGTGCTGCCTTCACTGTGTATAGCATGCCGTGAACACCTGGCATGGTACCACACCCAGTCACATTATCCTGACACCAGGCCAACCAGTCGTGGAACTTCCCTTATATTTGTTTGAGCGTTAGCAAGGGAGCTATACCCCTACAATTTTTAAACGACTTTGGTATGTCGTGGCCGGGGATCGAACCCGGGGCCTCCCGTACCTGGAGCCGACGCTCTACCGATTGCGCTACCAGGTCAGGTCGTCAGGTTTTTATAAACTCACATTTTATTTTTCAAGACAGTGTTTGGACGCTTGCTGAATTTCGGACGCACAAAGAATTGACAATGCATGTCTGTTACTACTCGCGACCAGTCTCAAAATAGTGGCAGTACAGAAGCAAATATGCAAGTGGAAGTGGACTGGACATGTCAATTGTTTCCCAGCGTGCTTCAAACGCTAACATTTATATCAAATGTTTTTAAACTCTTTTATTTCAAAGCATTTCTACCATTGGCCTTCGTCAGTTGATAATGTCACAACAAGTCTTCCTTTCCTCACATAAAACATCCAGGAAATAATTATCAATATTTATATCGTTATTTGAACTCGAAGGTAAAGTGATTATATTGTGTAATTCATGCCTAAAATGGCAGCGCACATAATGTTTGCAAACATGTAGAGACAGAAATTGTTTATGTTTAACTCGTGAAAAAGGAACTTTGCCGAAAATTTGAGTGAGAGTGTTTTTAAATTAAACAATATAATTAAAACAGTTCCCTTTAGAAAAATTTACAACATGGTATGCATAATAAGAGATTTATAACTGAACAACACGCTCAGGAATATCACTCAGTGTCTAGGGGAATGGGTAGAAAGGGGGAACTGAATGTTATTAGAACGAGTTTTTCCGCTGATTATACTAAATATAGTAAGCCTAGATTTTAGCGATGTCCTGCGCGGGGACTCACTGCCTTCTGCGGCTCTGTACCATGTTATGACAGAGGTCAAGTGTATCTTTCAGCATCTCCGTCTTAATTTACAGAACGTGATCGGAACAGAATGGGCTATCTAAATTAAGATTCAGATTACGAGTGTGTAGTGTTGACTACATGTAAATAATGTTAATTTTAAACTCAGTACATTATTTGCATACGTTTAATCCCGTACAATGTAAAAAAACTTACACCGCACAAGCAGAGCTTTCGGCGTTTTGATATTGACTTGATCCAATGAGAGACATTAATGAATAGTCTCCCCTGAATATTCCCTAAATGCGAGTAGGTCCTTTCATTTGTTTTACTCGGTTTTTATGTTTGTGCTCTTTGGAGTGTATGTTGACCATTCTGCCTCTCTTGTGTTACCCAGGTTAACCATTATCAACAAACACTTCCTTTTTCTTTATGAAATTACAAATCTCTGTAAGAATTTAAATGGTTTCTAAGCTTATATGTATGCAAAAGTAAGACATTTCAATGTTTGTAATTGCAATATCTACAAAAGAACAGGCGATAAAGTCCAAGAATTTCAACTGAAAGGACCTACCTACTGTTTGCAATGCCTCCGATATTAACTAACAAGGGAGACAATTTCCATTTCACCAATGTACCCCATTTCGTTTCCATTCCAGGTACGGCGGCTGTAGCTGTGGCGGGGATAATTGCAAGCATGAAGATTACTGGGAACCAACTGAAGGACAATAAGTTTTTGTTTCTGGGCGCAGGAGAGGTAAGATTTAAAAAAATATATTTTAAGTTGAACCTCTTAATAGATCGGTAGAAGCAATCTAGTCTGTCTTTTGGCCGACTGACTGTGTTAAACAGGCAGTTTCAGGTCAGTTTCTGCCGATTTTTCACTGACATCCTGTAGTGTGTTTTTGCTTTTTATAAAGGTACAACGGAAATGGTACCGGTAGTTTAAAAAAGGAATTATTTAAGACAAATGTCTGCGTAGAACCTTTTGCATACAGCACGTCAGGTAAAAGACCGGAGGAGGATCCAGAAAGTTTTGGTGATAGGGTTGGGATGTTAACGAAGCAAGACACATTCAACTTTATCGCAGTAAATACTAGATATACATACTTAGTTAGGGACCATAACTTCGACCTAAGCAGTCATTTACTTTAAATTTACTTAAAAAGATTTGTATTTTTTAAGCTAACATGTATGTATTTTCACAACCCTACTCCTATTCGTTTACCTGGGTGATTGGTGGGGGGTGCATCTCCCCCACACCACCCTACCACCCACCCCCACCCCCTCCCCTGCATCCATCAATGTGGAAGACCGCGTGGTGAGCGGCGAACAGTCAAACTAGTTACAAGCCCGTCACTCTACCCCTCGTCCACGGGTGCTACCATTTTACTCTGCGACTTCAGTAGTTAACGGTTGAATCTATTTTATTGGTTATGTTTTTATGTGTTTACCAGTAACTACCTGCTTGTCAGTTTTTGCGAAATGTGTGAAGACAA
Organism: Sinonovacula constricta; assembly: GCA_007844125.1. Classification (NCBI taxonomy): domain Eukaryota; kingdom Metazoa; phylum Mollusca; class Bivalvia; order Cardiida; family Solecurtidae; genus Sinonovacula; species Sinonovacula constricta. Next base: position 7,777,565 of record CM017573.1, read on the forward strand.
AAATAAGAGACGCCCGTGGCAAAGTGGTAGAGTCGCCGATTCTTATTGCTTAGCCTTCCACCGCGTGGGTTCGAGTCTCGTTTTTGAGCGATTGACTAAATCAGGGAAGGTCTTCCAGCTGACCTGCGGTGCGCCGGTGGTTCTACCCAGACATTTGTGTGTGGGGGTCTTTCTCCACCAAATAGCATAAACAAAACAAAACAAAGCAAAGATACCTTCAATATTTTTGCTCTACCCTGTTACAGGCCTCGATCGGTATCGCGAAGCTCCTTACTCTAGCCCTAATTGAGGAGGGGGCCACCGAAGCGGAAGCCTACAGCCGGATCTGGATGGTCGACTCCAAGGGACTCATCGTGAAGGTACTTATTTATTTGAGTTTACACTGGTTTACCATCTGATCAATTATGTAGTGAATAGTATTACCAAAGTACCTAGAACTATAATTTCCCTAAAGTGCTTAATAAAGGTGCTTCAGATTTAGCGCATATACTTAACCTGTAGTATATAAATGTGCAAATTTTTGGTCATAGATTACAAACAGGATTATATAATTTCACAGCAAGCAAGGAGGCCTCGGCTTCGATCCGTGTTATCGACACACCAAAGTCGTTAAAAATGGTGGTGGTATAGCTCACTTGCTAACGTTCAAGGAAATATTAGGCCAGTTCCCCAGCTTGTTGACCCGGTGTCAGGATGATGTGACTGGGTGTGGTATCATGCCAGGTGTTCACGGTATGTCATACACAGTGGAGGCACAGCTCCATCTGGACACCAAACAACTGAAAAACTGCTAGTGGGATGATAAACCCAATCAGAATTTACACATAACAATATTAAGACATTTATATGCAGGATCGTCCAGCGGGTGGTGTGACGGGTCAGAAGCTTCCGTTCGCCCAGAACCACCCTCCGGTAGTTAAACTGGAGGATGCCGTAAAGCAGATAAAACCTTCAGCTATCATTGGTAAGTTCAGGTGTGATAGACTCGAAATCCGACTTATTCCAATTATAAAGCACATGATTTTATCGGTAGTCAAATACCCATTTTGGGTTGGATTTTTTCGACATAGCTCTCAGATAGACTCAAATTGGTAGCGGTTCTCTGCAACTAAATGTACCATATTATTTTAGTTAACGTTCTTCGGGACGGGGAAGGGCGTGCGGTAGGAGAATTATAATTCGCGACCAATTTGTACTTTCTATCTATTCATGTGTGCATAAAGCCTAGCGTGGCTTCAGTGTAGCCTAATCACCATTAATTCTACATAGGCTGTTTAATTGAATTAAATTAACCATGGTTTGTTTATATACAAGTTTATATCTGTGTACCGTATTGCTATTATTAAACGTACTCGGGTGGTGGTGTAGAGAGATAATTATAATACCCCATTTGTATGTTTTATATACAAGCTTATTTCTGTATACCAGTGACCAATTTTGTACTCATAAGCTTGATCTATCAACAGGGGCGGCCGCACAGCCTGGAGCATTTACAGAAGAAATCCTTCGAAGCATGGGCTCGTTCAACGAACACCCCATCATCTTCGCCTTGAGTAACCCCACCAGTAAGGCGGAATGTACCGCAGAACAAGCCTACAAGACCACTGATGTGAGTTGGTCTTTTAACAGAGGTTATATATTTATGGTTTAAATGTCTACAAGGTCAGTGATCTGAGTTGGTCTTTTAAGAGTGGTTTTGCGTTAATGGTCTAAACGTCTAGAAGCTATTGGTGTGAGTTGGTCATTTAACTGAGGTTAAACAATAATGGTCAAAATGTCTACACGGCCACTTATGTGAGTAAGCACTTAAACAGAGGTAAAGTATTTATGGTTTAAATGTCTACAAGGCCACTGATGTTAGTTGGTCATTTAACAGAGGTTATGCCACTCAGCCTGATGAATTTACCTTTAAGCTTATTTCTTCTGCACTGATACCTTAAAGGCAATAATAATGGCGTTCTTTAGAGTTCCATCTTAATATAAAACCATGCCGACAGACTGTGTACTTTAGACACAAACGAGAGGATCATAAAACAATTAGTATGTGTACTGTTTACAGAATGGTCACAGTAGAGAAGGCCATAAAACAATTAGTATGTATACTGTTACTGAATGGTCACAGTGGAGAAGGCCATAAAACAATTAGTATGTATACTGTTTACAGAATGGTCACAGTAGAGAAGGCCATAAAGCAATTAGTGTGTTTACTGTTTACTGAATGATCACAGTAGAGAAGGCCATAAAACAATTAGTATGTATACTGTTTACTGACTGGTCACAGTGGAGAAGGCCATAAAACAATTAGTATGTATACTGTTTACAGAATGGTCACAGTAGAGAAGGCCATAAAACAGTTAGTGTGTTTACTGTTTACTGAATGATCACAGTAGAGAAGGCCATAAAACAATTAGTATGTATACTGTTTACTGACTGGTCACAGTGGAGAAGGCCATAAAACAAGTAGTATGTATACTGTTTACAGAATGGTCACAGTAGAGAAGGCCATAAAACAATTAGTATGTATACTGTTTACTGACTGGTCACAGTGGAGAAGGCTATAAAACAATTAGTATGTATACTGTTTACTGACTGGTCACAGTGGAGAAGGCCATAAAACAATTAGTATGTATACTGTTTACTGAATGATCACAGTTGAGAAGGCCATAAAACAATTAGTATGTATACTGTTTACAGAATGGTCACAGTAGAGAAGGCCATAAAACAATTAGTATGTATACTGTTTACTGACTTGTCACAGTGGAGAAGGCCATAAAACAATTAGTATGTATACTGTTTACAGAATGGTCACAGTAGAGAAGGCCATAAAACAATTAGTGTGTTTACTGTTTACTGAATGATCACAGTAGAGAAGGCCATAAAACAATTAGTGTGTTTACTGAACGATCACAGTAGAGAAGGCCCTAAAACAATAAGTATGTGTACTGTTTACTGAATGGTAACAGTAGAGAAGGCCCTAAAACAATTAGTATGTGTACTGTTTACTGAATGATCACAGTGGAGAAGGCCATAAAACAATTAGTATGTTTACTGTTTACTGAATGGTCACAGTAGAGAAGGCCCTAAAACAATTAGTATGTGTACTGTTTACTGAATGATCACAGTGGAGAAGGCCATAAAACAATTAGTATGTTTACTGTTTACTGAATGGTCACAGTGGAGAAGGTCATAAAACAATTAGTATGTGTACTGTTTACTGAATGGTCACAGTGGAGAAGGTCATAAAACAATTAGTATGTGTAATGTTTACTGAATGGTCACAGTGGAGAAGGCCATAAAACAATTAGTATGTATACTGTTACTGAATGGTCACAGTAGAGAAGGCTATAAAACAATAAGTATGTATACTGTTACTGAATGGTCACAGTGGAGAAGGCCATTAAACAATAAGTATGTGCACTGTTTACTAAATGGTAACAGTGGAGAATGTTATAAAACAATTAGTATGTATACTGTTTACTGAATGGTCACAGTGGAGAAGGGCATAAACAATTAGTGTGTATACTGTTTACTGAATGATCACAGTGGAGAAGGCCATAAAACAATGAGTATGTGTACTGTTCACTGAAAGATCACAGTGGAGAAGGCCATGAAACATTTAGCATGTGTACTGTTTACTGAATGATCACAGTGGAGAAGACCATAACACAATTAGTATGTGTACTGTTTACTGAATGATCACAGTGGAGAAGGCCATAAAACATTTAGCATGTGTACTATTTACTGAATGATCACAGTGAAGAAGGCCATAAAACATTTAGCATGTATACTGTTTACTAAAGGATCACAGTGGAGAAGACCATAACACAATTAGTATTTGAACTGTTAACTGAATGATCACAGTGGAGAAGGCCATAAAACAATAAGTATGTATATTGTTTACTGAATGGTCACAGTGGAGAAGGTCATAAAACAATAAGCATGTGTACTGTTTACTGAATGATCACAGTGGAGAAGGCGATAAAACAATAAGTATGTGTACTGTTTACTGAACAGTCACAGTGGAGAAGGGCATAAAACAATTAGTGTGTATACTGTCTACTGAATGATCACAGTGGAGAAGGCCATAAAACAATTAGTATGTATACTGTTTACTGAATGGTCACAGCGGAGAAGGCCATAAAACAATAAGTATGTGAACTGTTTACTGAATTGTCACAATAGAGAAGGCCATAAAACAATAAGTATGTGAACTGTTTACTGAATGATCACAATGGAGAAGGCCATAAAACAATAAGTATGTATACTGTTTACTAAATGGTCACAGCGGAGAAGGCCATAAAACAATAAGTATGTGAACTGTTTACTGAATGATCACAGTGGAGAAGGTCATAAAACAATAAGTATGTGAACTGTTTACTGAATGGTCACAATGGAGAAGGCCGTAAAACAATAAGTATGTGAACTGTTTACTGAATGGTCACAATGGAGAAGGCTATAAAACAACTATTATGCATACTGATTACTAAATGGTCACAGCGGAGAAGGCCATAAAACAATAAGTATGTGAACTGTTTACTGAATGGTCACAGTAGAGAAGGCCATAAAGCAATTAGTGTGTTTACTGTTTACTGAATGATCACAGTAGAGAAGGCCATAAAACAATTAGTATGTATACTGTTTACTGACTGGTCACAGTGGAGAAGGCCATAAAACAATTAGTATGTATACTGTTTACAGAATGGTCACAGTAGAGAAGGCCATAAAACAGTTAGTGTGTTTACTGTTTACTGAATGATCACAGTAGAGAAGGCCATAAAACAATTAGTATGTATACTGTTTACTGACTGGTCACAGTGGAGAAGGCCATAAAACAAGTAGTATGTATACTGTTTACAGAATGGTCACAGTAGAGAAGGCCATAAAACAATTAGTATGTATACTGTTTACTGACTGGTCACAGTGGAGAAGGCTATAAAACAATTAGTATGTATACTGTTTACTGACTGGTCACAGTGGAGAAGGCCATAAAACAATTAGTATGTATACTGTTTACTGAATGATCACAGTTGAGAAGGCCATAAAACAATTAGTATGTATACTGTTTACAGAATGGTCACAGTAGAGAAGGCCATAAAACAATTAGTATGTATACTGTTTACTGACTTGTCACAGTGGAGAAGGCCATAAAACAATTAGTATGTATACTGTTTACAGAATGGTCACAGTAGAGAAGGCCATAAAACAATTAGTGTGTTTACTGTTTACTGAATGATCACAGTAGAGAAGGCCATAAAACAATTAGTGTGTTTACTGAACGATCACAGTAGAGAAGGCCCTAAAACAATAAGTATGTGTACTGTTTACTGAATGGTAACAGTAGAGAAGGCCCTAAAACAATTAGTATGTGTACTGTTTACTGAATGATCACAGTGGAGAAGGCCATAAAACAATTAGTATGTTTACTGTTTACTGAATGGTCACAGTAGAGAAGGCCCTAAAACAATTAGTATGTGTACTGTTTACTGAATGATCACAGTGGAGAAGGCCATAAAACAATTAGTATGTTTACTGTTTACTGAATGGTCACAGTGGAGAAGGTCATAAAACAATTAGTATGTGTACTGTTTACTGAATGGTCACAGTGGAGAAGGTCATAAAACAATTAGTATGTGTACTGTTAACTGAATGGTCACAGTGGAGAAGGCCATAAAACAATTAGTATGTATACTGTTACTGAATGGTCACAGTAGAGAAGGCTATAAAACAATAAGTATGTATACTGTTACTGAATGGTCACAGTGGAGAAGGCCATTAAACAATAAGTATGTGCACTGTTTACTAAATGGTAACAGTGGACAATGTTATAAAACAATTAGTATGTATACTGTTTACTGAATGGTCACAGTGGAGAAGGCCATAAAACAATAAGTATGTATACTGTTTACTGAACGGTCACAGTGGAGAAGGGCATAAACAATTAGTGTGTATACTGTTTACTAAATGATCACAGTGGAGAAGGCCATAAAACAATGAGTATGTGTACTGTTCACTGAATGATCACAGTGGAGAAGGCCATGAAACATTTAGCATGTGTACTGTTTACTGACTGGTCACAGTGGAGAAGGCCATAAAACAATTAGTATGTATACTGTTTACTGGATGATCACAGTTGAGAAGGCCATGAAACAATTAGTATGTATACTGTTTACAGAATGGTCACAGTAGAGAAGGCCATAAAACAATTAGTATGTATACTGTTTACTGACTGGTCACAGTGGAGAAGGCCATAAAACAATTAGTATGTATACTGTTTACAGAATGGTCACAGTAGAGAAGGCCATAAAACAATTAGTGTGTTTACTGTTTACTGAATGATCACAGTAGAGAAGGCCATAAAACAATTAGTGTGTTTACTGAACGATCACAGTAGAGAAGGCCCTAAAACAATAAGTATGTGTACTGTTTACTGAATGGTAACAGTAGAGAAGGCCATAAAACAATTAGTATGTGTACTGTTTACTGAATGATCACAGTGGAGAAGGCCATAAAACAATTAGTATGTTTACTGTTTACTGAATGGTCACAGTAGAGAAGGCCCTAAAACAATTAGTATGTGTACTGTTTACTGAATGATCACAGTGGAGAAGGCCATAAAACAATTAGTATGTTTACTGTTTACTGAATGGTCACAGTGGAGAAGGTCATAAAACAATTAGTATGTGTACTGTTTACTGAATGGTCACAGTGGAGAAGGTCATAAAACAATTAGTATGTGTAATGTTTACTGAATGGTCACAGTGGAGAAGGCCATAAAACAATTAGTATGTATACTGTTACTGAATGGTCACAGTAGAGAAGGCTATAAAACAATAAGTATGTATACTGTTACTGAATGGTCACAGTGGAGAAGGCCATTAAACAATAAGTATGTGCACTGTTTACTAAATGGTAACAGTGGAGAATGTTATAAAACAATTAGTATGTATACTGTTTACTGAATGGTCACAGTGGAGAAGGGCATAAACAATTAGTGTGTATACTGTTTACTGAATGATCACAGTGGAGAAGGCCATAAAACAATGAGTATGTGTACTGTTCACTGAAAGATCACAGTGGAGAAGGCCATGAAACATTTAGCATGTGTACTGTTTACTGAATGATCACAGTGGAGAAGACCATAACACAATTAGTATGTGTACTGTTTACTGAATGATCACAGTGGAGAAGGCCATAAAACATTTAGCATGTGTACTATTTACTGAATGATCACAGTGAAGAAGGCCATAAAACATTTAGCATGTATACTGTTTACTAAAGGATCACAGTGGAGAAGACCATAACACAATTAGTATTTGAACTGTTAACTGAATGATCACAGTGGAGAAGGCCATAAAACAATAAGTATGTATATTGTTTACTGAATGGTCACAGTGGAGAAGGTCATAAAACAATAAGCATGTGTACTGTTTACTGAATGATCACAGTGGAGAAGGCGATAAAACAATAAGTATGTGTACTGTTTACTGAACAGTCACAGTGGAGAAGGGCATAAAACAATTAGTGTGTATACTGTCTACTGAATGATCACAGTGGAGAAGGCCATAAAACAATTAGTATGTATACTGTTTACTGAATGGTCACAGCGGAGAAGGCCATAAAACAATAAGTATGTGAACTGTTTACTGAATTGTCACAATGGAGAAGGCCATAAAACAATAAGTATGTGAACTGTTTACTGAATGATCACAATGGAGAAGGCCATAAAACAATAAGTATGTATACTGTTTACTAAATGGTCACAGCGGAGAAGGCCATAAAACAATAAGTATGTGAACTGTTTACTGAATGATCACAGTGGAGAAGGTCATAAAACAATAAGTATGTGAACTGTTTACTGAATGGTCACAATGGAGAAGGCCGTAAAACAATAAGTATGTGAACTGTTTACTGAATGGTCACAATGGAGAAGGCTATAAAACAACTATTATGCATACTGATTACTAAATGGTCACAGCGGAGAAGGCCATAAAACAATAAGTATGTGAACTGTTTACTGAATGGTCACATTTGAGAAGGCGATAAAACAATAAGTATGTGAACTGTTTACTGAATGATCACAGTGAAGAAGGCCATAAAACAATAAGTATGTGAACTGTTTACTGAATGATCATAGTGGAGAAGGCCATAAAACAATTAGTATGTATACTGATTACTAAATGGTCACAGCGGAGAAGGCCATAAAACAATAAGTATGTGAACTGTTTACTGAATGATCACAGTGCAGAAGGCCATAAAACAATAAGTATGTATATTGTTTACTGAATGGTCACAATGGAGAAGACCATAAAACAATTAGTGTGTGCACTGCTCACTGAATGGTCACAGTGGAGAAGGCCATAAAACAATTAGTACGTGTACTGTTTACTGAATGATCACAGTGGAGAAGGCCATAAAACAATAAGTATATGCACTTCTTATTGAATGATCATAGTGGAGAACGCTATAAAACAATTAGTATGCGTACTATTTACTGAATGGTCACGCTGGAGAAGGCCATAAAACAATTACTATGTATACTGTTTACTGAATGATCACAGTGGAGAAGACCATAAAACAATGAGTGTGTGCACTGCTTACTGAATGGTCACAATGGAGAAGGCCATTAAACAATTACTATGTATACTGTTTACTGAATGGTCACAGTGGAGAAGGCCATAAAACAATTAGTATGTATACTGTTTACTGAATGGTCACAGTGGAGAAGGCCATTAAACAATTACTATGTATACTGTTTACTGAATGGTCACAATGGAGAAGGCCATTAAACAATTACTATGTATACTGCTTACTGAATGGTCACGCTGGAGAAGGCCATAAAACAATTACTATGTATACTGTTTACTGAATGATCACAGTGGAGAAGACCATAAAACAATGAGTGTGTGCACTGCTTACTGAATGGTCACAATGGAGAAGGCCATTAAACAATAAATATGTGTACTGTTTACTTAATAGTCACAATGGAGAAGGCCATATAACAATTAGTATGTGTACTGTTTTCTGAATGATCACAGTAGAGAAGGCCACAAAACAATTAGAATGTGTACTATTTACTGAATGATCACAGTGGAGAAGGCCATAAAACAATAAGAATGTGTACTGTTTACTGAATGATCACAGTGAAGGAGGCCATAAAACAATAAGTATGTATACTGCTTACTGAATGGTCACAGTGGAGAAGACCATAACACAATTAATATGTGTACTGTTTACTGAATCGTCACAGTGGAGAAGACCATAACACAATTAATATGTATACTGTTTACTGAATGGTCACAGTGGAGAAGACCATAACACAATTAGTATGTGTACTGTTTACTAAATGATCACAATGGAGAAGACCATAAAACAATTAGTATGTGTACTGTTTACTTAATGGTCACAGTGGAGAAGGGCATAAAACATGTAGCATGTGCACTGCTTACTGAATGATCACAGTTGAGAAGACCATAACACAATTAGTATGTGCACTGCTTACTGAATGATCACAGTGGAGAAGGCAATAAAACAATTAGTGTGTGTACTGTGTCACGTTTGACGAAAATTAACAGACTTTCCTGCTTTTGTCAACAGGAACTTAACTGAAGACCTACCCACATAATCCCACCGCAACTTCGGAAAGACTACATGTGCACAATAAAAACAATTAATTTTTTGCCTTTTCTTTTCCATATAGGGCAAGTGTGTATTTGCCAGCGGAAGCCCGTTCAAACCTGTGACACTGAATGGAAAGACGTACTATCCAGGTCAAGGTAACAACGCTTACGTATTCCCGGCCGTTGGCATGGCAACTGTGGCCTGCGATATCCGCACTATACCCGAGTCCTTGTTCCTAGAGTCAGCCAAGGTAATTTTGTTTGTTTCTTGGTTTCTTACCTTTCTGCACACCAGGGGCTTACATGGCCAAGCAATTGAGGTCGCCATTTTAGCTCTCCTCAGACATCTTACTGTGTAGGTTCGAGTCTCAGTCATTACAAAACAGAAACCATGTGTGTGGAAAAGTCTTCCAGCCCTGATGCCGCTTTGGTTGGTTCTTATAAAACCGTTTTGGCCAGTCTTTAACCAATTATAATTCATCGCAATAATAACAACAATTAATTATGCCTTGTTATAGCAATACGGAACAACAACATTCTAAGAAAGCTATATGGCACCGAAAATAAATTATAATGTGGCACGATTGTGACAGCTAGGTCAGAAATCTAAAACTTGATTTTTTATGTTATTTTTTTTATTTTATATTTTTTTTTTTTTTTTTTTTTTTTTTGCATGTTTAATAAATTTGACGTTCCTATTTACAGAATTAATCAAATGAGGAATCCGGTTTGTGTAAGGGTTTGTTGTCAATTCTGTGTAGAAAAAAAATGATCAACAGTCAATTGAAAACTCTACTACAATTTACAAAAAAAAGTCAAACTATAAGGAATAAAAGTCAAGCACAGCAAGAAATTTCTTTTTTAAAATAATTAGCAATGATGAGGCATTATGTAACACAATTATTGATCAATAAGAATGTTTTAATGTAAAAACAAGACCGGTAAGAACCGAGACACCATTGTACGTTGATATGCTCACCGAAAGTTTTTTATAGAAGCATATCGCCGCCTCCTCGTCCGACAATCCGTCCTTCCGTCAGTGCGGGCTATATCTACGCAACCGCTGGCTTGAATTCAATGAAACTTTATGGAAAGCTTTACCAAAAAAAGTGAAACACGCATATTGTCCACACACTCCTCTTCGATGATTCTTACGGGTTTATTGCCATTTTTAATTTCTGTATCATATGATATTAGGCCATTTCGTTTCTGTGACCTACACTCCGCCTTGAGATTGGTCAACCAGTCTTAGCTCTCTCTCAAACCTTACCCTTCTGCTTATATCTTCCGCATGAAAATCGGGGATGGAGAAGCCACGGTTCATTTTACACAAAGGTAATGAATGGCATATTATTTCCACCGGTTCTCATTTTCTCGAAACTGTGAATACTACAGTGCTTGCAGCACTTTTATTTTTTCAATTTGATCCTTATCAGTTGTCCATTAACTTACTACAACCAGTACTCAGATAGTTTCAAACGCGACGTATTTCAGGCTTTGGCCAATCTTGTAACAAAGGAAGACATCGCCGAAGGTCGGGTATATCCGCCACTCAACGAAATTCACCGAGTGTCTACGAAGATTGCCGTACATTTGGCGGAGTTCGCTTATCGCGAGCGATTGGCTCATCATTATCCGCAACCATCTGACGTCACAGAATTCATCAAGTCACATCAGTATGACGTAAATTATACGGAATACGTTCCCGCCTTATACGACTGGCCCGGACATAGCACGAAATTGTAATGTCGAATAGCACCATCTTTAATGACATTGATAATTTCTTTAAATGTTTTCATTTTCAGGAATTTGTTTTCTTATTTATAGCACATGTTATTTGCACAAAACTTTAATGATCGTCATGAAACATATCTTAAGCTGTCCGGATAAAACTTTTAACTAATCATTAATAAGTAACAAAGACTCTTAGAGAAATTTAACGTCTGTTCTTTCAAAAATAAGTTTTCTGTCGTGACTTAATCGAAAGTCACAGACAAAAGCGAACAATCATTTTTGCTTATAATGTCGTTTAAACGTTAAGACAATATATCACGTTATATAACGCTGTTATGTAAATATTTATTTTTATTGTCTTTCAAGAGATGATTATAATTTGACCGTTCCTTTTTTATTGTCTTTCAAGAAATGATTATAATTTGACTGTTCCTTAAGAGGCTTTATAAACTATTCTTTTCTCTTTTCAAAAATGCTGAATTTTCCTATTTGAGGCTATGTTTGAAACTCCGTATCAAGTACTTCAGCAAATCGATTTTTTGTTATAAATATGTTCAATGACCAAACAGTGATTAAATAAGAATAGGGGGTAAATCAAATTCTGTACCTGTGTAATCATTTCTAATTAATTATTAATTAGTTAACTAACAAGTTAATTTTGGCTGTCTTTTACTTATGTTTTTTATTTAATGTTACATTGCTTTATGCGGTAACAAAGCAAGAATATATGAAGTAATCGTTTTTTGTGACGGGTGTTCCATGGCTGGTTCATAACTACAGATCTATATGTTATACTTATTGTCTAAACTAATATTTGCAATGTGTTCTTCTTTATTAAACATTCCAGCATTGTCTTATGTTATGCTTAATGAATATATTCTGTAAAACCTATTGGTTGTTTCAGCTTATGAACTTTTCAACCTGTTAAATGTGCCGCCTAAAAATGTTGCTCCTGCCATTTCATTCGCCCTAAACACAATCTGACCTGCGCCGCTGTTTGTACTTTCTTATAAGGTATTCTGAAACACCAAAGTTGGAAGGAAATTGTGCTATTGACGGGAGAAAAAAAGGAAAGAAATATTACTCAGAGTTAGATTTAAAGTTCTTAAAGAAATAACACTAATAATTCAATGCAGGTGACATTTTGTTTGGTGACATAAAGGAGCTCTTTAGAACGGCATTTCTCTCTAGCCTTTTATTATTCAGATAAAACACGAATAGCATATATCATCAGTTTTTTAAGATATCGATTGTACGATTCAACGATTTCAACCACGTCTCCAGAATTCAACGAATGGTAGATAGACCTCAGCTAACATGAGATCTTAAAAATTCGCGAAAACTCATTATAATTACCTCCTCACTTTCTTTACATGGAATAGAAATTTAACTGACTATCCAGTCAACTAAAGACGAGCACACGATGCACACATACATATTTCTTGACGGATTTTAAGATGACTAAGTCAATGTTGTCTAATATAAGCTATGTTGTTTACAACAACAACAAAATCGTTCCATCTAATTATCGGATTGTAGTTTGTTTTTTTTCGTGGTGCAGCAAAACATAATGCGTCATCATATCCTCTAATTAAACTATCAGAACCCGATAGAGGGCAGCGGAGCTAGATGTCAGGTGAATTACTTCCGGTCCAAAGCCGCACTGTTGTACCGCCATCTGCAGGTTTGGGGAAAAGAAATCCATATAACTAAGGTGTTACTTTATCAAACATTTCGAAGAAAACATCACAGATGTCGTTGGTTTCAGAAAACACCATCTTATAAGTATTTACGATGCACGCCTGGGACGAAGCATTGTAACTCTGCAGAAAAAAAGCTTTTCGACTTCAGAAAAAAACCCACAAACCTCCATATCCGGACTGTATTCTGTGGGCATTTTTTGTATCAAATAAATATTTAATTCCAGAGGGAACTAAAAGCATACATATAACATTTGCTGAATCGATGATGATTTCAAGTAATGAAGTACCTAATATTTTGTGCAAAAGATAGTTTTGTTGTTGTTTGTGTTTGTGTTGTTGTTTTTCTAAATAACTAGCTGAAACCTTAACGCCCAGTCTTCTGACATTGCAATTAAACTTGATATGATTCATGACTATAAATATGCGTACAACTATAACTTTGAAAATAGCAAGCAACTAATTTCATAAAACCTGATTCAGAACCCTCAAAAATGATGAAACCATGAAATCTCAAACCTTAAACCCAAGTCCGCTGTCCAGGCAGCCTAGGAAGACCCCTGTAGTACTGTTTGTGGAAGAGGGGGTGTAGAAATACTGGCTGTTTGTTTCCATGGCAACGGGGGTATACAGGGGCACGTGACTACAATGGCCGCCGGAAGAATAAATCTGAAAAAAGAACAGTATGACAACAGATCCATTTTATTTCAAGAGTGTGTTTGTGCGTGCCCTGCATGTTGCCTGTGGGAAGGGATTACCCGGCATTTTTGCCTATACTTTGGAGCGACATTTCTATCATTATAGCACATGGCTACTTATGAGGTGCCCATGGAAAGAACCCGGCCAGTCTTTGTGTGTGTGTGTTATGCTTGTGCATTATAACACATAGCGGACTTTTGTGCTGATTTGGTGTAAGATCGCATTTTATTTCTGCGAGGGAGTGTACAACATATTTTATTTATTATTTTCTAGGCTCACGAGCAGAAATAAAGTGCAATCCTATACCTAAATCAACATTTTTTTTGTTTCTTTCAGGCTGATTATTTGGTTATGTTCATTTTAATTATCGCTTTAAAACAAATACGTTTCCCACTTGTAGCTGCATTGCGTTTTGTGTCCCCTCTAGGTACCCCAACCGAATAATTCAGTGATATGACTATACGCATATAGAAAATAGTTCCAATATTTATAAATTTATTTTAACAACATTTTCCAGTATTTTAACAGGAAACATGTTTTATGTATTACCAACAGATCCTCAGGTACCCCAACCGAATAATTCAATGATATGACTATACGCATGTAGAAAATAGTTCCAATGTTTATAAATTCATTTTAACAACATTTGCCAATATTTTAACAGGAAATATGTTTTATGTATTACCAACAGATCCTCAGGTACCCCAACCGAATAATTCAATGATATGACTATACGCATGTAGAAAATAGTTCCAATATTTATAAATTTATTTTAACAGGAAACATGTTTTATGTATTACCAACAGATCATCAGATACCCCAACCGAATAATTCAGTAATATGACTATACGTATATAGAAAATAGTTCCAATATTTATAAATTCATTTTAACAACATTTGCCAATATTTTAACAGAAAACATATTTTATATTTCACCAACAAATAATTTGATATTGAAACTTAAAAAAATATAACACTAACAACGAGATAGTAATTAAAACACGTTTACGCAATCTGAAGTCAAAATTTGATGTCTGGAATATTTTGTGTTTTTTTTTTCACTCTGCAGTGAAAATAACCTCTCAAACATTTCACCGATGTTATTTCATCAATAATTAATTATGAATCTAAGTGTAAATGCTTATTGAGTCGGAACCTTTGTAAATGAATAATGTTTGCACTTTATGCAAATTTTATAAAATGCCCGCCACAAAGGAGATTATTCGGTGCAATTTAACCATATTGTTTGCTGTTCTCTGTTCTGTGCAATGTACTAATATTGTTAAATGTCCCAAATTCAGTGCAGTTTGACAATATAGTTCACTGACCTATATTCACTGCAATTTTACGATATTGTTAAATGTCCCAAATTCAGTGCAGTTTGACAATATTGTTAGATGTCATATATTCACTGCAAATTTACAATATTGTTGAAACGCAGTGCAATTTAACAATAAAGTTCAATTACGTGGGACAAAACAGAAAAAAAAGCATATATAACATATTAAATTTTTTGGAAAAAAACTAACAACAAGGAAGATAAATCAGTAAGACATCTATATTCAAATGCACCTAACACGGATGCTTAAACCTCAAACCTGTTGCCCAAGAGTCCAGGATGATGGGTGTAGATTCACGTTACAATGGTTCATGACAAAGGCTTCGGGCGATTCTCTGGCCTGGTTTGCTGGACACGGTGTGGCGGTGTCTGCCTGAGCCACGGTGTGAACGGCAATCGCCGTGACAACCCCAGCGGCACTACATGTGCCCGGTGTGGTCGGCACGATCTCTGGAAGTTAAATGACAATTAATTTAATAAGAACATATTTCATAGCTCTGAACCTTTTTATACATCTGTTTTATTTTTTATCCCACCTTCTCTGTAAATATCGGTTGATATAACCGTGTGATAAAGATGAGTTTTATCAACCGATATTCGCGCAACTGCTCTAAGCCGGACTACTTTTTTGACTAAACGATCAGGAATGTTTACGAGAACGAAACTCATTTATCGCATAATTATGTTTGTGGTCAACCCAAAAATGTAAATAATTACAAAGATTGGTTAAATAGAGCAAACGAGGCCATTAAAAAAAACAGAAGGATGAGCGCGGTATCAATCTCTGTCCTGCAGGATTGAAAATTTAAATAGCAGCGTCTTAACCGACTGAGCTAACCGGACAGTTCATCGTGATTTTCCGAAGTTCTATTTAACAATGATATAGAAAATTTCTATAACAAAAAATATATAAAAGCTTATATATCAAAATGTATTTATTTTCAATTCAAAAACTTGCAAAAATCTTAAACAACATGTAATACAGGCACATGATTAAAACTGTTTAGGAATAGTAATAAAATCAATAAAAGTACGAATTTGTAGTCGGCAAAAATAAAAACAACTATCAAAATGTCAGATTATGAGTCCCTGTTCAATTTGATGTTATTTGGTGTGAATTGAAAGAATGTGATGAAGAATCGTCTGAAAACCTAAGCAGTGTTGTAGAGATGTGCTACGAGAATTTCGAGACAAAATTTTGCTTTAATCCAAACAGTTTTACAGTTTTGAGAAGGAAATTGATCTTGAATCTGTGGCTGTCTCAGAAAGCAGCAATCAGCTGCATAATCTGAGGACAGACCCTGATGATCAAATGTCGTTACATGATACACATTCAAATGGTTTACAAAGAGCTCAATCTTTAGTTGAACCAAATACAGCTGACTGCATAGATCTGGACAAATGTGCTAATAAATCACAGACACCAGCACACCACCACCAATCCCAACATTTCTCAAAATTTCGCAATTCACCCTGTCAAAGACACAACTATCTTTACAATTTTCAATGGCATATTCAATGTTCAGAATTGCAATGTCATCAGCAGTTAAAATTCATGAGCAAACTGTTTGTTACAACCACAAACAGACACAAACCTCGAATGTAATTCGCGTTTCTTAATGCCATATGCGTAGCAACTTTTATGTTACACGGCCTTGACATTACACACTACATATATAGTTTTATACGAGGACATTTTGTATTGAATAGATCGTTTATACTTTCATTGCTTGCATTTGAGAAAGTCGTCAGGAAGTGCGAGGTTAGAGCTCTGTAAAACCGGTTTAAGCACCCCAGTCGGTCTATATTGCCGACTGACCGTTCCAAGGCGGTAACTGTCGGGTTTGCTCTTTTCCTTAAATGACTCATCACAAATTTGTTCTTACTTTTCGCTTGGCTTGCATGTTCAATACCTTTGTTCTGTGCCTTTTCGGAGTTTGGTATATGTTGCAATGCTCATAGGACTTTGTCATATATTCTTATTCATGATCACAACAATGTTACCTGTGCAGTGTGGCGGTCGTAAAAAATCTCCCCGTGCATGTAATCTATGTTGTCATTTAATTCATCCTATCAGGATTGTTACGTGTATTTCCTTTGATGGACATTGAACTTTGGTTCTTCAATTCCATCTTCACATGAACAGGATACTACAACCATTTATTCGTCTCTGGTCATGTTTGTTTGTTCATGATTCAGACAGTTAATTTTAATTGGAGTCAACCATTTTTGTGTTGTTTTTCAAATCGAAATAATACCCTATTCCTTTTCTGAACACTATGTGGACATTATTTTTCGATGACGTCACTACTTTCCTCATAACGTATAGAAAATATCAGCGCATGGACATTTTGTTTTCAAATCGATCGTTTTTCTTTTCGTTGCTTGCATTTGAGAAACTCGTCAGGAAGTGCGAGGTTAGAGCTATGTAAAACCGGTTTAAGCACCCCAGTCGGTCTATATTGTTGACTGACCGTTCCAAGGCGGTAACTGTCGGGTTTGCTCTTTTCCTTAAATGACTCATCACAAATTTGTTCTTACTTTTCGCTTGGCATGCATGTGAAATACCTTTGTTCTGTGCCTTTTCGGAGTTTGGTATATGTTGCAATACTCATAGGACTTTGTCATATATTCTTATTCATGATCACAACAATGTTACCTGTGCAGTGTGGCGGTCGTAAAAAATCTCCCCGTGCATGTAATCTATGTTGTCATTTAATTCATCCTATCAGGATTGTTACGTGTATTTCCTTTGATGGACATTGAACTTTGGTTCTTCAATTCCATCTTCACAGGAACAGGATACTACAACCATTTATTCGTCTCTGGTCATGTTTGTTTGTTCATGATTCAGACAGTTAATTTTAATTGGAGTCAACCATTTTTGTGTTGTTTTTCAAATCGAAATAATACCCTATTCCTTTTCTGAACACTATGTGGACATTATTTTTCGATGACGTCACTACTTTCCTCATAACGTATAGAAAATATCAGCGCATGGACATTTTGTTTTCAAATCGATCGTTTTTCTTTTCGTTGCTTGCATTTGAGAAACTCGTCAGGAAGTGCGAGGTTAGAGCTATGTAAAACCGGTTTAAGCACCCCAGTCGGTCTATATTGCCGACTGACCGTTCCAAGGCGGTAACTGTCGGGTTTGCTCTTTTCCTTAAATGACTCATCACAAATTTGTTCTTACTTTTCGCTTGGCATGCATGTGAAATACCTTTGTTCTGTGCCTTTTCGGAGTTTGGTATATGTTGCAATACTCATAGGACTTTGTCATATATTCTTATTCATGATCACAACAATGTTACCTGTGCAGTGTGGCGGTCGTAAAAAATCTCCCCGTGCATGTAATCTATGTTGTCATTTAATTCATCCTATCAGGATTGTTACGTGTATTTCCTTTGATGGACATTGAACTTTGGTTCTTCAATTCCATCTTCACATGAACAGGATACTACAACCATTTATTCGTCTCTGGTCATGTTTGTTTGTTCATGATTCAGACAGTTAATTTTAATTGGAGTCAACCATTTTTGTGTTGTTTTTCAAATCGAAATAATACCCTATTCCTTTTCTGAACACTATGTGGACATTATTTTTCGATGACGTCACTACTTTCCTCATAACGTATAGAAAATATCAGCGCATGGACATTTTGTTTTCAAATCGATCGTTTTTCTTTTCGTTGCTTGCATTTGAGAAACTCGTCAGGAAGTGCGAGGTTAGAGCTCTGTAAAACCGGTTTAAGCACCCCAGTCGGTCTATATTGCCGACTGACCGTTCCAAGGCGGTAACTGTCGGGTTTGCTCTTTTCCTTAAATGACTCATCACAAATTTGTTCTTACTTTTCGCTTGGCATGCATGTGAAATACCTTTGTTCTGTGCCTTTTCGGAGTTTGGTATATGTTGCAATACTCATAGGACTTTGTCATATATTCTTATTATTGTCATATATTCTTATTGTGAGATGATAACGATACCTACGTGAGCAAGTTTCTCCCATGAATCCGGTTGTGCAGTTGCAAGTGTAGAAGGGTAGTTCGTTATATACGCTGCATTGTCCATTGTTCAGACACGGATTGGATGCGCACACGTCTGTTTGTAGAAACAAATATTGTAAATTATCTTCATATGATGAACTGCAACAATTATTTTATTTTATTTACTATATTTTCATCAAATCATATCCAATCATACATGAATTCAAATCACTTGAAACAAATAAAATCTCAAAGAAATACATGGTGTGTCAAATTGACATGAAAATATAATAGCATTATAATTTTATAAACAGTGGACTGTGTTACATAAGTTATGAAACGGTGATTCAGTAAAAAAAATATATATCCCGCATTCTTGCTTTCAATACAATTCACTTGAACATAAACATACCGCTGTATAACGTGTTAGAAGAGTAAATACACGCTTAGCCGTCTTAGAGGTTCCGTGGAAAAAGCAAAAAATGCGTTACCTGACCTGTAAGTTACATATTTCCTTTGCAATACCGTGTAAATAAACGAACAACATCGATTTGCCATGGTTCGGTTTGTCAATGTTTTTAATAAAATTCACTTTTATCCCGAATCACCTGAATCATATTATCCAGTGTGCAACCAAGTTTGACCATATACAGTCGCGGCGGTAACGGCGATTAAAAAGCTGGTATCCGACAGTTTGCTTATATCAAATTCATATAACAATACCTTACTACTGTTTGGGGGGATTTAGTCATATTTTCCGTATAAACTTATACTTTAGTATAAGGAAAGACGTTTTTGAACACTGCCTACATTGCTAGACAGTACAAACCGCGATAAAAACAATCTAATAGTTCAATCATTCCAAATCTAATAAGCACGATAGTGATCTCTGCTAAAAATAGATACCAACTTCAGAGCGGATTGCCCGGATGATGATATAACTAACGTAATCTTAAAAATGAGAAGTCACGTGGATTTCCTAGTTAACAATAGCTTTCTCTGCAGCATGGCTCAGATAGAAAATACCTGTTTGCAATTAGGAATGGGGATTTATGTTTCATTGTTCACACTGATCTAGGGCATCAATTAACAGCATTTTGCAAGATCTTTTCATGTAACAATGTCTAATTTGGTTATTTGAGGACAAAATATTTTGGTCCAAACTGTCGGATACCACCTATAAGCAGACTGGTAGAAACGGAACACGAAAAACGGCCATCAACTTCATCGTCCAAACTATGCATGTCTGTGAACTACTTTTGCATACGTTTATGTGATAAGTGTATGAAATAAAGTGAAGCCAATTCTGAAACATACAACTACTTTTTTCATGATTTTTATCCATCGTAACAACAATGACGGTCACTCATATCTATAGATAGTTTCCATGTTATGTCATAGGCACTGATAAGACAGATTTAGGCAGCCATCTTTGAATGCAGAAGCTAATGCAGGCCGAAATCTGGAAATATGTGCTGTATTAAACTCACCGCTGTGTTTTTATTTATCAGTCTATCAGTATATCAAATTTAACAGCTTTTATGAAGTTTTTTAAGTATCAAAACTATATTTTGATTAAAAAAAATACAACCAAAAAAGATACACTGTTTATTTTGTTAAAGGATAAGCCAATAATTTTATTTATTTTTGTGTATTAATTCTTTGTGCTTTTATCAATTTTAAAATATTGTATTCTAAAAATATCAATTTCAAGAGCTTTCTAATGGTGTATAGCTGTTAATTTTTGCACCACATATGCAGAAATTACAAGAAGATAAAATTTACGCTTCTATACAATCCCTTTAAGTTGCCATGAAAGATGGCTGCCAAGATAAGAGATCTTCATTGATGTGGAAACTATCTATTACTGGACTGGTAAAAGGTCAACCAATGTCTAGGTAGAACCACCGGCACACCACGTATAAGCTAGATAACCTCGTCCAGACCGCGACTCGAACCTACACGCCGATGGACTGAAGATTTACACATGGCGACGTACCACTGGAGCATCTAGTACCGATGTAGCCCGGGTCGCAGATACAAGGAAACCCATGACTGCCGTTGTGGTCAACACCGCAATGGCCGTGGTTGTTACAACTGGTTGGGGTAACACAGTCGTTGTCTGGGGGGAAATACAGAGGGGACCTGACATGAGTTGTCATTTAATACAAACATATATTAAACGAGTTCAGGAAAAGTAATAGTAAGCGAGCCTATTCTTTTAACACACCATTTTAATCGCTGATTTATGATTTTACTAAATGTTAACAACACAGTAAATAGCTGGTAAAATAGTTGTATAAGACGATATGCATTATGTGTTTTTTAGCAGGAAAAATAGTATAAAAATAATCAAAATAGGCCTAGTGTCTGCTATGGTCGTATTAACTTCCATTTTGGAACAGGTGAAGTAATATGGAATTACAATTCGCCTCTTTGTCATTATGTTTCTTTACAAAGTTTCGACTTAGGAGTCTACAAATTTTTTTCGTCGTTGTTGTTTTTTTACTATATAAGTAACCATGACAACCTAATATTATTTCCTGTTCCAAAACACAATTTTATATAATCACTTAATACATATTATTTTTCCTGCTCCAAAAAGGAACTTAATACAACCATCGCAGACATTTTTAAAACATTATATTGTTTACTAAGGTTTATATAAAAGTTCGTGAACTGATTGGTTATTTTAGAATTAGAAAATGGCAGCTTACTTGCTTTAACCGTAACTAGAAGTCCGTGTATTATAACGGCAATCCATAGGTGAGTAAACTGACCTGGAAATAGAGACATTAGTGAATAGTCTCCCTTGAATAATGCAAGTTTGTCCTTTTGTTTGGTTTACTCGGTTTTTATGCTTGTATTTCTAGGAGTGTATGTTGACTTTTATGTCTTTCCTGGGATACCCAGGTTCACCATCATCTATCCATTTTATTGTTTAAATAAATGTCTGTATAAGTATTTTAATGGATTGAAGGCTCATATTTACGCACAAATAAGAAATTGTACCTTTCGATATTGCACCATCTGCGAAAGAACCATGGATAAAGTCCAAGAATTCCAACTAAAAGAATCTACCGACTATTTGGACTACCTCGGAAATTATCTAACAAGGGAGATAATTTAAATGTCGCCAATGTTCCCCGTTAAATACAGTGTTATTCAATGCAACGGTTGGAAAGTCCACAAATAGGATTAAATTTGTACAAGTTTATTAGACACAAGCGTACAATAGCGGATGTTAATTCGTGTTCATGAATCATAATCTACCGTTCAATTTATATTTATTTATGAATGTTCGCATTCGATTGTGATTTAAGTCACGAAAACAAGAACTTACTTAAACTTACCCTTGATATGCCAGACTGATCAATAAACGTGATTTAAGTCACGAAAACAAGAACTTACTTAAACTTATCCTTGATATGCCAGACTGATCAATGAGGGCGATTTAAGTCGCGAAAACAAGAACTTACTTAAACTTTCCCCTGATATGCCAGACTGATCAATAAACGTGATTTAAGTCGCGAAAACAAGAACTTACTTAAACTTATCCTTGATAGGCCAGACTGTTCAATGAGCGTGATTTAAGTCGCGAAAACAAGACTTTACTTAAACTTATCCTTGATATGCCAGACTGTTCAATGAGCGTGATTTAAGTCGCGAAACAAGAACTTAGAGAAACTTACCCCTGATATGCCAGACTGTTCAATGAGCGTAATTTAAGTAGCGAAACAAGAACTTAGAGAAACTTACCCTTGATAGGCCAGACTGATCAATGAGCGTGATTTAAGTCGCGAAACAAGAACTTAGAGAAACTTACCCCTGATATGCCAGACTGATCAATGAGCGTGATTTAAGTCGCGAAACAAGAACTTAGAGAAACTTACCCCTGATATGCCAGACTGTTCAATGAGCGTAATTTAAGTAGCGAAACAAGAACTTAGAGAAACTTACCACTGATATGCCAGACTGTTCAATGAGCGTGATTTAAGTCGCGAAACAAGAACTTAGAGAAACTTACCACTGATATGCCAGACTGTTCAATGAGCGTGATTTAAGTCGCGAAACAAGAACTTAGAGAAACTTACCCTTGATAGGCCAGACTGATCAATGAGCGTGATTTAAGTCGCGAAACAAGAACTTAGAGAAACTTACCACTGATATGCCAGACTGTTCAATGAGCGTAATTTAAGTAGCGAAAACAAAACTTACTTCAACTTATCCTTGATATGCTAGACTGTTCAATGAGCGTGATTTAAGTCGCGAAAACAAGAACTTACTTAAACTTATCCTTGATATGCCAGACTGATCAATGAGCGTGATTTAAGTAGCGAAAACCAGAACTTATTTCAACCTACCCCTGATATGCCAGACTGATCAATGA
Source organism: Sinonovacula constricta (assembly GCA_007844125.1). Classification (NCBI taxonomy): domain Eukaryota; kingdom Metazoa; phylum Mollusca; class Bivalvia; order Cardiida; family Solecurtidae; genus Sinonovacula; species Sinonovacula constricta. The sequence goes on from CM017573.1 coordinate 7,801,030, forward strand.
GCGTGATTTCAGTCGCGAAAACAAGATCACACTTTTTTCTTACTCCTGATATGCCAGACTGTTCAATGAACGTGATTTAAGTCGCAAAAACAAGAACTTACTTAAACTTACCCTTGATATGCTAGACTGTTCAATGAGCGTGATTTAAGTCGCAAAAACAAGATCTTACTTAAACTTACCCCTGATATGCCAGACTGTTTTAAATGAACGTGATTTCAGTCGCGAAAACAAGAACTTAGAGAAACTAACACCTGATATGCCAGACTGATCAATGAGCCTGATTTAAGTCGCGAAACAAGAACTTAAACTTACACCTGATATGCCAGAGTATACAATGAGCGTGATTTAAGTCGCGAAAACAAGAACTTACTTAAACGTATCCTTGATATGACAGACTGATCAATGAGCGTGATTTAGGTCGCGAAAACAAGGACTTACAGAAACTTACCACTGATATGCCAGACTGATCAATGAGCGTGATTTAAGTAGCGAAACCAAGAACTTATTTCAACCTACCCCTGATATGCCAGACTGATCAATGAGCGTGATTTCAGTCGCGAAAACAAGATCACACTTTTTTCTTACTCCTGATATGCCAGACTGTTCAATGAACGTGATTTAAGTCGCGAAAACAAGAACTTACTTAAACTTATCCTTGATATGCCAGACTGATCAATGAGGGCGATTTAATTCGCGAAAACAAGAACTTACTTAAACTTACCCCTGACAGCCAGACTGTTCAATGAGCGTGATTTCATTCGCGAAAACAAGAACTTACAGAAACTTACCCCTGATATGCCAGACTGATTAATGAACGTGATTTAGGTCACGAAAACAAGAACTTACAGAAACTTATCCCTGATATGCCAGACTGATTAATGAACGTGATTTTAGTCCCGAAAACAAGAACTTACTTAAACTTACCCCTGATATGCCAGACTGTTCAATGAGCGTGATTAGGTCGCGAAAACAAGAACTTACTTAAACTTACCCCTGGCAGCCAGACTGTTCAATGAGCGTGATTTCATTCGCGAAAACAAGAACTTACAGAAACTTACCCCTGATATGCCAGACTGATTAATGAGCGTGATTTAGGTCACGAAAAGAAGAACTTACGTAAACTTACCAATGATATGCAAGACTGTTCAATAAGCTTGATTTCATTCGCGAAAACAAGTTCATACTTAAACTTACCGCTGATATGCCAGGCTGTTCGATGGGCGTGATTTAAGTCGCGAAAATAAAAAAGAAGGAAAGGAACTTTCTTAAACATGCTTCCTGTTTGTACACGAGATTAATGCATATAATACAGGGGCAAACCCGATTGTCAGCAAATAAACAGCATATTTCCAATCATTAGTTTGCAGGATAGATGGAATAGAAAATTAAAACAAAACACGAAGAATATCATACGTATTTCAATTAAAATTGCCGTTTATGTATATTCTTAATTCGATTTATTAAATCACGTGACAAGGACACGTTCATCTGCAACAGATCCCAGCAAAACTTACCTCGGTTGCCCATTGTAAACATGCCACTCTTGTCTTTAAGTCCAACAAGTTGTGGCTGACCCAACCTAGTTTCTAGATAACATACGTCTACATATTTCAAAAGTACCAAAACTGCGAAGATCTTATGCAGAGTGTGTTAACTAGGAACATCCTCCGATATGTAACATTGTTCAATGGGCTATCATGTCGTCCAGGGGCGGATCCAGAAATTGTATCGCAGTAAATTAAATAATATATTTACTCACACACACACACACACACACACACACACACACACACACACACACACACACACACACACACACACACACACACACAGAGAGAGAGAGAGAGAGAGAGAGAGAGAGAGAGAGAGAGTAAGGGACCATAACGTCGACAGTCAACAGACAAACTTTACTTTTAAAGCTTAGTATTTTTAAGCTTATATGTATGCGTTTTTCACAATTCTATTCTTTTAACCTGGTGTGTGTGTGGGGGGGGGCATCCCCCTCCCCCTCCCCTGGATCCATACCTGATATTGTCTACGCCACACACGCAAGCACGCGTACATTAACATTTATGCACACATTCTGTTCATGTGTAAACATCATAGACACGCGCCACGCGCGCACGTACACACAGGAAGATAGGAAGAGAGAGAGAGAGGGGAGGGGGGTAAGAATGAGGCGTCAAGCATTGATTTTTGTGAGACTGTATATGGGTGAGTGAGTTAGGCAGGGACAAGTGAGTATGTGTATGTCAAAGTGAGTATGTGTAGTTCAAAGTGTGTATGTGTGTGTCAAAGTGACACTGGGCATGTTAAACAGAGTCTGTGTATGTCAAACTGAGTCTGGGTGTGTCAAAGTGGGTACGTGTATGTCACAGTGAGTATGTGTATGTCAAAGTGAGTATGTGTATGTCAAAGTGAGTCTGTGTATGTCAAACTGCGTCTGGGTGTGTCAAAGTGAGTCTGTGTATGTTAAAGTGAGTATGTGTATGTCAAAGTGAGTATGTTTATGTCACTGTGAGTATGTGTATGCCACGGTGAGTATGTGTATGTCAAAGTGAGTATGTGTATGTCAAAGTGATACTGGGCATGTTAAGCGGAGCCTGTGCATGTCAAACTGAGTCTGGGTGTGTCATAGTGAGTATGTGTATGTTACAGTATGTGTATGTCAAAGTAAGTATGTATATGTCAAAGTAAGTTTGTGTATGTCAAAGTGAGTATGTATATGTCAAAGTGAGTATGTGTATGTCAAAGAGAGTTTGTGTATGTCAAAGTGAGTATGTGTATGTCAACGTGAGTTTGTGTATGTCAAAGTGAGTATGTGTATGTCAAAGTGAGTCTGGGTATGTAAAAGTGAGTCTGGGTATGTCAAAGGGAGAGTAAGACTGTGAAAGGGAGTATGGGTGTGAGATCGTGCGTGGGTTTACCTGTGAGTTTGTGGGTGTGGTTGTGTTAAGGAGTGTGCTTGTTTGTAGTATGGTGCAACAGTATGGATGAGTGTTGAGAGGGTTTCTATAGCATGTATATGCTTCACGTGTAAAACAATAAATAACATTGTGGCAAACAATAACAAAAAAACTAACAGCGGTAAAGTGTATAATTGCGATTACGTAGTACCAATTTTACACCATAAAATGTTAAATTGCTCAATTGATCTTATAACCTTTATGTATCTCTGCTGATTTGGTATGAGACAATTTTTGTACTCTTGTGTTTCAAATCAGATATTTAAAGATAATTTTGTCCTCATGACGATCACACCTTAAAAGTATTTGGTGGAGAGATTTGTATTGAACTGCATTTTCTAAAATACATTGCAACGACAGTTTAATTATAATTGCGACGTCCAACCTTATGGTGGAGGAAGGCCCATGACACATGTCTGGGTAGAACCACCGGCGCACCAAAAGTCAGCTGAAAGACCTTTTCACATTAAGTCCTTCGCCCCGAACCGGACTCGAACCCACGCAGAAAGAGACTAAGCAGTCAGAGGAGTTACATTGTATTAGTCGTTTGTCCCCCCCCCCCCAACCTCCCCCACCCCCCACTTCCAGAAGCCACCACGTCACGTAAGATCTAGAAACAAAATTTTCCGGAAAGGTCCATGTATATGATGTGGGTTGTCAAATTTGTGTGGATTTTGAGTGTACGTGCGAGTGTGTGCGTGCGTGGGTGGGTGTGGTTTTTTTCACTAGAATCTGCGTGTGTGTGTGTTTAGTTGTTTGTTTTTGTTGTTGTTTTGTTGGTTTTAAGAAAAAAGATATAAAATTAAACAACAAAACTGGTGCACTTTTATTAACGAACACGAACACAAATAAACAAGGGAATTTGTTTCCATCGATGTCCATCTGGCTTCACTCGGTCAAAAAAACACGACCAAGAAGTCCCAATCCATCTCCTGAAAATATGAAAAAATAAATTACTGCAGTTAGTGGGCAAGTCCGAAGATTTTATTTAACTCTCGTTTGTTTTCGATTGGTTGGCAGTTTTTATTCGTATATAGAGGATCTGACACGAGTTGTCGTGTAATACAAACATGTAATAAACGAGTTCAGGAAAAAATAATAGTAAGCGAGCCAATGGGGAGCTTTCTTTCATTTTTCCTGAGCGAGTTTTATAAATGTTTGTATTACATGACAATGGATGTCAGATTCGTTTTATCACATGACCTTAATCGCCAATATACGACTTTACGAAATTGTATCAACAATACTTGGTAAAATAGTGGTATGAGACGATCTTTGTTTATTGGGTTTATCGTCCCACCTACAGTATTTCAGTTATTCGGAGACGGTGTCCACTTGAAGCAGATATAGTGCTGCCTTCACTGTGTATAGAATGTTTGTTTATTGGGTTTATCATCCTACCAACAGTATATCAGTTATCTGGAGACAGTGTCCACTTGAAGCAGATACAGTGCTGCCTTCACTGTGTATAGCATGCCGTGAACACCTGGCATGATACCACACCCAGTCACATTATCCTGACACCGGGCCAACCAGTCGTGGAACTACCCTTATATTTGCTTGAGCGTTAGCAAGGGAGCTAAACCACTACCATTTTTAACGACTTTGGTATGTCGCGGCCCGGGATCGAACCCGGGGCCTCCCGTAGAGCCGACGCTCTACCGATTTCGCTTCCAGGTCCGGTGAGATGATCTGTTATAAATCAAAAAGCTATGTTACGCTAGTGTAATAATTATAACAAAATATGTGAAAGGGTGTATTGAATGAAAAACAATCATGTGATAAATGTACAGAGGTCAAAGGTCCACAAACATTTTCACACAAAAAATACAAACGGTATAATCTGTAAAGTCAATAGGAACACCTCGGATAATTCACGAATCATCTCTCGGATGTATGTAGGTAGTCGGATTACCTCGGCCACTTCCCAAAATGGGACTTCTTTTTTGACAGACGTCAAAACAAAGATGGCAGCTCGGATGACAGCTCACTATAGTACGATACCAGTAAAACTTCAATTTGCGGCGGCTTCAAATTTAAATCGTCCTATTTTCATTTACCCACCGCAGCAGACACGCAGCTGTCAAACGATGGCAGCGTCTATGTTTTGTGCGAACTACTTAGGCATATTCTTCTTCCGACTTCCGGCAAACAAAACGATCATGATTTCATTAAGTATTATTACACCAGATACATCCGAGGGATGATTGTCCCGAGGACGGAATTACACGAGGAGTTCCGATTGCTGTAAAGTAGTTCAAACTGCGAGCCGCATGCTTTTCAGCTGATTTGATTGGAAAAAAAATGGAGTATGTTAACAGGTCTGATGGATTTTTTTTCCATTCATAACGCATAAATATCATTTTTATAGTGTACAATGTCCATCTAAGAGGCCACTTCGCAAGATCGTGTAGGTCAATGGAGCCAAAGTTAACCTTGCATTCTGTTTTCATTGTCCAGTAAATGACTTGAACTGAAAGCCATAATACTTAAAACATACTAAATACACATTCATGTAAAATATCTAAATTATATTCATTAATAATATTGGACTAAAAATTGCACTGGGATTATGTTTCATGCATTTTCTATACAGTTCATCAATGCTTCTCACAATATCAGGCTATTTGCGGCGGGTGACATGTTAGTCACTAACTACACCACAAATTTAAAAGTCTGTTTTTAAAGGTTAGATTACATTTGATGACATGTAAGTCAGAAATTACTCTTAACTGAAAGCCGTAATACCAAAATTAAATACACACTTACATTCAATAACTAAATTTTAATTCGTTAATAATATGAGCATTAAAAAGTGCAAATACATGCAAAACCATCAATACTTAATGCTGACTATTGCAAGAAAGTGCAATGCCATCGACACATCTACAAGGTAAATGATTTTTCCTAATTATCATTCGTTTAAAATTCTGTCGATTTCTGAAATAATTTTCACTCAGTGTTGATGTTATTCATAATCAATATTTTTATTTTAAACAGATACTTCCGTCCAGCTTGTTAGAACTGTTATCTGGAAAAGTGGTCACAAATTAATTAGGTAATTTTGTTATTTACATTCCGAGGGGGTGGGGGGGTCAGGGGCATTCCCCCGCCCCCGGATTTTTTTGTCCTTATAACGCCGTAGATGCATTCTGGGGAGAAACTCTGTCACAGTACACCGAGCAGGAAGGGACGGAAATACGTCAGGTAGGATTGCAGAAGTATTTGTAGAATTTGGAAAAGGGTTAAAGAACTCTAATTTTAAAAAATGAAACAGCTAACAACAAGTGCCAAACACAGGTTATGTACGATTTTTATTTGCTTTTTGACGTTTTTATTTTTTCATTTTTTGGAAGCAACGGTACGCACGTGCGTAAGTGCGTAAGCCCAGGCAGCCCCTGACAGCAATAAGCTTTTCCCGTGCCATAGGTAGCACCTATTTTTATACATACTTGTTAACCCAGTGTCGTCTGCACACATTGATCGTGTGCCAGCTTCACTCCATTCAGCCAGAAGTTGGCTCTACACCCATGGCAATAGTCGGCACTGAAACCGAACCACCGTAATATAAACAATAAATAGGTTTAAACGAAAATTATATTTAAGAGAGATTATGTGGCGTCGGCAAGGTTCCAATTAACACAACTTATTTATACGTCTTTAAGGAAAAAACTTGGCATAATTTTGTTGTTAAGATTAATTATCCATCGAAGTGAGAAAGTGAAAGGGTGAACGTTGTTTTTGTAGTATTTGGTAGAGACTATATTTAAGGCGAAATGCATATCTTTATAAGATCATATTTCATGCGTTTAACGACAGTATTGTCCGTAAAGTTTCTGGATTTTTTTTTACTTTCATAAATTTCGCCATTAAAAAATGTAACTCAAATGTGGATGGGGACGTTTAATATACACAATACGGTATAGTATGTTGTGAGTTTCTACCAACGAAAGTAGTTTTATATTCATTCGGAATATATAAGTATTATAAGTATATATTAATTAGGTCATATGTAAGGTTAGATGTCTACGCCAAAACAAAATGTGCAGCGTCGTTCTTTCATTAACACAATAGATAGACATTTAAAATAAAATACTCATTAAAGAACCGAAAAATCAAAATGTAATACATTTTTAGACACATACACTATTTTGCACTGTTTAAGTTTGTATCTTTTTATTCAAAAAAAAATCTATAAAAAATTATAACAATTGCATGTTGTATTTTCCTTTAAAACATTTTACTTCTATACAAATTTCACTGACTGGCAAATGTATACACACCGTGAGCGTTCGTGTTCTAGTGGTTAAGACGTTGGACTCCGGATCGGAGGGTCCCGGGTTCGAACCCCGAAACTGACCACGTGATGTTAGTCCTTGAGCAAGACTATTTACTGCACATTGCTCCAGGTATTCAGTACCTGAGTACTAATTCTACCCAGGAAGGGGACAGTCGAGATGGATTAATATAATTTAAAAGAACTTTTTTCCCAATCGACTATAAATAAATAGATTTAAACTTACACACACCGTCACTCAAGAATGGTTTCTTAAAAAATGAGTTTCTGACCTACAAACTGCATCCGGATGGAGGTCACAGCTGTTGACTGTACATGGATCCTCTAAACACGCCATCGGAAAACATGGCAGAGCCCCTGTGGATATTTACACGATATCAAATCAGTAGTTTCGGTTCTATACACAGAGAGACAGACAGACAGACAGACAGACAGACAGACAGACAGACAGACATACAGACAGACATATAGACAGACAGACAGACAGATAGATATTTGAATATATATTCCGATAAAAATTAGAGTTTATATATATTCAAAGGGGAAGTTTTTATTAGAACAGAATGTGTATTTGATAAAATGCCTAGCCCCACATTTGACCAACTTGCCCAAAGTAAAACAGGATGTATTATATAATTTAATAACGGCGTTCCTTTTAAAACTGTTTAAATTAATAGTAACTACAACAACAACAAAAAGAAAATGTGAAGCATGTTGGATTCGAACTGAAGGGACTTAAATATGAAAGCCTTACCTTTAAATAAAATCCAAGGAGTGATATTTACCGGTAGATTTTGTTAGGGTAAAAAACTCGCTATTAGTAAATATTTACTGAACTTAGTGCACTAAATTGGAACATATAAGCCTTCTTTTCGATTATCCTATTTTTTTTGTAATTTTATAGTTGAGCTTATTATAAACTTTTAGATAAACTGAAAAGTTTTGTTGTTGTTGTTGTTGTTGTTTTTAGTTCGAATGTCATTTTAAATGTTATGGAACTAAAATATGCGCTAGAATTGGTATAGCATATACACAGATAAATATCTTATTGTCCACTGTTCGTTACTAAAGTAATGTGTATTTGGGTTTTACGCCACACCGACACGTTCATATGTTATACGTCGCCGATTTGTTCTGTGTTTGTATACGGCTATATAATGTACTGAACCCAGTAAAAACAACAACAAATAAAACAAACAAAATCTTTTTGTGTCACAAAAACACGATATTATAACAAGGTAAATAAGAGAAAGGTCCTTTCAAAAATTCCACAGATATCTAAATTTACTCTATCTCTAGAAAAAGGCAAGCAGGGCAAATGTAAATGTGACAAAACACAGAGACGAAGCATAACACACAAAAAGAAAAACCATCAGTTACCGCCTTGGAACAGTCAGAAAAACAAAACAAAACAAATGATAAACAATTTATTAGTGCATACCGATTGTGCCGACAAAGAAAACAACCAGGCATACAATTATCCAGCGTCTATACATATTTAACACAGTTTAGTGATGTGACGTAAATGATTAAAGATATACACAAAATCCGCTAGGAAACTCCGCTAGGGGGCGTGTTGATCGTATTTGGGTCAATGGAAAAGATAAGACAAAAAAAAGAAGATATGAACGCTGCCATACTGAACAAGCGATTTCAAAATGTTAAATATGTATAAAGTGAATTGAAGCCCTAAAGCAACGAGGGATAATAAAATGATGCGTCCATTTTTGAATCGAAAGTACGAAATTATTTTTAATTTTTAATTTACTGTTTAAGGGTGTATCCATCACTTTGAAATAAAAATAGAACTGCAGAAATTGCACGAAAGATATAAACTACTTATAAGGTATTAGTCAAAGTTTTGAACACATCATACTGCATGGAATTAATTTAGGTTTAGTGTTTATGACTCTAATTCCTACAATGCATCCCTTATTTGGAAACCATTCACTGTTGTATAACTGAGCACGTTCGTAATTACTCGGCTATTTTCGGAATCTCCATGAAGACGGTAGAAATAGCCGAAATGTGCCGATTGTATCAGGGCACAAAATTTAATAACGGCACAGACACATATAAAACGAGCGAAAAATGTTACGATTCGATTGAGTTTACAGGAAACAATACGGTTTATGATGCTATTTGGAATATCTACCAGTGCGAGTCGATCTGATATTCATTCGGACTTACTTTGTGTTAGCAGTTGTCAAGAAAGTGTAACAATCAGAACACCTCGGATTATTCACGAATCATCTCTCGGATGTATATGGATAGTCAGATCAACTCGGCCATTTCCCTAAATGGGAGTAATTAAGTGAAAACGTCAAAACAAAGATGGAAACTCGGATGACAGGTCAATACAGTACGATGCCTGTAAAACTTAAATTTGTGGCGGCATCAAATTTAAATCATTCAATTTTTATTTACCCAGCGCAGCAGACACACCGGTGTCAAACAATGGCATTGTTTATGTTTTGAAGAACTACATTTTAGGCATATTCTTTCGACTTCCAGCGAACAAAACGAACGTGATTTCTGTAAGCATCATTGCACTAGATACATCCGACGGATGGTTGTCGCAATGACGGAATTTCCCGAGGAGTTCCGATTGGGCACACAATTTAATAACGGCACCGATACATATAAAACGAGCGAAAAATGTTACGATCCGATAGAGTGTACAAGGAACAATACGGTATATGATGCTATTTGGAATATCTTCCAATGCGAGTCGATCTGATATTCATTCGGACTTATAAAGTATAAAGCAGGCCGGCGCTCTCCAACGGTCACCAATCTGTACACCAACCACAGTAACCTTTGCTTAACCGCGCAACTTTGGAAGCCGCTTATACCACGTCGCTAAAGAGTTAACCCAGCAGCGAGGCTGGTTCTCTGCCCCTGCGTTCGTTACAAAAGATTATGCAGCTACGTTCAAAAACTGTCAATACGTAGACCAACATTTCAACATGAATTGGAATGTTGTGTAGACGTTAAACACGGCTAAGTATATTGTTATAAGACGTCCGGATTTTTTAAAATAAAAATACATGTATACGATAAATTGTGTAAGACTTTTATTTGACAGTAAGATAACTATTTTGAATTCAGCAATATATGTCACTTTTACTTCAGGAAGCAACAGACACGGGCAAGGAGAGCAATCGGTTTTGATCTGCAATTAAAAATAAAACTTGAAGAGCATGGATAATTTGATAATTGGTCCTGCTCAGGAGAGCGGTGATTCTTATAAAGAGGCAATAATGTAGCAGACATTAGCGAAGCAGGAAATAAGAGGAAATGACTGTTCTTCAGTGAGATCTTTTTTTAGAGAAAAGAATCGAGTATGCCGTGGTGAGAAGTGTAGCTTGCAATAATAAAAATACCAGGCATTTATAGGTATTTGCAGCAATCGGAGCTCCTCGGGTAAATCCGTCCTCGGGACAATCATCCCTCGGATGTTTCTGGTGCAATGATGCTTAAAGAAATCACGATCGTTTTGTTCGCCGGAAGTCGAAATAATATGCCTAAAATGTAGTTCGTACAAAACATTGACAAGGGCGTTGTTAGACAGCTGTTTGTTTGCTGCGCTTTGTTAATTAAACTTTGATGATTTTAATTTGAAGCAGCCACAAACTGAAGTTTAACTGGCATCGTACTATAGTGAGCTGTCATCCGAGCTGCCATCTTTGTTTTGACCTTCTGTCACAAAATAAGTCCCATTTAGGGAAATGGCCGAGGTGATCCAACTACCTACATACATCCGAGAGATGATTCGAAAATTATCCGAGGTGTTCCGATAGGTATTTGCAGCTGTTTGTCGATGTTGACAAAGATGCTTGTAAATACAAAGAGATGAGGCAGACAACGTGTAAGAAAGCAAAGGAAGTCTAGTTCGCATTAGGGCTGTCCTTCGTTACAATGAAACTGAAGCATCGCATCTTTTTAGTTTAGTTTAAACATACTTTATTTCAAATATTTTACATGATTTAACATAGAGTATACAATGCACATGAAAAAGGATTGAAACGAAAGCTAAAGCTTATCGTGTTTCTCTCCCAGCACAATAGTGTATGATATGGCAAAAGACTGATATTACATTTTAGATATAAGTAAAAAAGTGAAGTATTCAGCAAACTAAAAAGATTAATACTGTAAAAAGTAAGAAAAGACAAGAAGAGATTAATGAAAGTGCAATTTAGGAATCTAACTGAAATCGAAAGAAAACGAAAAGAAAAGTAAAGAAAAATGCATATTTTTAATCATGCTTTATCCAGCGGAATCATATTGGAAAACCAATCACTGTTATCTGTCTGAACACATTCGTAATTACTCTACTATCTCAAGAATCTCCGTGAATGGAGCAGAAATAGCCGATATGTTCCGATTGTGTCTGGGCGCTTAGACAATAGAGTAAAGAACAAAGAAATTTAGTGTAGTGTGACCTTTATATATAGGTCACACTACACTAAATTAATTTGTTCTTTACTCTTTTGTAAATGTCACAACTTTGGAAGCAATTTAACAGCAAACCGTTTCTTTGGAAACCCCAAAACTATATATTGTGAAGAAAGACAAATGCATTATCTTGCTAATAGGGCATCTGCGAAGGAAAATTATGTGTCGCGAAGACGGTTATTCTCCCCTGAAAACATAGATCATAATTTTTTAATAGTGTACCCGCACATTTTCATAGAAATAATCATTTCCAGTCTAAATAGATCAGTCCATTACAGGACGTAGGAGAGCGGTATTTTGCATTTTCATAAATCAAAAATGTTTCAGTTTTATTTTGCACAAAATTTAATGAGATTATCTTAATTATAGCAAATACAGTCAGAAAACAAAAGAATCTACCTTATAATAAAAAAAATTCGATGTCGGTTAATCGGAACTCCTCGGGTAATTCCGTCCTCGGGACAATAATCCCTCAGATGTATCTGGTGCAATGATACTTACAGAAATCACGATCGTTTTCTTCTTCGGAAGTCGGAAGAAGAATATGTCTAAAATGTAGTTTGCACAAAACATAAACAATGGCATCGTTTGACAGCTGCGCTGGGTAAATTAAAATTGGATAATTTTAATTTAAAGCCAACACAGATTGAAGATTTACAGGCATCGTACCGCAGTGAGCTGTCATTCGAGCTGCCATCTTTGTTTTGACGTCTGTCACAAAAGTAGTCCCATTTAGGGAAATGGCCTAGGTAATCTGATTATCTACATACATCCGAGAGATGATTCGTGAATTTTCCGAGGTGCTCCGCTTGTGTCAGGGGTACTACTTCCGAGGCACATTAACGCTTAACACCCATAAAACGGGCAAAGAAATTCTTCTTTGGGGTAGTAAAAATTAAACAGTTTGACAGTTTTAAGAAATAATATGTTAATATATTGTTCATACATATCCGCTTTGAAAGCAAACGTCATTCGGATTTATTTTTTATTGCCAGCTGTATTGGTTGTATGGTCCTGCACATTTTTAAGCGTAATACATGTGTGTATTTCCCTATAAAAATCGTCATAATTGCACCATAAAACTATTATTCTAGTTATTCTTAATTGCAGCTGATTGGGCGGAGCAAAAAATGCAAATTCAACTTAGGCCGAGTCGCTTTAACTTACGTTTATAATTTGATTAACCCAGTGTTGAGTGTACACATTCGTCTTGTGCCAACTTCATTCCATTCAGCCAGAACTCCGCTACACAACCCAGGCAATAATTGGCGCTGAAACAAGTTAACAAAAAATATAGATCATATATTCCTGAAATAGTACACAATAAAAAATAATATTGTAAGTTGTTTTTAAAAATATATAAATTTGAGACACTAGAAAGCGTGCCAATCTCCGAATTCCAAGAAATAAAGTTTTTATCATTCAGCATATACTTTATTTGATTGTTTTAAATGTTGTTTTTGTTGTCAAAAGTACAAATTTTTGTATTGTTTTTAATGATAATTTAATAAGACAGTGAATTGTAAGCTGACCAGATAGTGTGTTTCCTATAAATGCAGGATCTTGGGCATTCACCAATTTATAGTAGAAAATCTATTTTAATGTGAAAGATTTCATTTTTTTGTTATTGGGCACTTATTTAGCAATATATACACTGTAGTCTATAAAAATGTTTCTTTAGAATTTTATTTACAATAAAGAATGTTTGTTAGAAAAGGTTAACTCTACGTGAATTTGATATTTTATTGGATGTGGGATGGGATGGGGATGGGAATGGGATGAGACTTTCCGGCATTTTTGCTGATACTGTGCAGCGACATTTCTATCATTATAGCACAGGGGCACTTATGAGGTGCCTAGGGACTGAACCCGGCCACTCCAGTATACTGACACCGGCGAGTCAGGTGTAATGCTGTCCCCTTAGCCCTGAGCGTTAGGAGGGAAGCCACTACTACCAACTTTAAAGACTTTGGTTTGACCCGGCCGGGGTTTGAACCCACGACCTCCCGATCCGCACGCCGACGCTCTATCGCTTGAGCTATTGCGGATGGTTTTATTGGATGTAAACAATGAGTATTCGTTTTTTTAAGAAACGAAATTGGAAATCCCTAAATTGAAAAGAAAAAAAAGATAAATCAGAAAATAAATTAAATGGTTCGTATGTCAACTCATGTTTCTCACTCTGGGATATGTTTCTCCTTGAAAAAATCACTCTCCTTCGCTATAAATTTGCTATAAATAGTTTTAAAATCTGTTGTGCATATAATCATAGTAATTTACTATGAAAAAATAGGCAAATAAACAAACAGGGGTGCCGGTGGCATAGTGGTTGAGTCGCCAATTTGTAACTCCTTTGGCCGCCTAGCCTCGCACTGCGTAGGTTCGAGTCCCGTTCGAAGCAAAGAATTTAATGTGGGAAGGTCTTTTAGCTGACCTGCGGTGCGCCGGTGGTTCTACCCAGATATTTGTTTGGGGTCTTCCTCTACCAAAAACAGCTGGACGTCGCTATAATGATCATGGTCGCTGCGATGTATAAAAACAATAATAAACATACTGAGAAATTGGTTCATAAATATTTGTATCGGAAAGTTTAAAACAAAGTGTTCTGACCGACACTCGGCGTCCGGATGGGGGTCACATGTGCTGTACGTGCACGGGTCCATTTTACACGCTACAGCCAAACATGGCAGGCCCTCTGTGGAAAGTTAAACGACAATTAAATGAGATTATATCTGTGCTCTATGAGTATTTATTGGCGACGTGCTGGAGCGCGATCCCTATATATGGAATGCTCACTGAAATTTGCACAAGGGGGAAAGTTTGTTTTGCGGGCTTTCTTAACCCGATAAAATACGGGTCCTGATTCGGTAAACGGCGTTCTATTTTATTTATTGTTCTATTTTATTTATTCATTTTAACTTTTGTGTGTCTGTGACTTTCAAAATAACTTTCAAAATAAACAATAGGATACTGAGAAAGAAAAAATGTAATATGCTCAAGAAAAATACTATCTAAACAATAACTGTTTGTGTAATGCGAGGCTGCTGCAAATGTGCAATTTCTGCTGATACACTTTAGATTTATAGTTAATATTATAATTTTTCAACATTTTGTTCATCTTGGAAAACTTATTATATGGTGTCGGGTTTTACTTTTTTTTTTGTTTTAAACCAATCCATGGTCTCAGAGAAATACGTTATACACTATTTTTTCTCAAGATTTATAGTATACTGAAAAAATTCAAATAAAACATTACTTTCCAATAGGTCTGTTTACCTCTGAAACTTCGCATCAACGACTTTTCTTGTTTATAACTTTCAAGCTTGAAGAAAGGAAATTGCACTGTGCTAGGTGGTGATTGGAAAACATGACCAAAAAGAAATGGTTTTGAACACCCTGCAAAAATGCCGTAAAGTGCTATTAACAGAGGACTGCCGTTTTACGTTCGCCAATGCGTGTCCACGTTTCTAACAGCCTCGATTGATAGATACTTTTCCATGTCATAGGCACAGATAATACAGTATAAGGCAGCCATCTTTGAAGGCAGAAGCTAATGCAGGCTGAAATCTGGAAATATGTGCTGTATTCGATTCACCACTGTGTTTTTATTTTTCAGTCTATTTTACTGAATTTTGTATCAAATTTAACAGCTTTTATGAAGTATTTTTAATGTAAAAACTATATTTTGATTGTTTTAAAGGTAAAGAAATACAACCAAAAAAGATACACTGTTCATTTTGTTTAAGGATGAGCCAATAATTTTATTTCTGTGTATTAATTATTTGTGCATTTATCAGTTTTAAAAATATTGCATTCTAAAAATATGAATGACAAGAGTTTTCCAATGGTGTAAAGCTTTTAATATTTGGATCACCAATGAAGATAAGGGATCTTCACTGGTGTGGAAACTATCTTTTACTGCTGGATGGTATTTGTATTTTGGGTTTTACGGCACACCGACACTAAACAGGTCATACGGCGCCGAATACAAAGAAGTGTAATCTGAATAGACAATAATCAGGTAAAAACTAAACTATGTGGGTAAAATATAGACAAAAATAAAAAAAAACTATCAGGTTAAAATAATGTGAATTATAATTGAAAACAGGTTAATATATTAAACGGTTTAATAATATATAACGTTTGCTAAATAAACAGTTTATAATAAATATAAATAAAATAAAAGTTTATAACAAATTAAGAATACTAATCTCGCTCAAACTGCTGGAGGGATTTGGAAAAAAATCTGACTGCTTATTATTTAATTGTTTTTCTCCATGTTGGTGCTGTCCAGATAATTATTGGTGGAGGAAGACCAACAAATATATGTCTAGGTAGGACAGCTGTTATACTGCAGGTCAGACAGAAGATCTCAAACCAGGAAAGTTCTTGCCCCGATTTAGACTCGAACACATGCGGTGAAAGCAGGGGGCGGATCCAGAAAGTGTCTGCGGGGCGGGGGTCGGGGTATGACTTAAGATCTATCTCAATTTTATTGCAGTAAATGCAATATATATATATATATATATATATATATATATATATATATATATATATATATATATATATATATATATATATATATATATATATATATATATACATGTAAGTTTTAAAAATGCTAACCTCTTTTGACTACTTCGGTCGAAGTTTGGATACCTTACAGCGTGTGTGTGTGCGTGCGTGCGTGCGGGTATATATACATATATATATAGTCAGGGACCCAAACTTCGACCTAAGCAGTTAACAGACAACATTTACCTTAAAAGGTAAGTATTTTTACATGTATGTGTTTACACAACTCTACTCTTTAAACGGGGGGGGGGGGGGGGGGGGGAGTATCCCTCACCCCCTACCCCCCTGGATCCATCCCTGGGTGAACCCAACATCTGCTTTTTGTTTACATTTCAGTTGTATATGGATGATTACATCGTGAATATTTGTAATAATGAAATGTATATTAACATGTGACAACAGAAAATAAACAAAGAAAAAATAAACAAACAAAAAACGCATACCTATTGTGCCAAAACAGAAGATAAACAGGCATAAAACTATCCAGTGCGTAAACATTTTCGGCATATTTTCAGCGGTGTGGCGTTAGTGCTTGTCGATGGAAAATATTCCCCAGGGTCCTATTATCTGGGTCAACGGAAGATAACAGAAGTTCATGCAATGTTTCTTAAATGGTTAACACCATATTTCCAGTTCCCTTAGTATAGAAGTCTCAAAGTATCCGTGCGGACTCATTCTCTCCATTTATATATATTTTTTTCTGTGTGCGAGTCTGTCGTTCTTTCTTTGTTCTTTCTTTGTCCCCTCTCTCTATCTATGTTGTCTATCTACATACCTCAATTATCTCCCTCGCCCTATCCTCCTGTTTCATTCCTATTACCACAACCCCAGTCATCTCTCTCTCTCTCTCTCTCTCTCTCTCTCTCTGTCAATACTTTTCTCTTTCTCCTTGCCTCTTTCTCTCTCTCTTTCTTCCTCCTCTCTCATACTCTCTCTCTCCCTTTTTTCTCTGTATCAATACCTCTCTCTCTCTCACTCTCTCTCTATATATATATCCATAATTCACTCTCGGTCTCTCTCACGCACTTTCTCTCTCCCGTCTCTCTCTCTCTCTCTCTCTGCAAGTATATAATATTTTCTGTGCCCGACTCTCTGTACGCCTTCTCTATCTTTATTGTCAATCTACACACCACAATTCTTTTCCTCACCCAATTCTCCCCTCTCTGTCGCATTCCTACTCCCCCAACCCCAGTCATCTCTCTCTCTCTCTCTCCTCTCTCTCTCTCTCTCTCTGCAAGTATATAGTATTGTCTGTGTCCTCTGTACGAATTCTCTCGGCCTCTATTGTCCATTTACATACCACAATTAACTCACTCACCATATTTTCCTCCCATCCTCATTCTCTTTGCCTCCCACCTCTTTCTTTCTGGTTTCTCCCTCCCCCTCTCTCTCTCTCTCTGCAATTATATAAAATCTTTTGTGCCCTCTGTACCCTTCTCTCTACCACTATTGTCAATCTACACACCACACTTTTCTCCCTCGCCATATTGTCACCTCTCTGTCGCATTCCTATTGACCCCACCCCTAGTCATCTCTCTCACTCTCTCTCTTTCTGCAAGTATATGATATATTTGTGCCCTCTGTACCTTTCTTTTTGTCTCTATTGTCCATATAAACACCAAAATTATCTCCCTAACTCTATCCTCCTCCAATTCCCCTCTCTCTCTCTCTTCTCTCTGCAAGTATATGGTATCTTCTGTGCTCTCTCTCTCTCTCTCGCTCTCTCTCTCACTCTCTCTCTCTCTCTCTGCAAACATATATTACTTAACAGTAACGGCCAGAAATCAAAACAACAACTAAATAGTAAACAACTAAGGTGTATTTATTGCATATAACATGGCTTAAAGCCTGATAAACTACAGTTCTTAGCTTATACATAACAGATTACAATCGGAACACGTCGGATAATTCCCGAATCATCTCTCGGATGTATGTAGGCAGTCGGATCACCTCGGCCATTTATCTAAATGGGACTTCTTTTGAGACAGACGTCAAAACAAAGATGACAGTTCGGGTGACAGCTCACTACAGTACGATGCCAGTAAAACTTCAATTTGTGGCGGCTTCAAATTTAAATCGTCCGATTTTTATTTACCCAGCACAGCTGTCAAACGATGGCATTGTTTATGTTTTTGCGAACTATATAGGCTTATTCTTCTTCCGACTTCCGGCGAACAAAACGATCGTGATTTGAGCACGTATCCTTGCACCAGATACATCCAAGGGATGATTGTCCCGATGACGGAATTACCCGATTTACCCGAGGAGTTCCGATTGAACAGATTATTCTCTCCTTCCATATGTAAAGGGAATTTACTCTATTAGAGCACTATTTTCTTACCTCCCTTGTGGATAGGTATTTGGTATGTTACAGTTACTGCAGAAAACTAAAGATTTTTCCACTTTTTAAACCTTTGAAGAAAAAAAACTGTAATCTTATTGATTAAGATAAGAATTTATTTAAAAGGTTGGGAACTTTTTAAAAAATAAGCAAGTTAAAAAAAAATATTTTTTTTTTTTTAATTTCTTATATAAAGTTACATAGGAAAATACTTCCCACAAGGGAGATAACTCAAACATTTCTTTCATTTCAAAAATGGAGGATAGACTGCAAGATCTAAAATATATAAGAAAAAGATAAAGACATCACTAACGTTAAGGATATCACAGGCATTATTTTCATGTGAATATCTGGTAAATTTTGTTATAACTCAGAAATGTTACAATATTACAACACTTCCAACTGTAGCAATGTTATAACACTCACAAATTGAACAATGTTATAACACTCACAAATGTGACAATGTTATACAACTTACAAATGTTACAATGTTACAAACTCACAAATGTGACAATGTTATAAAACTCACAAATGTTAAAATGTTATAACACACACAAATGTTACAATGTTATAACACTCACAAAATGTAACAATGTTTTAACACTCACAAATGTTACAATGTTATAACACTCACAAATGTAACAATGATATAACACTCACAAATGTAACAATGTTATAACACAAATGTAACAATGTTATAACACTCACAAATGTAACAATGTTATAACACTCACAAATATAACAATGTTATCGCACTCACAAATATAACAATGTTATAACACTCAAAAATGTAACAATGTTATAACACTCACAAATGTAACAATGTTATGACACTCACAAATGTAACAATGTTATGACACTCACAAATATAACAATGTTATAACACTCACAAATATAACAATGTTATAACACTCACAAATATAACAATGGTAAAACACAAAATTGATTATTCATAATTAAACTAAAATGTATAATTATTATTAATAATAATATATAATAAGAATTAAAGATCAAAAATAACAATAATTAGATGTCATTTGAAAAATTATTATTCAATATATATTGCATGCAATGTATAATACATAAATATTCAGCATATTTAAAGAAACACGAAACTAAAAAACAAAGCAATAATTATGGATTTCTCTAATAGGGTACATGTAACGAAACAGTAATGCATACTTCAGGCATACAGACAGACTTCAACAAAACAATATCTCCCGCTTTTTTTAAAGAAAGAGCATGGACAACAATGGATTTCATCTCGACATTTCATATGTCTTAAATATATTAAATGGAGATTTTAGGAAGAGCAGTTACAATTTAAATTTAAAAGATTGAAACAGCTGAAACCAGTAAAGCAGTTTGAACAAAAAAATCAAAGCATTATGCTACAGTTTGTTTTAACTTTTCATTTCTTAACCCTTTCATTCATAGAACATGTCTATGATTTTGAAAATTCACTTAATTTTGTTAATTTATTTTTGAACAATTAAAGTTTGCTTTTTTGATGAATGTATGTTTGCGTTTCTAATTATAAATCCTAGGCCAAACCAGTCTACAAATAAACCCTAAGTTGTGCAGATTCTAAGAAAAATGATAAATGTACATGCTTTGCAAAGACGTAAAATGACATATGCGTGGAAGGGTTAAGTTTTCGAAACTCTCCTTTTCCTTAAGAAAGATTTAAGTGTGATTTTTTTGCCTAGGCTTAACCAGTCTATAAATAAACTTTCAGTAATGCAGATCCTACCACACATCAGTGTGTTAGCTTTACAAAGGTGTAAAATGGCATATGCATGAGAGAAAGGATGTCAACAAATAAACAGTAAGTTGTCGGATCCTGCCATACAACAGAGTGTAATAGGTGTAGGCTTTACAAAGGTGTTAAATGGCATATTTGTGAGAGAAAGGATGTCAACAAATAAACAGTAAGTTGTCGGATCCTACCATACAACAGAGTGTAATAGGTGTAGGCTTTACAAAGGTGTTAAATGGCATATTTGTGAGAGAAAGGATGTCAACAAATAAACAGTAAGTTGTCGGATCCTACCATACAACAGAGTGTAAAAGGTGTAGGCTTTACAAAGGTGTTAAATGGCATATTTGTGAGAGAAAGGATGTCAACAAATAAACAGTAAGTTGTCGGATCCTACCATACAACAGAGTGTAATAGGTGTAGGCTTTACAAAGGTGTAAAATGGCATATTTGTGAGAGAAAGGATGCCAACAAATAAACAGTAAGTTGTCGGATCTTACCAAACCTCAGAGTGTAATAGGTGTAGGCTTTACAAAGGTGTAAAATGGCATATGCATGAGAGAAAGGGTGTCAACAAATAAACAGTAAGTTGTAGGATCTTACCAAACCTCAGAGTGTAATAGGTGTAGGCTTTACAAAGGTGTATAATGGCATATGCGTGAGTGAAAGGGTTAAATTATAACAACTTTCCTCTTCCAAACAAAAATTTAAGTGTTTTTTTTTTTCAATAGGCCAAACCAGACTACAAATAAATCCAAAGTTGGTCAGATTCTACCACACATCAGAGTGACATATGTGCATGTTGTCCACAAGTGTAAAATGGCATATGCCTGAACAACAATGTTAAGTCTGTTTTGCAATAATAAATATTAAAATGCTTCAAAATTTGTCACCTCAAAATTTGTCAGAACAATTTTAAATAATTAAAAGCAAGAGAATCAAATATTTGAGATTCATTTTCTTTGTATGGGGCATTAAAGGTGGTATCCAACAGTTTGCCTATATTAAATACACGTACCATTATCTAACCACTGCTTTGGCGAATTTGGTCAAACTTTTTCCATAAACCCATACTTTAGTCATCATAAAAAGGATTTTGAACAGTAACTTTATTGTTAGACTGTACTAATAGCGAAAAAAAAAACTCAAAAATGTTCAGCCTTTTCAACTCTGTAAAGAGCATGATCAAGGTCTCTGCTAAAAATAGATATCGATGTCAGAGCGGTTTACCTGGATGGCGATATAAAAGTGGTCACATGCTTTTTTTTAAGTTTAAAAATAGCTACCTATGCAGCGTGGCTCGGATAGAAAACATCTGTTTGCAATGACGAGTGAGGATTTATGGCTGACTGTTCACAAAGATCTTTGGCTTCCAATAAGCAGCATATTACAAGACCTTTTTCGCGTACTAAAGACTTATTTGGTTATTTGAGAAAAGTTCTTAGGACTTAAACTGTTGGATACCACCTTTAACACAGTTGTGTTAATGAGATTCTATACGAACATTAAGTAATATATACAACATTGTTCTTTTAACAAATCCATATGTACATAATGGAGCATATATAGTGATGCGACGATGATGGGAAGATATCGATTAGCGGTGTGTAAAAGCTTCTCGATGTCGATAATCGCTGTCATTCTCTCAAAATCGATTAACAGAAGAGTGTGAACGCACTCCAAGTAAAGGTACGGGTTCTTTAACACTTAACCGGCCGTAAAAGAAAATCACATTGAAAATTAAAATGGCGGCCCGTGAGATTTACGAGCATATAAAAATAGAAAGCAAGTGAAAATTTGTAGTTTGTCCTTGAAACACCAAATGTTTAGCAGAAAGTGGCAGCAAGTACACCATAGCATCGAGTAATTATGTAAGTAACCAATCAAAAACCATTTGTGAACGTAACACTGCGTAGATTAATAAACCGGTTATATACGGTTTTATGCTTTACTTCACTTTACATGTTTATTGCGTTAATTTTCCCACCAACAGTATTTCACTTATCTAGAGATGGTTTTATTTTATGAGGTAAAACATGAAACGAGTATAAGATTAACCATATCGGAAATGTAGGCACTTAATTAAGCTTAGCTTAAATTTTTATGGTTAATTATCTTCCAAATTCAAGATAAACAAAACTGAAACTATTTTTACTAGCTTTATTTAATGAGTCAAATGGAAATATTAAAACATAAACTAGTTTGGAAGTATCAGTATTAGAATTATTCAAAGCTTTATTTTATAAGGCAAAAGCAATAATTTAATGTAAGATAAACCATTTTGGAAGTATTTTCACTAACATAATGCATATTTTATAGGGTAAAACATTAATATAATACAACGTAAACAATATGGGAATTATTTTAACTGGAATTATGCGTCACTTAATTTGGAATAACCCAATTTCCAACAAATAATGAAAATAAATGCAAAATAAACAATGACGTATATATCTGGCAATGTGTGTTGTTTTAAATGCTGCAAACAATATAAAGATTGGTTTACAAAAATAACAACTGGTCCCAATCATGCCATTAACATACAGAAAAAAAACACAAGTGGTATAACAGGTTGGAGGCCCGTTTACATTAAAAAGTGCAAAAAATAAACTTTACAACTATCATGTTCTCTGTAACAATATGACAATCAATTATTTGATGGATTTCTTTAAGTATTACAAAAAAACACAAACAGCAACCGGATTTATGATAAAAAATGTCCGTCTTAACCGGGCATTGTTTCCTCATACATAACACTTGAGTATTCATTAAAACCCTTTTATTCATAGTTCATCTATAATTCTAAAAATTCACTTGATTTTGTAGTTTTTCTTTAAAAGAGATAAAAGGAATTTAATAAATGTGTGTTCAACTTGTAATAATAGATTTAAGGCTGAACCAGTGTAAACATAAACCCTTAGTCATGCAGATTCTGCTAATGATTGTGGACTGTTTGTAAAGGCGTAAAATGGAATATGAGCGTTAATAGTTTGTAAAAGCGTAAAATGGCCTATGTGTGAATGGTTTGTAAAGGCGTAAAATGGCGTAAACTTGCAGGAAAGGGTTAAAACCTGAGTTTCTGAGTCGACATAGAAAGGTGCTACCTGAGGTCATACTAACAAAAATCTAATTTTTTCTCTCACTTATACTAAGCAATAGGGTATGTTTTTGAAATGGAAATTAGTCTCCTTTAATGGATAATGTCCAAGGTATTCCAAACAGTAGATAGGTCCTTTTAATTGAAATTCTTGGACTTTATTGCCTGTTCTTTTGTAGATATTGCAATTACAAACAGTGAATTTTTTTTACTTTTGCATAAATCTAACCTTAAAATCAATTTAAATACTTACAGAGATGTGTTATTTAAAAAATGAAAAAGTGTTTTTTGATGATGGTTAACCTGGGTATCACAAGAAAGGCTGAAAAGTCAACAAACGCTCCAAAGAGAACAAGCATAAAAACCATGTAAAACAAATGAAAGGACCTACTTGCATTTATGGATTATTCTGAGGAGACTATTCATTAATGTCTCTTGTTTCCTTAAAATTTTCAAAAATCCTTAAGTTAACAAGACATTAGATTTAAAAAGTTAATAATGAAACACAAGAATTGTTCTTGAAACGTAAAAATTAATCTAAAGTATATTTAAAATATTCAAAACTATTTCTTAGTGCAAATGAGAAGAAATAATTAACATTTGTTTATGGATGCCATCGCAGGACACACAGGCCTGACAGTGGACAGTGAAAATGAAAGCACCTCATACTATGAATCCCACATGTTGTAGTATATTCAAGACTTCATGCACAATTTATAATAACATACCAAGTGAAGTCATGGTCAGATTTAAGGTCAGTAACATTTTGTATGGAAATGCAAGAGAATAAAGCATTTTCTGAAAGAATAATGTTTAGCTCAACGTGTCCAATTAAGTTGTATTAAGTATTAACTTGTAAGAACAAAGCCAGACTTTGAATATTAATTTTCATTTATATAATTAAATTTAAATGTAAATTTATAGCACAACATCTTAATTTGAATTTAAATTTCTTACAAATGCCAAAATATAATTACAGACAATGTATGACAATGTTGGATAGTTTTATGAAATACCAACCAAAAGTATCAAAGCATGCTGCATTAGTAAGTTGGAATACTTGTATTGTTTTCAAAGTTAACAAGAGAAACAACATCAAAATGTGTCAAAGCAATCTGCATTCTTAAACTGGAATTCTTGCAATGTTTCCTCAATGTTATCAACACAAACATAAGAAGTGTCCCTTTCCTCTGGAGTTAGAAAATAAGAACTGTGCTTTTCTTAATGCGTGTCTGAAATACAAGTACAGCCCACGTTTACTTGGGTTAGACATGTAGCAGTTGTGACCCTGTTTTGTTGACCTGACCCGTTTTAAGCTATTCTGTTGGTGTAAATATTGTTATATATGTTTATAATATAAAGTTATGGGTCACGTGGTTTTCTTAAGTTTAAATTCGCTAACTTTGCAGCATGGCTTAGATAGGAAATACCTATTTGTTATAACAAGTGATGTGGTATGCTTCACTTTTCACATAAGACATCAATAACCAGGGTTTTTTTAGATAATTTATTTGGTTCTTTGAGAGAAAAAAATCTGGTTCAAACTGTCAGAGACCACCTCTTACTATCAAACTTGTCAGTTACATTTTAAATGCATGCAGCTAAATACCAACAAATTACTCCCCCTTCTTCATGTTGGACAGTGGAATGTTTTCGCATGACTCCAACTCCTTGACACCGTTTTGGTGAGTGGTATCAACTCCTGAGACGATATAATTTTCCTCTTTCAACTCCTCGTACAATGAGTTGGGCTTGTACGCATAGAACGTGGACATCCCAATGAAAGTGACGGAAGATAAGAACATCATACCAGCAAACACGAAGAACTCATCCCTCTGTGTAGGAAAAACGAAAATGAGAAATTTATCACTTTTAATACTAGTACACAAATGTTACATACTAGGAAGAGTTTGTTTGTTGTTGTTGTTGTTTTGTCAAATCGCACCGACACAATTATGGTCATAATGGTGACGTCAAGCTAATTATTGGTGGAGGAAGATCCTCAGATTTATGTCTGGGTAGAACCATCAGTGCACCGCAGGTCTGTTGGAAAAGCTCTGCACATTAATGTTTTTGCCCCCACCGGGACTTGAACCCATGTGGTGAGGGGCTGAGGAGTTTCAAGTCAGCGACTCTAATTTCTTGGCCAACGAGCGACCAACCCCACCCCCCACCCCACCCCCATCCTAGGGAAAGTTCAATATCAAGTTCAAATGCAGATGATGTAAATATAGTTTATAATATAAATATAGTTTATAAATAAAATATGAAGCATGGCTTGAATAGAAAAAAACATATTTGTAAGGACAAATAGAGCATTATGCTTTATCATTCACAGAGATGTAAAGCACCAATAAACAGCATTTCTCAGGATCTTTTTCAGGAAGTTATAAATGTCTCTGGGCGCATGGGAGAAAATAAAGGTCCAAACTGTTGGACAGCACCTTTAAGATTAACAATTTAGCTCTCTTGTTGTAGGTAGAAAATAAGCTCACCTGTTGTAGGTAGAAAATAAGCTCCCCTGTTGAAGGTAGAAAATAAGCTCACCTGTTGTAGGTAGAAAATAAGCTCCCCTATTGTAGGTAGAAAATAATCTCACCTGTTGTAGGTAGAAAATAAGCTCCCCTGTTGTATGTAAAAAATAAGCTCACCTGTTGTAGGTAGAAAATAAGCTCACCTGTTGTAGGTAGAAAATAATCTCACCTGTTGTAGGTAGAGAATAATCTCACCTATTGTAGGTAGAAAATAAGCTCACCTGTTGTAGGTAGATAATAAGCTCACCTGTTGTAGGTAGATAATAAGCTCACCTGTTGTAGGTAGATAATAAGCTCCCCTGTTGAAGGTAGAAAATAAGCTCCCCTGTTGTAGGTAGAAAATAAGCTCCCCTATTGTAGGTAGAAAATAATCTCACCTGTTGTAGGTAGAAAATAAGCTCCCCTGTTGTAGGTAGAAAATAAGCTCACCTGTTGTAGGTAGATAATAAGCTCCCCTGTTGAAGGTAGAAAATAAGCTCACCTGTTGTAGGTAGATAATAAGCTCACCTGTTGTAGGGAGATAATAAGCTCACCTGTTGTAAGTAGATAATAAGCTCACCTGTTGTAGGTAGAAAATAAGCTCACCTGTTGTAGGTAGATAATAAGCTCCCCTGTTGTTGGTAAATAATAAGCTCACCTGTTGTAGGTAGAAAATAAGCTCCCCTGTTGTAGGTAGATAATAAGCTCCCCTGTTGTAGGTAGATAATAATCTCCCCTGTTGTAGGTAGAAAATAAGCTCCCCTGTTGTAGGTAGAAAATAAGCTCCCCTGTTGTAGGTAGATAATAAGCTCCCCTGTTGTAGGTAGATAATAAGCTCCCCTGTTGTTGTTAGATAATAAGCCCACCTGTTGTAGGCAGAAAATAAGCTCACCTGTTGTAGGTAGATAATAAGCTCACCTGTTGTAGGTAGATAATAAGCTCCCCTGTTGTAGGTAGATAGTAAGCTCCCCTGATGTAGGTATAAAATAAGCTCCCCTGTTGTAGGTATAAAATAAGCTCCCCTGTTGTAGGTATAAAGCTCCCCTGATGTAGGTATAAAATAAGCTCCCCTGTTGTAGGTATAAAATAAGCTCACCTGTTGTAGGTAGAAAATAAGCTCACCTGTTGTAGGTAGAAAATAATCTCACCTATTGTAGGTAGATAATAACCTCACCTGTTGTAGGTAGATAATAACCTCCCCTGTTGTAGGTAGAAAATAAGCTCACCTGTTGTAGGTAGATAATAACCTCTCCTGTTGTAGGTAGATAATAAGCTCACCTGTTGTAGGTAGATAATAACCTTACCTGTGATGTGATGGCCTGAATATTGGCAACAACGATCACCACTAGGTCACCCACTCCTACAGTCAGGAGCCACATCGACTGCACCACAGACTTCAACGACTCTGGCGCCTGAAACAGATTATTTTTATTTAGGAATCTTTAGAGGTCAATTTTATAGCAAAAGTATATTTTAATTCAAGGATTTTTAGAAGTATATTTTTAAAGCAAAAGTACATTTTTATATAAGAATTTTAAGAGGTAAATTTTATAGCAAAAGCTTATTTTTATCCAAGGATTTTTAGAAGTAAATTTTTAAAGCAAAAGTACATTTTTATTCAAGAATTTTAAGAGGTAAATTTTATAGCAAAAGTACATTTCTATTCAAGGATTTTTAGAAGTAAATTTTTTATTTTAGCAAAAGTACATCTTTATTCAAGAATTTTTAGAGGTCAATTTTTATAGCAAATGCACATTTTTATTCAAGGATTTTTAGAGGTTAATTTTATAGCAAAGTACATCTTTAGTCAGCAATTTCTTTTATGAGTAAATTTTATAGTAAAAAATCATTTTTATTTATTCAAGGATTTTAAAAGGTAAAAGGTAAATTTTATATTTATAATAAAAGTACATTTTGATTTATTCAGGGATTTTAAAAGGTAAATTTTATAGCGAAAGTATTCTAGCACTTTTCAAAAGTTAATTTTATGCAGGTATTGTGTCAAATCTAAACGTGAAAAGTTCACCTTTTCCCCAAATTTTATAGAAATAATTCCGAATTGAGGCAAAATCACATAACTTATCAGCACACTGACACACCAACATCTAACGCCACCCCCTCCCCCCCCCCCCCCACCCCCCTCCTGCCACCCAAGGTTTTCTAATCATTATAGCTATATCGTTGAAGTTATTCAAAACAAACTGTGATTAATTTCATTTCATGAAAAGACATTACAGTAATTGTAAACTATTTTAATTTTATTTAATTTTTAGAAACTTTTGATATTTTTCACAAAGATTCCCATTGTAATGCATAATGGGTCATGTTTCATTTTTTGTGGAAACAACTCCTTATCACGGATCAATATTTTGTATAAAATACCATCACTATCAGATCATACAGTAAACCACCGAATTGACTGCACCACAAACTTCAATGGTGGTAGTGTTTATGTTAATTGGGTTTATTGTCCCACCAACAGTATTTCAGTTATCTGGAGATGGTGTCCACTTGAAGCAGATACAGTGCTGCCTTCACTGTGTATAGCATGTTTGTTTATTGGGTTTATTGTCCCATCAACAGTATTTCAGTTGTCTGGAGACGGTGTCCACTTGAAGCAGATATAGTGCTGCCTTCACTGTGTATAGCATGTTTGTTTATTGGGTTTATCGTCCAACCAACAGTATTTCAGTTATCTGGAGACGGTGTCCACTTGAAGCAGATATAGTGCTGCCTTCACTGTGTATAGCATGTTTGTTTATTGGGTTTATCGTCCCAACAACAGTGTTTCAGTTATCTGGAGACCATGTTCACTTGAAGCAGATATAGTGCTGCCTTCACTGTGTATAGCATGTTTGTTTATTGGGTTTATCGTCCCACCAACAGAATTTCATTTTCTGGAGACCATGTTCACTTGAAGCAGATATAGTGCTGCCTTCACTGTGTATAGCATGTTTGTTTATTGGGTTTATTGTCCCATCAACAGTATTTCAGTTAACTGAAGATGGGGTCCACTTGAAGCAGATATAGTGCTGCCTTCACTGTGTATAGCACTCCTTGAACACCTGACATGATACCACACTCAGTCACATTATCCTGACACCAGGCCAACCAGTCGTAGAACTACCCTTATAATTGCTTGAGGGCTAGCAAGGGAGCTATACCACTACCATTTTTAATGACTTTGGTATGTCGCGGCCCGGAATCGATCCCAGGGCCTCCCTTACTAGGTCCGGTAGGTGGTAGTGTGTGATGATGTTTCAGAATATAACAGAACAATGAATATTACATATACTGCTGAAGATGCAGATGGTAAACTCAACATACATCCATAAGCAGACTCAATCCAGAATGACCATCCAGTATTCAGTTCACACTCTAACTTGTTTATAACCCTTTAGACTGTGATGTATTCCCACGTATCAATCAACGCCTGTAAAGCAACTTGTGTCAAACACTTTAGCTGTCATAACTTTTTTCCCCTCCACAATATAAGAACAATGAGGAGAAAAAGAGAGAGACATAAGAGAGACAATTTTCAAAGTTTTTAAGAACGCTTCAACAAATGGCAATACCTGGGTGTACGCGAAGTTGAGTCCGCTGATGGAAAAAAGGATCTCCGCCAGGGTGATCATGAGATACTGCGGGAACATCCACAATACAGATACCGTGTTCTCTTTAATGTCCACAAAAAGTCGAACATCCACCTGAAACATCAATAGGGAGAAATAATTATCATACATACATAATTAGCAAATTTAACATGACTTTACCGTTGGTTGTGCTTAAATGATTGATATAACTTTTTTATGGATAAGATAAAAAAAAGATTTTAAAACAAATGCATTACTATATTTCATATTGAATTGATATTTGACGTTGAGGTAGGCTTTAGTGTTAGTGACAATTTTCTTTAATTTTTGAATGTATATATAAACGCTTGTAAAAATAACATTTTAGTACGAACGTTAATAAAAATGTTTCCCATACACTCATTCTCGGTCTTATTCAACTATATTATTATAAAAAAAATAACATGTACATCAATTCTGATCGGTTATTAAACTTATATTACATATTTTATATACATATACGCCTGTTATAGTGCAACAAGGACATGGCTTAAAAATGATAACAAAAACTTTATTTTAAATATTTATTATCCGCAGAGGCTCTACCACCTGAGCTATTGCGGCCGGTTACGTGAGTAGAAATAAAAATTTATCAGGTTAAAAATGTGAATTATTAGTGAAAACAGGTTAACATATTAAACAGTTAAAATGAATAACGTTAGTTCAATGATGACAAGGCATGATGTGGATGATACTGGTAGAATGTTCCATTGTTCTCAAGGCATGTCCAACAGATAATGGATGGGAGGTGGATGTAAATATAATCTGTCTTCATGATGAACCAAGTTTCTTCTACCTTGGTGATATATGTAACCAGGGTGTGTTTGTGTGTTATTGTCGTATTTTGCCCGCATGTTTCATGTTGTCCTGTACATCGTTCTACCCTGTGGCGTCCTGTATATATGTACCGTTAAAGCGTCATGGTCAGTGAGTGAGATGTTTTTAAACCAGTTTGTCTGGTGTGTGAGTTGTTTTTACTAACAATTGATTTCCCGCCTTTCTTTATACACTTTTCCCCTCTCCCATTCATTCTTCCCTTGAACACCTTACTGGAAACATCATCACTGATCATTCAATATATACACACTGAATCTTTTACAAGATTTATAAGCTGGACTGGCAAATTTGTTAACCCTTCAATAAAAACCGTAAATCAACCAAGAATAACTGTAGTTTTTAACTCCCATTGGTCGAGAGGTTACATATACCTGGTGCCAATGGAGGCTGCGAGTTAGCCATCTTTAATGGTGTAGTACTGGATGGGCAAGTTAAAGACATTTGGACAATTTTAACAAAGGCATACATCTCTCACAAATCATGGTATTGTGAAAGATGTCTTTTAGCTCACCTGTGTGGTGGGCCTCTAGATCAGTCTGGGATCCATTTACATAAAAAGTAGTATCAGACAGTTTGAACTAAACATTGTTATTTTTTTCAAATAAACAAATAAGAAATTGTTTCTTGTAAAAAAAGATCCTGCAAAATGCTGTTCATTGATGCCCTAGATCAGTGTGAACAGTGAAGCATAAATCACCACTCGTCATTGCAAACAGGTGTTTTCTATCTGAGCCACGCTGCAGAGATAGCTATTTTTAAACTTAGAAACCCATGTGATCATTTACTTTTGTGATCACACAATATGGTCATTCGAGTAATCCGCTCTGATGTCGATATCTATTTTTGGCAGAGACCAACATCGAGATTTTTAGAGTGATTGTTTATTGGGTTAATCGTCCCACCAACAGTATTTCAGTTATCTGGAGACGGTGTCCACTTGAAGCAGATATAGTGCTGCCTTCACTGTGTATAGCATGCCGTGAACACCTGGCATGATACCACACCCAGTCACATTATCCTGACACCGGGCCAACCAGTCGTGGAACTACCCTTATATTTGCTTGAGCGTTAGCAAGGGAGCTATACCACTACCATTTTTAACGACTTTGGTATGTCGCGGCCCGGGATCAAACCCGGGGCCTCCCGTACCTGGAGCCGACACTCTACCGATTGCGCTACCAGGTCCGGTTGGAAAGAGTGAACATTTAGAGTGAGTTTTATTGCAATTACTTCTGTCAAAAAAAACACAGTTTGTGTTCAAAATTGTCTTTATTAAAGGTGGTTATCGACAGTTTCGACCAAAATATTTTTTTTCTCAAATAACCTAATAAGTCATTGCTACCTGAAAAGATCCTGCAAAATGCTGCTCATTGATGCCAAAGAACTGTGTGAATAGTGAAACATAAATCCACATTCCTCATTATAAACAGGTATTTCCTATCTGAGCCATGCAGCAGAGATAGCTATTTTTAACTACGAAAACCACGTGACAACTCACTTGTAAGATTATATTATAAAGTCATCCGGGTAATCCGCTCTGACGTTGGTATCTATTTTTAACAGAGATCACTTTCATGCTTATTTATAGATTTGGAATGATTGAACTTTAAGAGTGCTTTTATCGCCATTTGTACTGTCTAAATATGCAAGACGGTGTTCAAAACCGATTTTACTTATACTTAAATATGAGTTTATGCAGAAATTATGCTGCAATCCCAAAAAGCAGTGGTACGGTATTGTTACAATAACTTGATATGTAGGCAAACTGTCAGATACCACCTTTAACATTAAAGTATGGCTTTATGCAAAATTTATGCCCAAATTCCCAAATATTTAAGTTAGATATTTTTATATGTATTTGATACAAGCAAATTATCTGATACCACCTTTAAAAGAGGACGTTGACAATATGACCATAACTGTGTCGGTGGAAATCTAAGACAAAACAAAACCTCACCTTTTCTGCAGTCCCAGTAAGGACAGCTGTGTAGACACCACCTGATCCAAGCGACATTCTCACCCCTAGGCTTTTGAATTGTGTCTCGCCTGTTGTATACAGGTAGTAGCTGGAACATAAGATTAAGATTTACTATATGTTCATACCTTAAAAGTCAATTTTCACAAGATTTCAGAGAAAAATATGTCACATTTACTATATGTTCATACCTTAAAAGTCAATTTTCACAAGATTTCAGAGAAAAATATGTCACATTTACTATATGTTCATACCTTAAAAGTCAATTTTCACAAGATTTCAGAGAAAAATATGTCACATTTACTATATGTTCAATACCTTAAATGTCAATATTCACAAAATTTCACACAAAAATATGTCACATTTACTATATGTTCAATACCTTAAATGTCAATATTCACAAGATGTCACACAAAAATATGTCACATTTACTATATGTTGATACCTTAAATGTCAATATTCACAAGATTTCAGGGAAAAATATGTCACATTTACTATATGTTCATACCTTAAAAGTCAATTTTCACAAGATTTCAGAGAAAAATATGTCACATTTACTATATGTTCAATACCTTAAATGTCAATATTCACAAAATTTCACACAAAAATATGTCACATTTACTATATGTTCAATACCTTAAATGTCAATATTCACAAGATGTCACACAAAAATATGTCACATTTACTATATGTTGATACCTTAAATGTCAATATTCACAAGATTTCAGGGAAAAATATGTCACATTTACTATATGTTCATACCTTAAAAGTCAATTTTCACAAGATTTCAGAGAAAAATATGTCACATTTACTATATGTTCATACCTTAAATGTCAATATTCACAAGATTTCACAGAAAACTATGTCACATTTATTATCTGTTTGATACCTTGAAATTCAATGTTGACATAATGTCACACAAAAATATGTCACGTTACTATATGTTGATACCTTAAAAGTCAATTTTCACAAGAAGTCACACAAAAATATATCAAATTTACTTTATGTTTGATATCTTAAATGTCAATATTCACAAGATTTCAGAGAAAAATATGTCAAATTTACTATGTTTGATACCTTGAAAGTCAATGTTCACAAAAAGTCACACAAAAATATGTCACATTTACTATGTGTTCGATACCTTAAATGTCAATATTCACAAGATGTCACAGAAAAATATGTCACATTTACTACATGTTGATACCTTAATTGTCAATATTGGGAGGTCGTGGGTTCAAACCCCAGCCAGGTCAAACCAAAAACTTTAAAGTTGGTAGTAGTGGCTTCCCACCTAACGCTCGGGGCTAAGAGGATAGCATTACACCTGACTCGTCGGTGTCAGTATAATGGACCGGCCAGGTTCAGTCCCTGGTGCCCCTGTGCTATAATGATAGAAATGATGCTGCACAGTCTCGGCAAAAATGCCGGCTAATCCCATCCCATCCCAGCCCATCCTGAGTAGAACCACCAGTGCACCACAGGTTCGCTGGAAAATCCCCCCCCCCCCCCCCAAACCTCGATCCCCACCCCCCTCCACCCCATCCACCAGGCGCGTGTCTGTGACGTTTTTGAAATTACGCACAATTACAAAGGAAATAACCTTTGTAGTAATACTTTTGATTATATTCGGTTCTTTTCTAATGAATAACAGGTAAAATGCGGACATGCGAGGAAAAATATGAACGACTAAAATCCTGACGTGTGTAAGTTTAATCATTTAAAAACCTTTTCAACTTTAATGGTGTGGTAATAAGATTTATCATTCCTAACCCGGTGTAGGCATCGACTTTCATAGTGTTTTTGGTACGTTCAGATTTTCGATTTTTCGAACGGAAGTTACGCACGTGCGTAATGGCAGAAACGCGCCTGCCATCCACCCCTAAATTTAGGTGAAATGTGAAAATTAACACCTGAATTGTTATAACAATCGTGTATTCCCTATCTGAGTCAAGCCGCATAGTTAGTAATTTAAGAAAACCATGTGACTATTTACTATAATGATCATGTTATATCATTATCTAGGTAAGCAGCTCTATTGTCGATATCCATTTTTAGCAGAACTCCCCATAAAGCTTATTTATACATTTAGAAAGAATTGAGGCAGATTTATTTTTACGATTTGAACGGTCTAAAATGATCGTCAAACTTCACTGACAACAGGCATCGCCTTGGCAGTGTGAGCACATCCTACTGTTTTCAGTGGAAAGCCAATCAATCAACTTGTTGACTGTCCACTAGCCAAAGTTTTGTGAAGTGGAGGTATAAAAGGTGAATACGGGGAGATAATACTTACATCCCAGGCGTAAGTTCTCTAAATCGCGTAGGTTGATTGAATGAAGCATTCAACAGGGTGCCCTCTGCACTAGAATACTGGGTCACAAAACCAGACATCAGTGATATACTGCTGAGATTCACCGAACTTGTCTTGAACACACTAAAAAAACACAAAAAATATTAGGTTTTTGTCAATTTTATAACTACATACTTACCTACCTTGTGGTTAGTAGGTATATGGTATGTAGTTACTGCAGGAAACTTAAATTTTTTCCACTTTTTAAACTTTTGATAAACACTTAAGACTGAAGCATGAGCATAAAATGGAATTTTACTGATTGAGATAAGAATTAAAATGCTTGAGTGCTTTTTATAAAAATAAGCACATTAAAAATAAAATTTATAATAGTTCATAGACAAAAAATATATGAATATACCTTCCCACAAGGGAGATAACTATTTTTTTCTTTTTTCATTTCGAAAATAGAAAATATACTAGGTCATGTTTTCAGTGGAAAAGTTTCCTTCTTATTTTAGCAGAAAAAAAAAAAAAAAAAAAAAAGAACAGTTGTAAATCTTAACCCTTCGCTTGCTAAGCAAGTATTTATATGGCTTTGGAAAATAGAGTAGAAATGTAAACAATTTCTCCTTATCTAAGTAAAAAAGAATATTAAATTTAGATAAGAACAGGTGGTAATCTTAAGCCCTAGCTTAGCCAAAAATTAAATCTTTTCTCCTTATTGCAGCAGAAAAAATGTCAAATTTAGATCAGAAGAATAGGTGTATATCTTAACCCTGAAAAACGCAGAAATAAAAAAAAATATATCAATTTTATGATGATTTTTTCCTAGTTTTGAATGTAAATTAACATTACTCTAATAAAAAACTACATTCTTACCTCCATTGTGGGTAGGTATTTGGTATATAGTTACTGCAGGAAACTTAAGATTTTTCCACTTTTTAAACTTTTAAAAAACGCTTAAGACTGAAGCATGCTGGGTTCAAAACACAAACTTGACCCTGTGATGTTGGTCCTTGAGCAAGACTATAGATGGTTTCCACATCAGTGAAAATCCCTTATCTTGGCAGCCATCTTTGATGGTAACTTCAAGGGATTTTCATATGAATTGTATAGAAGAGTAATTTTTTTTTTCTTTAAATGTCTTCATTTGTGGTCCAAAAAGTAAGCTATACACCATTGGAAAGCTCTTGAAATTTAATTTTTAGAATACAATTTTTTTAAAATTGATAAATGCACACAGAATGAATACACAGAAATAAATAAAACTATTGGCTCATACTTAAAACAAAATGAACAGTGTAACTTTTTCGGTTGTATTTCTTTAATCTTTTAAACTATCAAAATATAGTTTTTATATTTAAAATACTTTATAAAAGCTGTAAAATTTTATATAAAGCTTAGTAAGATAGACTGAAAAATAAAAACACAGCGGTGAGTTTAATACAGCACATATTTCCAGATTTTGGCCTGCATGAGCTTCTGCCCACAAAGATGGCTGCTTTAACCTGTCTTATCAATGTTGATGACATCACATGGAAACTATCTATTAAGTGCACAATGATCCAGGTTCTCAGTACCCGAGTAGTGGTTCTACCCAGCAGTTGGGCAGTTTAGAATGATTAATGAAGTTGAAAGAATTTCTTTCCTAATTGACTGTAAATAAATAGGGTTAAACTTCAATGTTTTTTCTATTGTTGACTCATTCCTTGGAAATTACCTTATTGCAGCATCTCCATTCCGTGGCTTGGTCCTCTTGTCAGAAAACTGAAAAAGTTATAAATAGGTAAATAAGAAAAGGTCCTATCAAAATTTTCACAGATATTAAAATTTTATCTACCAATAGACAAAGGCAAACAAGGTAAATGCAAATGTGACAAAAACACAGAGACGAGACATAACACACAAAAAGAAAAACCATCAGTTACTGCCTTGGAACTGTCAATCAGCAAAAGGGCCAACTGGGGTGCTTAAACCTGGTTTGTGGAGCGCTCCAACCTCGCACTTCCTGAAGGTTTTTCTAGTAAACAAACAGTGTAAATAACAACATCCCATCAAAGTGAAACAACTAACAGTAAGCACTTGCATCAGGAGTTAAACAGATACAATGAAATTATATACATACATAACAGAACTAGCAACAAATTAAAACATAATTTGCATAAAAATGTTTACAATGCACAGGTGCCATGTCATGGGTAAATGTGCCTGACTGACATACTTTTTTTATTTTGCTTTATTACATTTCACTGCTTTTGGAAAATAGTTCTATTTTTATACATTGACAAACAGTGTAGATAAACTGTCCTACAGAGATTTTGTGTTGGATAAACCACTGTTTCTAAAACTATACATCTCCGTTTACATTGCAGTGGACATATGATAAGCAGAATGTTGAAGGTCAAGGTCCAGCAATGGACGAGGTGATTTTATCTCCATCTTAAGTTATTTTCAAAAAGTATTAAATCTCCAAATACAAACATAATCAGCAAAAGAAATACAGAAGTTCACATTTAAAAAAATGTTGGTTTTAATGTTTTTATCATATGTGGATTAACAATCCAAGAACAATCCATCAATTATTGTGTCTAACAAATTTTCTCAAATAAATGTTAAAATCAAACAAAGATATGGTATCATTTCAAGAACACTTTCCAATTGAAGTGACACCAATCAGGTACCTTTATGCTTGGCACGATATATACACAAGATTTATAAGGTAAATTACAAATTAAAAAGGATGTGGATGGCAGCTTCAGCCATTTAACTTCTAAGTTTGGAAACCATCTCTAATGCTGTTGTTAATGAGTATCTTTTCATGTGTGTGTACTGTTGATTTAGAGTTCCATACTTTGGGAATTCACTTATTTTTGAGTTTCAGTAAATATTTTAAATTCATCAAATAAGCACTTGCACTGTGAGGTGATTTATCAAAGTGGATTAACTGAGAAAAAACTGGTGCTGTACTGATTTAAGTTTTACTTAACCCTTACTTGCTTGCATACACCATTTTATGCCTTTACAAACCATTCACAGTTATATGCCATATTACGCCTTTACAAACCATTTACAATTATACACCATTTTACGCCTTTACAAACCATTCAATTATATTCCATTTTACGCCTTTACAAGCCATTTACAATTATATGCCATTTTACGCCTTTACAAACCATTCAATCATTTTCCATTTGACGCCTTTACAAACCATTTACAATCATTAGCAGAATCTGCATAACTAAGGTGTTATGTGTAGACTGGTTCAGCCTTAAATCTATTATTACAAGCTGAATGTTCATTTATTAAAATCATTTTTATCACTTTTCAAGAAAAACAAAAAAATCAGGTGAATTTTCAAAATTTGACTGGTTCAGGCTTGAATCTTTTATCAAAATTATTTTTGAACCAATGTAAGAATGGTTTGTTCATTTTTCGGTGCCATAATGTTCTAAATGGACTGGTAAATGCATGGTTGTAAAACATTTCTGATTTCATTTGTGTAACTATATTTTAAGAATGTTTTAAGTCTTTCATTTTGCTAAAACCTGGGTTGGTTGTGCCACCTTTTCTCAGTTATGAACATACATTTATTAAAATCCTTTTATCTCTTTTAAAGATAAACAACAAAGTAAATTTTCAATATTATGAATGAATGGGCAAATAACCTGTAAAGCAATCATGTCAATGATATTTTGGAATTTAAAGCAAATTGTTCATCGTTTTGCATATGTATAAAACCACAAAAAAACAATGGGTTATGCATATGTACATAATATATAAAACCACAAAAAAAACAATGGGTTATGCATATGTACATAATATATAAAACCACAAAAAAACAATGGGTTATGCATATGTACATAATATATAAAACCACAAAAAAACAATGGGTTATGCATATGTACATAATATATAAAACCACAAAAAAACAATGGGTTATGCATATGTACATAATATATAAAACCACAAAAAAACAATGGGTTATGCATATGTACATAATATATAAAACCACAAAAAAACAATGGGTTATGCATATGTACATAATATATAAAACCACAAAAAAACAATGGGTTATGCATATGTACATAATATATAAAACCACATAAACAATTGGTTATGCATATGTAATTATATTATAACTGTAGCCAGGTGATAATAAAAAAATGTTTAAGCGGTCTGGTTAGCTCAGTCGGAAGAGTATTTGCCCTGTTAGCGAAGTGTCCCGCGTTCGAGTCCCGGACTGGCTGCGCATTTTTCTTTCTATGTTACATTACATCACTCTGGAGACAACCAATATATTGTTCTTGTCAGTCTATTACTCAGGCTGTCAACCAGGTCTTTGCCAAATTATAATAGGAATATAGAAATATTTCTGCAACAAATATACCGTAAAGTTTTAAAGATAAGACACATTTTTTTCGATGCAAAGTAAAGTTTTCCCCCTTTTTTCCCCTGGACCAAAATTGACACTTATACTAAACCAACTGCAGAGACAATCACCAATAGTATAAGCCAGAGACAACTTTATTGTGCTTTTTTCAGGGAAAAATTGCGATGTCTTGTCCTAAAATTTTATATTGAACATAAAAAGAGACATTTAAATTCATTTCTTCAGAAAAAGTAGGAGTTTTTGGGTAGTTTTGGGGCAAAATATAGGAGTTTCCAATTTAAAAAAGTTTCATTTACTGGCGTTTATACTAACAATTCTTATTTAAATACGTGAGTAGAAATATAAAAATCCATCAGGTTAAAACGATGTGAGATATAACTGTAAACAGGTTAACATATGAAACAGGTGAAAAATGTATAATGTTAGCATAATAAACAGTTTAAAAATTTATAACTTTTTTGCTTTTTTGCAACAAAAATTTAAAACATGCACATTCGGACTTCAGTCGCCAAGTCACCTTTAACATAATGACAGAAATATTAAATATGAAATTGATATTGACACCAATAAAGATTTGATCTTATTTAAACATTTTTGTGCAGAATAAAACAAGGGAATGATAGGTTTGCCTTGACCTTGACCCGACTGGCCCCAAGTCTAATCCCAAGCTAAGTTTGTACATAAACTACCTACAAACAAAATTTCAGCAAAATACCTCCATTTTAACACAAATTATGAATCGGAAACTGTTGTTTTTCTATTTT
This sequence comes from Sinonovacula constricta, assembly GCA_007844125.1. NCBI lineage: Eukaryota > Metazoa > Mollusca > Bivalvia > Cardiida > Solecurtidae > Sinonovacula > Sinonovacula constricta. The sequence goes on from CM017573.1 coordinate 7,840,927, forward strand.
TAGTAACAGTGACCTTGACCTTGACCCAACTGGCCCCAAACCCAATCTAGGCCTTCATTCAAGCTAGCTATATCCAAAGTTTCAGCAAGATTGCTTTATCCAAACTGATTTTATTCAATGGAAACCCTCTGTATGACGCCGCCCACCTGCCCGCCCACAATACCAAAATATAATAACCAGGATCTTCGTTACAAACCTGGTTAATAAATGAATTTCTGCTGATGATGTTAATTTAAAACTACAAGCTTTCTTTTTTTAATATACCTGTGAGATGGTGAAGTCTTTGACAGGATCTGTGTGGACAAACAGTCTATAGGCCATGCCAGGGGCCAGGGTGAAAGAGGGGTTGATAAAATGCACGCTGCCAGGTGAACACTCAATTGAAGTATTCAGGGTGTACGTCCCAGGGGCCATCTGTTCCAGATCTGACTTCTGCAGAGAAAATATGCTGTCTTCTAAATATAATCAATATTGATTTCTGTTTTTCCTATTTTCAAATGAAAGAAATGTACCTGGTATCTCCTTTGTTTCGCCAAGACCGATTGACCCGTCCGCACAAAATGTTATGTATACAGCCATCGAGACGGGTAAATCCTTTTTCGGGAATTCTCCAACATGTTAAATAACCCAGAACAAGATTGACGTCACATATTTTGTATATATTCGACCATTGATCTTTTGTTATGCTGATACGTGGTTAAAATTAGAAAATACATCCCTGATATGTGTTCTGTGTTAAAATTATGAAGCTGTTAAAATGATGGAGCGATTTTTGCCAATTTTTGTTTTCTCCAAAATGGTGGACGGCGATGGCGCGAGTGGTAGTTAAATAAAGACAAGTTGAGCTGAGTTGAGTTGATTTGAGTACTGGTAAAAAAAAGCAATAAAAATTTGTCCAGAAAAAATAAAATACACTTGACAGAAAATTTCAAATGCTTGGAGAGTGACAGTTTCTGGCAATACAGGTCCATATTGAAAATTTAATGCCTGGCAGTGAGACAATCTCATTAAAATCATATCCTAATTTCCCTCATCTACTGTCCGTGATTAGGATCTGACTACATCGCGTAAGAGGTCGTGTCAAAATGACCTTTGTGTAATTGAATATGCATAGACAAGTGCCCGTATTTCGACCAATGCAATCGCTCCTTTCCAAACTACTATAGAATCCTTCCCGGTACAGCAGTCAACACATACCACTTTTTAAACCGCTGAATCAGCCATCCTTTCTATTGGCATGCATTAATTTTTACACATTTTGTTCAATCAACAATTTATCTATCGGTATCTACCATAACATTTCATAATTCCATTTTTAAGTAGAATACGAAAGGATTTTCAACGCAACCCACTGCGAAAACGCTTTCGTTATCCGCCATGACAATTGCAGCGAGCGAGTTGTGAATGTATTTACCAGTGTTACTAAAATAAGGATTTCTTGTTCAAAACTTCTTTTTGTTGGATGGTTTATACATATTTGTAGAGGTTATATATGTCTCTTTTGAAATATGTAAAGTTAAGTTTAAGAATGTGTGTAGATTGCATGCAATCACGAGTTAAACGCGACCCTTTACCATTAAAATTTTATAGCGTGTAGAACGTTGCTCGCAGTATACCACAAGATTTTGTTGCCGAGAATTTCATTGGCTACTGAAAAGGTCAATTTGAGGTGAACCGTAATGGGAAGTCATCAGATCCTATTACGCGTAATACTGGAGCTGATTTAAATGAGATTGGGCAGTGAGAGGGCTGAAGATGGTATCCGACAGTTTGCCTATATTAAATACACCAACCAATATCTAACCACCGCTTTGGGGAATTGTGTTATACTTTTTCCATAAACCCATACTTTAGTCTTTATAGAGACGATTTTGAATGCCAACTTTATTTTTAGACTGTAGTAACTGTGAAAAAAAAAAACTCTAAATATTCAGGCTTTCCAACTCTATAAAAAGTGCGGAAGTGATCACTGCTAAAAATAGATATAGATGTCAGATCAGATGACTGTATAAAAGTAAGTGGTCGCGTGGTTTTCTAGGTTTAAAAATTTTATCAGTTTAAAAATAGCTATCTCTGCAGCGTGGCTCGGATAGGAAATACCTGTTTGCAATGACGAGTGGGGATTTACTTTTGACTATTCACACAAATTTTTGGCATCAAAGAACAGCATTTTGCAAAACCTTTTCAGGTACTGACTTATTTGGCTATTTGAGATTTATTTTTGGACCAAACTGTCGGGCACCACCTTTAATATTGATTTGTTTATTTTTCAAGTATCGCTCAAGAACTTATTCTTATCTCTCAATCAACAAGATTTACGAGCATGTTGCAGTCATATGTGTTCTTAAAAAGTTTAAAAAATGGAACAATTCTATTTTCTTCTTAAGTAACTATATACCAAATATCATCCCAAAAGGGAGGCTATAAGGTGGAATTTTAATACTTAGAGTAACATCCCTTTATTAAAGAATAATGTTAGTAACATCCCTTTATTAAAAAATAATGTTATTTTTTCAATAAGTTTTGTATACAATTCCTCATCAGTCAGGGTTCGAATTACACCACGGCAATCACGGCACGTGCCGTGGTTGCCCTCCTTACTTGCCGTAATGCCCTCAGAATAATGCCAATATCCACGGCAACAATGTTGCCGTGGATGGCCCCCCCCCCCCCTCCCCCCCCCCCCCCCCCCCCCCCCCGCCTCTTTGCACCAGTGCCCTCATTTATTATGAAATAAAATTACGTGTAAACAACGAACACAAGTTCCTATTGTTGACTTTTTTCGCTGTTATTCAGTAATATAAAGCAACACTCGGATCACCTCGTCTACGAAATTGACTCGAATATAACTATGCGACAATGTCGCCGCAATATTGACGAACTATCTTCCGAAGCTTGCCGGAGGTTGTCGAGTAAGTACGAATGATAAAGCAAGTGACGAAAACCGACACTGCCGCACAAATTTACCTTGTCACTGGCCATGTGCGCAGTAGAGAAGGACGCAGTTCCCACTACGTAAGTATTACGAGAAACGAGGTACAAAAGCGCATCCCATAATAATTTTATAAGCCCCTCCTGCTTCTTACGTTCATTTACCCGCCAACGAATTACCGGCTATTGTTTCTAACGTGTCCACTCCCACGTCAACACTTACAATCGCAGTGTAATGATGAAGGGTAAATTTTATGATTGGAACTGCCTTCCGATGTGTACCGATCAATAAGCAGATGATCATCGGTAATCCCCGGCATTTCCTGTCAAAAGAACTTTCGACGCCAGCATTTTTTTAAATTTTTTTGAAGAAATGCCACGAAAAGACAGAGTAACAAAAAGAAAGCAGGCAGATATGCCGAATGCTGCATCTAAATGCCAAAAGCTTCCGTCATTTTTTGGGGAAGTTAAACTGAACATACAGATCAGCACAGGTACCGTTAGTTCTATTGTGATACAAATCAGCAGGCAAATGGCGGGCGGGTCAAAGGCCATGTCGATTACATGGCGTTTAGTGTGATGTTATCCAGCTGTTCTGCTCCCTCCCCGGCCCCGCCAGACTTAGACGCTGAATAACATCGTGACTTATATTGAATGCCGGACAATAAAGCTTTAATATTTTGTCTGTTTGAAGTCAGAATAATACATATTCACTGTATAAAAATGCCATAAAAAGGTGGCATCGCTCAACGTGCATGCACCTTGAATGTGAATGGCTGCAATGTAGACATAAATTATAACATAGTGTGCACGTGTGTTGTCCATCAGAATATTATAATGAGAGAAGATCGCCATGGAGATGGAGGTGTGTCATTCTTCTGCACAGCTGATTGGTTCTCTCAGGTGTGTAAGCCAGTCCACGCACGTGTTTTGATTCTTGTAATTTTTATTATTTATGATAAGAATTCATGAAGATATATATGTTTATAATGAAACAAATGTTCTGATACAGAACAAATTTCAGCTTTCATAAACAAATTTAAGCTTTAAACAATTAATCCTTTAATAAACAAATTTAAGCTTTAAACAATTAATCCTTTAATAAACAAATTTCAGCTTTCATAAACAAATTTAAGCTTTAAACAATTAATCCTTTAATAAACAAATTTAAGCTTTAATAAACAAACTTAAGCTTTAAACAACTTTTAGCTGGAATCCTTGTTATAGTTTTCATGCTATCTGATTTGTTACATTTTAGATTCAGCAGGGAAGAATAGGTACTTCCCCTTGACTTTCACTAAATTTTGTTCACTAGACTGATAGTATGTTATATCCCAGCAGTAAACCTGCAGGGTCTTCTACCGCTGATTGCAGAAAAGTAAAAAACACATCTAAGGGGGCACTGTGGCTTGATGATTTGTAAGTCCTCTGTACCTCACTAAAACTGTCATACGGGGAGGTTGTCTAGCTAGCTTTTGGTGCACCAGTGGTTCTACTCAGACATAAGTTTGAGGTTTTTCTCCAGAACTAATAAGCTGGACATCACCATCGGGACCGTAAATATGTTGGTGCGATGTAAAAAAAAATCACACAAAAAACAACACCTGATTACTGGTAATAAAATGGCTAAATGAAGAGAAAGGACCCGCCTGGTAACTTGTCAGCCTGCCAGAGAAGGCGAGTGACTCCGCTACAACACCCCACTCTGACAATACAAGATGGTGTGTTCAGAGTGCTTACAGCATGTAATAATAATATGTTAAAACCTGGGTGTTTTCTAGGGATAAATAAAGAGAAAGGACCTACCTGGTAACTTGTCAGCCTGCCAGAGAAGGCGGCGACTCCAATAGGATACCCCACTCTGACAATACAGGATGGTGTGTTCAGAATGGTGATAATATGAAGTATTGTTAAACCTATAAATGTTCCTATGGCTAAATGAAGAGAAAGGACCCACCTGATAACTTGCCAGCCTGCCAGAGAAGGCGGGTGACTCCGCTACAACACCCCACTCTGATAAAATAAGATGATGTGTTCAGAGTGTTGATAGTATGACGTAATATGTTAAACCTATGGGTGTTTCTACGGTTAAATATAGAGAAAGGACCCTTCATATAACTTGCCAGACTGCCAGAGAAGGCGGGTGACTCCACTACAACACCCCACTCTGATAAAACAAGATGATGTGTTCAGAGTGTTGATAGTATGACGTAATATGTTAAACCTATGGGTGTTTCTAGGGTTAAATAAAGAGAAAGGACCCACCTGATAACTTGCCAGCCTGCCATCGAAGGTGGGTGACTCCACTACAACACCCCACTCTGACAATACAAGATGGTGTGTTCAGAGTGCTGATAATATGTAATAATATGTTAAACCTTTGAGTGTTTCTAGGGTTAAATGAAGAGAAAGGACCCACCTGATAACTTGCCAGCCTGCCAGAGAAGGAGAGCGACTCCACTGTTACACTACAAGGCAGTGTATTCAGTATGCTTACACCAGACTGTCCAGCTTTTAGACCAGGCTCCTCTGCATTCTGTAGCAAAGACATGAGTACAACTGGGTTAATGTTTTAAAAACATAAGTCCATGGGAAATAAATCCAACAATACTATTAGTGAAGTAATTTTAAATGGATTATCTCCCTTGTCAATTTTTGGGGGTTCATTAATTTTATTTTTCTAAATATGCTTCCACTCAAATTTTCAGCAAATTGCCTTTATTGAGAGTAAAACATAGTTATTTAGAATGTTTTCTAATATGTCAGCGCACATAAACATTTGCAAATATAAAGAGACAGAAAATTGTTTATGTCAAACTCTTGATAAAGGTAATTTGCCGAAAATTTAAGTGAGAACATTTTTAGAAAAAATATAATTAATACAGTTCCCTTTGGAACAATTTACAACATTAATTTAATGACTGGAGACCTCCGATATATAGTTAATTCAAATGACTGGAGTTCTAGACATTGTAGAAGATGGATGTGTTTTAACATTCACCTATGGTTAAAAAGACAGGAAATCTCAGACAAGGAAAAATACCCTAACCACACATTACAATGTGATTGAGCCAGGGAGAGATTCAGAGACAGTCAGTCACAAAAACTGATTGAGAAAACTATGTAAAATCAAATGAGACAATAAATAAACATTATGGGTGCATTTTATCATAAATCTTAAGATCAAATGTAAAAAGTTCTTAAATTTCAGTCTTATGATCACTCCTTAAGTGCGTTTCAACAAATTTTCTTAAGATCTATTGGTAGCAAATTGATCAATAGCACTCTTAAGATTAAAGAGGGATTTCGCAATGAGAGCAATTTCTGAAAAGTAATGAAATGCTCTTAAGAAGGAAAATAATTCTTAAGCGAAAAAAAAAAAAAAAACGATCTGAAGATTTAAGAACAACCGCAACCTATATGTCATATATCTCTGTAACTTGGTGAGAGCAGACATAAGAAATACATAAAGAATCAGCATTAAGACAACAACAACCCAAGGTTACGCAAGGTTGTACATACATATAGCCAAATATGGTCAATCAGTTTTCAAAGGTCTACATACTGGCATACATGTGAACTCTCCCACTTTTGGAAGGAGACTCCCACTTTTGGAGGGAGACACCCACTTTTGGAGGGAGACTCCCACTTTTGGAGGGTGACTCCCACTTTTAAGGTTCAAAATTATTTGAAACTGAGGGGTGTTGTACCCATTTTTAAGAATCTCCCTACTTGGAAACAGATAATTTCCTTCTTTGTTTATATGAAAAAAACAAACAAAAAAACTTCCACTTTGCAAATGAAAATCTCCCATTTTAGCCTCAGAGAAAGTTCACATGGATGTACTAGTCATATTTATTTTTTTCAAATTTTCTTTTTGTAATTTTCTTTCAAACATGACAAGATATAAGTACAATATCACATACTATTTTCACAATTAAAATTTGATACCACTTCATGTTGTTTGCATCTATGTTATTAAAATAATAATGCAAACATTATATTTATATAAGTGTAAAATAATGTTTTCTGCATCAAAGATTATTGCTTTTTTCAGGGATGTGATTTGCCGGCATTTTTGCCAACACTGTGCAGCGACATTTCTATCAATATAGCACAGGGACTGAACCAAGCCGGTCAATTATACTGACACCAACGAGTCAGGCGTAATGCTGACCCCTTAGCCCTGAGTGTTAGAAGGGAACCCACTACTACCAACTTTAAAGTCTTCGGTTCAACCCGGCCGGGGTTTGAACCCGCGACCTCCCGATCCGCAAGCCGACGCTCTACCGAGCTATTGCGGCCAGTATATGCACATTAGTGATCTCTGTTAAAAACAGATATCAATGTCAGTGCTGACTAGTCGTATGACCATATCACATGCTCAAGAGTAATCGCATAGATTGCTAAGTTTTAAAATTAGCTAAGTGTGCAGCATGGCTTGGATAGAAACATTTTTGTAATATCAAGTTGGGCCTTCTGCTTAACTTTTTTCGCATGGACGTAGGGCGCTAGCAAGTTTCATATGGCATGATCAATTCATGAAACAATAATTTATTTGGTTGCACGAGAGAAAAAAATGTTCAAACTGTAGGATATCGCTATTAAAATTTGTTAAATAAAAACTGAAATTATGCTATATTATACAGAACAATCTGCAAATGATTGTTTGTATTTTAATTAATTTCAAGAAAAAAAAAATTATGCAGCCAGAAAAAGATGAATGTTGCATTGCCTGATTAACAAATTTTTGTATTTGTGTTTTTATTTAGGGTTTTACGGCACACCGATACTTAACCAGTCATACGGCGCCGAAAACAAAGAAGTTTAATGTTAACAGAGCAAAATCAGATTGAACTATGTGAGTAAAATATAGAAAAATATAAAAAAAACTATCAGGTTAAAATAATGTGAATTATAATTGAAAACAGGTTAATATATTAAACAGTTTAAAAATGTATAACGTAACAAATTTTTAATTTTTTTAAGCCTGTAATACTCATTGAAAGGAAAGCACTTACATCTATTTTGATCTGCACAAATCCAGCCCACAGGAAGGCCACTGCAGCAAGGATTAATCCGAGAGCCATTCTTTGAAGCAGCCTAAAGGTAATATCACAACATTACCACTACATGGTATGTATTACATAACAGAACAATAAAATAAACAACAGATTTGACTTGCGGTCAAAACACCTTAAAGGCGGTATTCGACAGTTTGCCTATAATAAATACACATAGCAATATCCAACCACCGCCTTGGGAAATTTGGTCCTACTTTTTGCATAAAGCCATACTTTAGTCGTTATAAAGATGATTTTAAACATTAACTTTATTGTTAAGCTGTACTAATTGCATTTTTTTTTTATGTTCAGTCTTTCCAACCGTATAAAATGCACGATAGTGGTCTCTGCTAAAAATAGATATAGTTGTCAGAAGATTACCCAGAGGACTATATAATAGTAAGTGGTCATGTGGTTTTTCTAAGTTTAAAAATAGTTATCTCAGCAGCGTGGCTTGGATAGAAAACATTGGGGAATTATCCTGGACTGTTCACACAGATTTTTGGCATCAATGAACAGCATTTTCCAAGACCTTTTCAGGTACCAATGACTTATTTAATTATTTGGGAAAAAACTTTTTGGACCAAACTGTCGAATACCATCTTTAACGGCCGATGGATTTTCTCTACTTGGGATGTGCCCAAATTATAAGCTTTTGATATTTACCGAAGATTTTGAGTTAAAGGTGCACACATAGCATGGGTGCGCACATTCCATAACCCTTTATGGTAGTTTTTATTCCGGGCAGGCAGACACAGGGGACTTTTTCGGCAATCAGGAATAGTCTTTTTTACACATTTAAACACTTTTCTTAAAGCGTTTTGAAAATTTTGCTTTCTTCATTGAATATTAAAAATCAATAATAAAAAATCAATAATAAAAAAAACTATTAAAACATATTCTTTTTTACTGTGAATACAAAACAAACACTGTTTATATATATATACATTGTAATAAGTTGTTTTAATCTAAAACAAATCTTAAAAAAATAAAGTAGCATAAGCCTTTTTGAATTATGCACATATGATAAATGTGCTGCAAGATGCTTCAGAACAAACACAAGGGGTGCCTGTGACCGAGCGGTTAGCATGGTCGACTTGTAACTCCTCCACGTCTCACAGCATGGGTCCGAGTCCCAGTTGGGGGGGATCGGGGTTGGGAGGCAGATTTTCCAGGGAACATGTGGTGCACTGGTGGTTCTACTCAGGATGGGATGGAATGCGATTAGCCAGCATTTCTGCCGATACTGTGCAGCGACATTTCTATCATTATAGCACAGGGGCACATATGAGGTGCCCAGGGACTGAAAACGGTCGGTCCATTCTACTAACACTGATGAGTCAGGTGTAATGCTGCCCCTTTAGCCCTGAGCATTAGGAGGGAAGCCACTACTACCAACTTTTAAGTCTTTGGTTTGACTTGGCCGGGGTTTGAACCCAGGACCTCCTGATCCGCAAGCGGACAACGCCACCTGAGCTATTGCAGCTGGTTCAGACATATGTCTGGGGTCTTTCTCCTCCAATAATGGGGTACATTGGTGAAATGGAAATTGTCTCCCTTATTAGATAATATCCAAGGTATTCCAAACCAGTAGGTAGGTTCTTTTAGTTGGAATTCTTGGACTTTATCACATTCTTCTATTGATAATGCAATTTAAAACAGTGAAACTTCTTACTTTTGCATAAATATAAGCTTAATAGCCATTTAAATACTAATAGAGATTTGTTATTTAAAAAAGAAAATGGACGTGTTTGTTGATGATGGTTAACCGGGGTATCACAAGAAAGGCAGATAAGTCAACATAAACTCCAAAGAACACAAGCATAAAAACCGAGTATGATCAAATGAAAGAACCTACATTGTACTTGCATTTAAGGAGTATTCAGGGGAGACTACTCATTAATGTCTCTCAATAGCTAGACACAGCCAACATGACCCTTATTGTGTCAAATCAGAACAAACACACCCACCTGTTTGGGATACGAAGTCTGTCTAGCAGAGGGTAGACGACCTTATCAAACAGGGGTATCAGTACCACAATGAATATTGGGTTCAGGGCCTGTAAAAAAGAATATCATGGATAATATCATATTAAAATAATGATGGGACAAGGATAAACTGATAATCATTGCTTTACAGGTGGTATCTGACAGTTTGCCTAGATCAAATTCATATAACAATACCTTACCATTGCTTTGGGGAATTAGAGCATAATTGCTGCATAATATCATACTTAAGTATAAGTAAGGACAGATTTAAACACCGACTATATTGTTAGACAGTACAAATCGTTATAAAAACACTTTAAAAGTTCAGTTATAACAAACCTATAAATAATCACAAAAGTGATTTCAGCTAAAAATAGATATCGACGACAGACTGAATCACCCGGATGACGATAAAACATAATCTCAAACGTGAGTTATCTCTTAGTTTTCTTAGTTAAAATAGATATCTCTGCAGCATGGCTCATACAGGAAATACCTGTCTGCAATGAGAAATGGGGATGTATGTTTCACCGTTAACACTGATCTATTGCATCAATGAGCAGCATTTTGCAGGATCTGTTTAGGTAGAAATGACTTAACAGTATTTGGTCATTTGAGAAAAAATATTTTGGTCGAAACTGTCAGATACCACCTTGAAAAGGCTGACTGAATTTAATTCTTACAAAATTTATGTAAAAAAAAAAATCATTACTGATTAAAAGGAATTCAACCAAGCATGAGTCATGACGTTTGTTGGGTTTTTAGCAATTTTTGATCAACTTGTTCTTGATTTTATATTATTTTTTTCTGAACTTTTACTCAACACTGTGTAGTTTTTGTGTTTTCACTGACATATTCCTAAAGGTGTGCAATTTTAAGCATTTTTTAGCATTTTGCAATTTTGCTTTTTAATTTATCCTTAAAAAAAAAATTATTAATTTCTTTAAGAAAAAAAACAGTTTTTAATTATTTCCACAGATTAAAAAGAATAAGGAAGACAATAATAATTTAATATAATAAAAACAAAGAATATTTACCTGCACTTGATCTGGTTTCAATGAACCAAATACTCCCTGGAAGTAGACACAATATTATGTATTATTATTATTATTATTATTATATTTCAATAAATTAATAAAAACAAATACGAGGGATTTGTTTCAGTTTTATTTGAAATATTGAAAAAGGGGCGAGGGCCAAGGGCCTTTTAGAAGGGGAAGATTTCACAACCATTAATTAAAAAATTGGAAAAAAATGGACATGTTTAACTTCTTATTTGCTAAAACACATCTTGTATGTTTAGTACAAGCTGATCTCTTCCAATTGTTCTTGTTCGTGAACTCCTCCACTAGATTTTCATAGTCCAGTTCACTCAAGCTACCAGTGTAGTCACTAATCCGCATCAATGTGTCTCATTTCTGCATTTTTGCAATGAAATAATGAATTTTATTATAAAGAAATTATTATAAAGAAATTGTCATTTTTAGATAAAAAACGTGGCTTATTTTCTGAGGGAAGGCACCTGTAAATGTTGCCTTCTACATAAAGTAAAAAAAAGAACCTTTGTTTATATATGCATACATATGAGAGATGTCCAAGAAATTCATGTCAGGTCCCTTGATTTTAAATACAATTTAGATAACAAACATATTTAGAACCTGGTGGCACAGTCGGTAGAGCATGAGCTCCAGGTACGGGAGGCCCCGGGTTTGATCTTGGGCCACAACATACCAAAGTCATTAAAAATGGTAGTGGTATAGCTCCCTTGCTAACGCTCAAGCAAATATAAGGGTAGTTCCACGACTGGTTGGCCTGGTGTCAGGATAATGTGACTGGGTATGGTATCATGCCAGGTGTTCACGGCATGCTATACACAGTGGAAGTAGCACTATATCTGCTTCAAGTGAACACCATCTCCAGATAACTGATATACTGTTGGCGGGACGATAAACCCAATAAAGATAAACTTATTTAGAATAACAGAATTGTCTTTATTACAAACTTTAAAACAAAATTTATTTATTTTTATATAGAAACTGGCAACCCATCTAATTAAACAATCATGATGAAACTGTATCAATGTTGGCACAGATAAAAGCTTTTTTTTTTCTTTTTTTTCTTTTTTTTTTTTTCTTTTTTTTCATTTTTTTTTTTCTTTTTTTTTTTTTTAACTTTTTTTTTTAAAACTTTTTTTTATAATCCCAGTCTTAGGTGGAGACAGGTCAGGGACCCATCCTGTCATACACTTTACAATAAATTAAAATATTAGTAGTAAATGTTTGTGTTAGAACATATTATAATGTAAGGTGACCTATGCGTGGATATAAAAGTAGGTTTTTTTTGTTATTTTGACATGTTATCAAAATACAGGGAAACAATAAAAGCTTTACTAATTTATATTAAATGATTAAAATTCTCAAAGTAAAAAAAGCATTTAAACTTTAGGACAAAAAGCCAAAAATAGGATTTTACTTTCTTGTTTAATCTTATGTTGTTTTAGCTCTTAATAATGCAAAACACAGGTTCTTTTATATCGCAAGACACCAACATTAAGATTTAAGGAGGACTATGTAAAAGGTAACATGAATCTTTTTGACTATAATTACATAATAAAGGAAACTGATAAATAGTTTTCACATTGCATTGCATTGCATTACATGACATTAAATTACATTATATAGTTTCAATGCTAATTCAGGGTATATGGTAAATAAAAAAGGTGCAACTGAAATAAAAAATTCCTGTAAAAGATGAATACACCAAATTATATTGGTGAACTGGAAATTGTCTCCCTTGTCAGTTAATATCCGAAGTATTTCAAACAGTAGGTAGGTCCTTGTAGTTGGAATTCTTGAACTTTATCGCCCTCTTGTAAATATTTCAATTTCAAACAGTGAAATTTCTTACTTTTGGATAAATACAACGTATAAGCTTAAAATTAATTTAAATACTTTAAGAGATGTGTAATTTAAAAAAGAAAATGGAAATGTTTTAATGATGATGGTTAACCTGGGTATCATAAGAAAGGCAGAATGGTCAACATACACTCCAAAGAGCACAAGCATAAAAACTGAGTAAAACAAAGGACAGGACCTACTTGCATGTAGGGATTATTCAGGGGAGACTATTCATTAATGTCTCTCATTGTACAGTCATACTTGGTCTCAATCGGAACGCCTCGGATTATTTACGAATAATGTCCCAAGGACAGATTTACCCGAAGAGCTCCGATTTATTGGGTTTTCCTCTTTTCTTTTTCTAATTTGTTAGTTTTTCCTCTTTAACATTGCTGTGAAAAATTCAACATTCCAATAAAAGTTGATATTTGTATGAATTTCAGACAAAACGAAATGTATGCTGCAAATAATTCTTTGTTAAATGTTTTAGTTATATAAAAATGTGATTAAACCATTCTCATGTTCATTTTGTACATTATCATAAAATGTGAAATAGAGTATATTTATATTAAATTTACAATTAATACAAATTGCAGAAGAAATGTAAACTACAAACAAATCTTTTTTTGACTGAAATCACACAAATCATAAAAAAAATGTTTATTGATGCAAGTTAGTAAAAACAGATTAAAATCCAGCCAATCAGATGCTTTGGATTTTGCCAGCCAGACACTAAACTCAAGTTTTTGATTGGTTAGATGACAAAAATACACTTAAACTCATCCAATCAGTAACCAAAGAGCTAATTCAGGCGCAGGTTTGACGTTTAATAACATCTGTTACGGTGACTTACCAATTTCTTACTTGCTATTAATTCATTCCAGAAGAATGTTATAGTTTTTTCCATACCATTCTAATCATATCAATAATAATACATCTTTACAATTATTACAGCAATAACGAAAGCTGATAAATAATTTTCACATTACATTGCATTGCATTGCATAACATTGCATTACATTATATTACATTATATTACATAACATACATACATAACATTAACTCACATCAAATCACCGCACCACACTGCACTGCAATATTTACAGTCTTCATGAAAAAAACTGAAAAACACTTCGACCTTCGATCCACCAAGATGGCAATATCAACTGGACCAGACAAATTTTACCGGACCAGTTGGACTTTGGCGTTTTTGACACTAAAGGTTGGTAAGCTAACCAGGGTGTTACAAGTGGTAAAAGTCTGTAAAGAGTTGTTCACTAAGTTTTGTAGTAAATATATTTTCATAATAATTCAGAATTTTTTTAAATGATAAGGTTAAAAAATTCTGGTGGACCGTCGGTCTATTTAACTTATAAAAATTCACGGACCGACAGAGATTTTGGTGGACTCGGTCCATGATCCACAGGGCTTTGTCGAAGACTGTATTTATGTGTATGTATACATACCTTTTACACATCCTATTGTTACGCAAGCATGAAATGATAAATGCACTCAAAATACTAAGAATCAAATCAGAGGGAGCTAAATTATCAATTAAATGAAGTTCTGGTAATACAGACTTACTTAAAATTGAATGTAACTGTTTGTTTTCAATTACTTGATTCACTCCAATACACCGTAATTAAGCTGCAAAAACGCCCACATAAAAGTTCTCACTCTGACCAAAACTAAATGCGGTGTGGGCCTCAAGAGTTACAAATCAGCAACCCTAACTTCTCGGCCAGACGCCTACACTTGCAAATGAAATGTAACACATCTTCACAGTGATTTTTTTTACAACTTTATCACTATGGATCCTGGGACTCGATGGACTGAAAATCTATGAGACCCAAAATATAATGCGTGAGTCCCAAATTTTTCAAATCCCATGATGTCAATTTTTTTTATTTTTTTTCGGGCCAATTTAGCAGAAGTTACGCGGCAGATGATTTTCTTTTACAGAAAAAGAAAGTGTTATATTTACATATACACTGTTTCCCTAAAAATTTTACAACAAATTTCATTGGCTATACCCAAAATGTTTATCCAATAGTAACTGGTAAAACAACAAATGGACGATTTAATGCCTCATTAGAGGAAAACGTTGCTATAATCACTACCTCAAAATCCAGCAATTACCAATTTTGAAAGACGTCCAACAAACATCTGGGTAGCACCGCAAGTCAGCTGGAAGACCTTTCTACATTGAAGTTTTTTATCACAAACTTTGTGTTTGTGCAGTTATTTGATTGTTTGTTGTTTTTTAAAAAAACACACCAAACACAAATATGGTCAAACTGGTGATATGGGTCACACAGACACACAGATGGCCAAGCAGCAAGAGTCGCCAATTTGTAACTCCTCAGTACCTCAGTGTTGTAGTTCTAACAGCAATCATGGTTCATACAGAAAATGTAACTTAAAATTCAGGAACCTTTCAAGGACTTTTCAAGGTAAAACGACATGATGGACATCAAATATATGTGTTATGGGGCCCTCCTTTTTAACAAAGGCAAAATTATGTGCTTCTAAGGACGACGTTATTTTGATGTTTGTTTCTTCTTACATGCGAAGTCAAGGCACCCTCTCCCATTGACGTTATGTCTATTTCCTTATCTGTCTTTTTCCAAAAGCAGCATGAGGCTTTGTGTGGATCTCTTGTGCACTTCAACCAATTGTATTTTGTAAGCCACACTTGCGTAAAAATAACATTTCTTTCCTGTTTTTCCCATTTTAAAAGCCTGTTACATGGGCGCAGCCATAACTGATGACATCATATGATTGGTTAAAAGCCGGATACCGGTTCCCGATCAATAGCCATTATTAGGGTGTATAGGGGGTGCCAACTATAACGTTTTTTTAAAGAAGAACCTGTTTAATAAGGTTAATTTCATTTTCAAATTGATACATTTCGCTCATTTATAGTAACTAAACATGTTCTCAAGTAAAATTTTTAAGAAGGCAAAAAATTTAAATCAAATGCTTTTTTGGGGAGTTTTTCAAGGAAACATTGAACTCAAGAACTTTTCAAGGGAGGAACTTAATTCAGGTACTTTACAGTCCTGTGCGAACATTGGCAATTATACCAAAAAATATCTGCATACCATTCTTCCATCTACATGTTCTGCCTGAAGTGTCCATCTAGAGCCTTGTTGGTCACTCAATGCCCAGAATATGGGCAGGGGTATAAACATGGTGAGAACTTTCAACAGTCGATGGACGTCTTCAATAAAGTAGGACTGAAAATTGATAGAAATGATTATAAAATTGGACTGAAAATTGATGGAAATGATCATAAAATAGGACTGAAAATTGATGGAAATGATCATAAAATAGGACTGAAAATTGATGGAAATGATCATAAAATTGGACTGAAAATTGATGGAAATGATCATAAAATAGGACAGAAAATTGATGGAAATGATCATAGTTAAAAAGAAAAAAGGACTGAAAATTGATGAAAATGATCACAGTTAAAAAGAAACAACAGAAAAGATTGTGTATTTCTTTTGTAAATAACAATG
This sequence comes from Sinonovacula constricta, assembly GCA_007844125.1. NCBI lineage: Eukaryota > Metazoa > Mollusca > Bivalvia > Cardiida > Solecurtidae > Sinonovacula > Sinonovacula constricta. The sequence goes on from CM017573.1 coordinate 7,857,330, forward strand.
TGCAAATCACTAAGAGGTCAGTTTAGGGGCATAGTGGAAAAACATTGTGAAGACCTTTAACAGTCAATGGACGTCCTCAATAAAATAGGACTTAAAAAGAAAATGGAACTGAAAATTGATGGAAATGATAATAGTTAAAAAGAAAATAGGATTTAAAATTGATGGCAATAATCACAGTTAAAAAGAAAATAGGACTGAAAATCCATGGCAATAATCACAGTTAAAAAGAAAATAGGACTGAAAATGGATGGCAATAATCACAGTTAAAAAGAAATAGGACTGAAAATTGATGGCAATAATCACAGTTAAAAAGAAAATAGGACTGAAAATTGATGGCAATAATCACAGTTAAAAAGAAAATAGGACTGAAAATTGATGGCAATAATCACAGTTAGAAAGAAAATAGGACTGAAAATTGATGGCAATAATCACAGTTAAAAAGAAAATAGGACTGAAAATTCATGGCAATAATCACAGTTAAAAAGAAAATAGGACTGAAAATTGATTGCAATGATCACAGTTCAAAAGAAAATAGGACTGAAAATTGATTGCAATAATCACAGTTAAAAAGAAAATAGGACTGAAACTTGATGGAAATGATAATAGTTAAAAAGAAAATAGGACTGAAACTTGACTGAAATGGTCAAAGTTAAAAAGAAAATAGGACTGAAAATTGATGGAAATGATCACAGTTAAAAAGAAAATAGGACTGAACATTGATGGAAATGATCATAGTTCAAAAGAAAATAGGACTGAAAATTGATGGAAATGATCACAGTTCAAAAAAAAAATAGGACTGAAAATTGATGGAAATGATCACAGTTAAAAAGAAAATAGAACTAAATATTGATGGAAATGGTCAAAGTTAAAAAGAAAATAGGACTGAAAATTAATGAAAATGATCATAGTTAAAAAGAAATAGGACTGAAAATTAATGGAAATGATCATAGTTAAAAAGAAAATAGGACTGAAAATTAATGGAAATGATCATAGTTTAAAAGAAAATAGGACTGAAAATTAATGGAAATGATCACAGTTAAAAAGAAAATAGGACTGAAAATTAATGGAAATGATCATAGTTAATAAGAAATAGGACTGAAAATAGATGGAAATGATCATAGTTCAAAAGAAAATAGGACTGAAAATTGATGGAAATGATCACAGTTCAAAAGAAAATAGGACTGAAAATTGATGGAAATGATCACAGTTAAAAAGAAAATAGAACTAAATATTGATGGAAATGGTCAAAGTTAAAAAGAAAATAGGACTGAAAATTAATGAAAATGATCATAGATAAAAAGAAAAAGGACTAAAAATAGATGGAAATGATCACAGTTAAAAAGAAAAAGGACTAAAAATAGATGGAAATGATCATAGTTAAAAAGAAAATAGGACTGAAAATTGATGGAAATGATCACAGTTCAAAAGAAAATAGGACTGAAAATTAATGGAAATGATCACAGTTAAAAAGAAAATAGGACTGAAAATTAATGGAAATGATCATAGTTAATAAGAAATAGGACTGAATTTTGACTGAAATGGTCAAAGTTAAAAAGAAAATAGGACTGAAAATTAATGGAAATGATCACAGTTAAAAAGAAAATAGGACTGAAAATTTATGGAAATGATCACAGTTAAAAAGAAAATAGGACTGAAAATTTATGGAAATGATAATAGTTAAAAAGAAATAGGACTGAATTTTGACTGAAATGGTCAAAGTTAAAAAGCAAATAGGACTGAAAATTAATGGAAATGATCATAGTTAAAAAGAAAAAAGGACTGAAAATAGATGGAAATTATCATAGTTAAAAAGAAAAAAGGACTGAATATAGATGGAAAGCATCACAGTTAAAAAGAAAATAGGACTGAAAATTGATGGAAATGATCACAGTTAAAAAAAAGGACTGAAAATTGATGGAAAATGATCACAGTTAAAAAAACAAACATCAGACAACAGAAAATATTGTGTATGTTGTATTTCTTTTAAAAATAACAATTTGCTAATTACTAAGAGGTCAGTTTATATGCATAGATGGAAAACATTGTGAAGACCTTTAACAGTCAATGGACATCCTCAATAAAATAGGTCTGAATATTGATGAAAATGATCAAGTTAAAAAAAAAAAGAAAAGAATAAAATGACATGGTTCAAAAATAGCTAATAAGCACCACAGGACTCAAAAAAGAAATACATATTTGTAATAATGAGTGGCGTTTTATGCTTCAAATCATTTACGATGATTTTGATGCAGTATTTACGATAATGAAGGACATCAAATAACAGCATTTTATGGGATTCAGGTTACAATTATTTAGTCATTTTTAAAAAAAAAGTAATTGTTCATTACTATTTGATACCACTTTTTATGACCAAGAACTAAAAATCAAAGCCCTTTACATGTTTACATCAAAGTGGGATTGGATTGGATTTGCCGGCATTTTTAAATACTGTGCAGTGACATTTCTATTTTTATAGCACAGGGGCACTTATGGGGTGCCCAGGGACTGAACCCGGCCGGTCCATTATACCGACACTGACGAGTCAGGCGTAATGCTGTCCCCTTAGCCCTGAGCGTTAAGAGGGAAGCCACTACAACCAACTTTAAAGTCTTTGGTTTGACCTGGGCGGGGTTTGAACCCACAATCCGCAAGCCGACGCTCTACCACCTGAGCTATTGCCTCCGGTCATAGACTTTAGAGAATTAAATTTTTGTTGTGTAAATGTTTTTAAGATCCCAGAATATATTCAGGTAGATAAATATTGACAGACCCAACAGATGTCACAAAAAATCCTATATAAAGTAGGAATGAAAACGGATGCGAGTTAGTTATAAATTGCTGATTCTGATTGTCATATTTAAATTGTGCAATATCAATTTTATCAAATTTATATTCTTCAGAAATAAATAATTGCAGTAAACTAGCTCATATTAAACAGTTCCATTAAAATAGTTGTTTATTTAAGTTCCTTTGTAAGAGTATGATTTCAGCTATTCTAGAAGAATAGCAAGAGACCATCAAAAGACGGGTGATGCTCCCCGAATGGGTATTTTGTCACAAAAACGGTTTGTTGTATAACTATAAAGGTGAATTTTGTATATGGCGTAGTGCTATAAAATCGGACCTTATCAAACCTGTAGCTATGAAGGTTGAAGGGAATGGCTATTTCAACCAATGAGTTAACTTGGGGAACAATGGAACTGGTCATACTAACAATGGCAAAGAATTCAAGAAATACAATTCATTGTGTATTGTCGTTAATAAGGTAGACTGATAAACAAAAAAATGTATTGGCTGGACACGATTTTGCTCCAAGGTCACAGTGTGACCTTGACCTTTAAGGTTGCAACCCAAATTTCACACGCCACGAAGTCAAATGCAACAATTTGTCTTGATAATACGATAATTTCTGTGAAATAATTTTAAAATGTGAATGTAAATTACAAAGTTATGGGCCGGACATGATTTTGCTTCAAGGTCACTGTGACCTTGCCCTTCAAGATAGCAAGCTAAATTTTGCATCCGACACGTCGTCTTGATATGACGATCATTTCTGTCAAATAATTAAAAAATGAGACTTTAAATAACAATGTTTATGGGCCGGACACGAATTTGGGATGGACGGATGGACAGACTGATGGATGGACGGACAATGTGGCGACTTTCTACAAGAACTTACATCGTAATGATTATCAGCGTAGTACAGCCAGTGTTTTCTCTTCTCTTCATAATGACTTGCCATAGCACGTCCCTTCAAACCATACTGAAAAGATCAACAGAACATAAATAAATTCATGCAATAACAACACTTAAATCTTTCCTTACAATTCACATTTTCAAACTTTATTTAGTTATGTTTTTATTTTGCACCGACACAATTATGGTCATATTGGCAACGACCAGCTAAGTATTGGTGAAGAAAGACACCAGACTTATGCCTCCCGACATGAAAGTACTCGTCCCGATCGGGATTCAAACCCACGCAGTAGAGGGCTGAGGAGTTACAAGTCAGTCAATCTGACTGCGCGGCCATGGGCGCCCCACCACATTAATTCTCTCAATTTTTAAATGAAACCATCTTTTGAAGGACAGCATGTTAAAAAATTTAATAGGGTGATCAGGAGTAATTTTGGTCCATTTTCCCTTGATTTTAGCACAGATTTGCTTATTTAAAGATTGGGATAGGATGGGATTTGCCAGCATTTTTGCCGAAGCTGTGCCACAACATTTCTATCATTACAGCACAGGGGCACTTATGAGGTGCCCAGGGACTTAACCCGACCAGTCCACTATACTGACACTGACGAGTCAGGCACAATGCTGTCCCCTCAGCCCCGAGCATTAGGAGTAACATCACTACTACCAACTTCAAAGTCTTGATTGGCCAGGGTTTGAACCCGTAACCTCCAAATCCACGAGCCGATGCTCTACCACTTAAGCGACTGCGGCCAGTTATTTATAAAAATGCAAATTTGATCAAAATACTTTAATGTAAACAGAATGTTGTTTACCCATATACACTTGAAAGTCTTCCCAATCACATTGCCAGTGGGTGGAACTTTAACATACGTATTTCTGCCCAGGACAAATAAAACTGAAAGCAGACAGACACAAGTATTATATAAAAGAATTTATAATTCACATAATATATTAGATAATAATAAAAGAGTATAGTAAAATATATATCCTGTAATGTAATTCAATGCAATATAACATGAAATCGAACCTCGATTATTCTAAGGCGGGTTGTTCGAAGATGATGCCTTATTTTTTGTCCTTGTTTAAAACAATACCAACGATTTTTAAGAAATCTTATTGTTGTGCTTGGTTAATATGTTGCTATAAAATATTGTCAGATTGTGAACATTGGCATGGCTAATTGGATGAGCATGCTTGTTGAAATGGGGTGTATTTCATAAGAAGCATTATTCTCACCAAACTTAGGTCAAATTGTCATCTTGTGAACATTTGATAATGAATTCATCGACATGGCTAATTGGATGAGCATGCTTGTTGAAATGGGGTGTATTACCTAAGAAGCATTATTCTCACCAAACTTAGGTCAAATTGCCATCTTGTGAACATTTGATAATGAATTCATCGACATGGCTAATTGGATAAGCATGCTTGTTGAAAAGGGGTGTATTACCTAAGAAGCATTATTCTCACCAAACTTAGGTCAAATTGCCATCTTGTGAACATTTGATAATGAATTCAATGACATGGCTAATTGGATGAGCATGCTGGTTGAAAAGGGGTGTATTTCATAAGAAGCATTATTCTCACCAAACTTAGGTCAAATTGTCATCTTATGAACATTTGATAATGAATTTATTGACATGGCTAATTGGATGAGCATGCTTGTTGAAAAGGGGTGTATTACCTAAGAAGCATTATTCTCACCAAAGTTAGGTCAAATTGTCATCTTGTGAACATTTGATAATGAATTCATTGATATGGCTAATTGGATGAGCATGCTGGTTGAAAAGGGTTGTATTTCCTTAGAAGCATTATTCTCACCAAACTTAGGTCAAATTGTCATCTTGTGAACATTTGATAATGAATTCATTGGCATGGCTAATTGGATAAGCATGCTTCTTGAAAAGGGGTGTATTTCATTAGAAACATTATTCTCACCAACACCCTATTGTCAGTGAAAACATCATGTTTTTTCACTAACAAATCCTCATTTTTTACTTCTTATACAATAAATACAATATAATTACACTTCTTGGACACATTTTTAAGAATTTCCAACCCCTTAACCTTGTTTTAATTTTCAAAGTAACATGACCATTCACATCAACGGACACCCATGACCGAACCATTCCGTTACTCTCCATTTATCCCCCGTGGCATATTCAGTTTACTTTTCGCCATTTCTGGTAATGATATTTCATTGGTCGCTTCATAATCCGATGAAGATTTCAGTTCATCAATAAAGCTCATACTATGTAGCTTTGAGCTTTCCTTCCAAATTGACATCATCAATGCAAAGAGAATTCAAGTTTCCAGATAATTAGCTACCTCCACACAACAAGTAGCAGAAATGTAAGCGATGTTTTGATTGGCTAAAATCTATTCAAGTTTAACTCTCAATACAGCAATATCGTAGAAAAAAATCCCACAGTGTATTACTGGAGTGAAATGGTATTCAGTAGCCTTGGGCTCAGAAGATGGACCATTCATAACAGTCTTAAAAATTGCTGACGCTGAGATATAAATAATCCCTCAAGTTACGCTAACGTAAAAACAGCTCTGTAACAGTTTCACTGGTAGTTCGTTCACAGAGCCTCTATAGCTCAGTTGGTAGAGACCCGCCAGTATTGGGGAGGTCTGTGGTTCGAATCCCAGTGGAGGCTCACTTTTTCAGCACCTATTAAATTTGATGCCATGACATACTGCAGTAGCCTGTTTGTATTGTGATATATAATGGTGCTGTAGAGTAGAACCAGGGATAAGATTTAGTGTGAATCTCATTGTGTATGAGGGTGGAGTGTAGCAGTTTCACTGATAGTTCGTTCAAAGAGCCTCTATAGCTCAGTTGGTACAAGGACCCGCTGGTATTGGGTAGGTCTGTGGTTCAAATCTCAGTAGAAGCTCACTTTTTCTCCTGTTAAATTTGGTGCCATGACCTACTGCAGTAGCCTGTTTGTAATGTGATATGCATGTGTTAGGAGGAAGGAGTGTTGCAGTTTCTCTGGTGGTTTGTTCACAGAGCCTCTATAGCTCAGATGGTAGAGCGACCCGCTTGTATTGGGTAGGTCTGTGGTTCAAATCCCAGTAGAAGCTCACTTTTTCCGCTCCTGTTACATTTGGTGCCATGACCTACTGCAGTAGCCTGTTTGTAATGTGATGTGTATGTGTAAAGAGGGAGGTGTGTAGCAGATTTACTGGTGGTGTGTTCACAGAGCCTCTATAGCTCAGTTGGTAGAGCGACCTGCTTGTATTAGGGAGGTCTGAGGTTGGAATCCCAGTAGATGCTCATTTTTTCCACTCATGTTACATTTGGTGCCATGACCTACTGCAGTAGCCTGTTTGTAATGTGATATGCATGTGTAAGGAGAGTGGAGTCTATCAGTTTCACTGTGGTTTGTTCACAGAGCCTCTATAGCACAGTTGGTAGAGCGACTCGCTATTATTGGAGGAGGTCTTTGGTTAGAATCCCAGTAGAGGCTCACTTTTTTCTGCTCCTATTACAACTCAGAGTTCTAACATTTTCTCTAACATTTCACATGTTTAGGAAACAGTGATATCTTTATTTAGATTGATAGATTGATACCTTACCGATAGCGATCAACATGAGTAGAGCTGATAAACCAAATGCGAGAAAGTAGCAGTCACCTCCGAAACATGTCACATCAGCTGTAATATGAATTGTCAATATATGTAAAATATTACAGATTTGTTTTTTAACTTATCTGTAATTAAGACAATTAAGACCTTCAAAGTAAGTATTAATGAGACTAATGAAAAAATGAAAAAGAAACTGGCTGATAAAGACATTAGATTCTAACACAAACTGATACAAATTTAAAGAAATGCATGGCTTGCCATTAACACTGACATACGATCCCACTGCTTCAAAAATTCTCAGGTGTCTACTTCATTTGTTGACAGGGTGGGGTGGGGCCTTATATTAACAACACAGATTAATAACTTCAAAATATACAATAAAAACTTGAAACAACAGTTCAGAGAGTCCACAGACTTTTTGCAAAAATGATTCTATATTTTTTATACCAACAAAACCAGAGTTAGTTTAACTTTTTTCTGCTATTATGTGACATCACGACTACGGAATATAAAATTATTTTAAGTTTGGAACAATCCAAACAGGGCCAGCCAGCAGTTACTTCCCGTGATTCGGGTTCAATCCCAGGCCGCGACAAACCAAAGTCGTTTAAAAAAATGGAAGTGGGGTATAACTCCCTTGCTAACACTCAAGCAAATATAAGGGTAGTTCCACGACTGGTTGGCCGGTATTAGGATAATGTGACTGGGTGTGGTATCATGCCAGGTGTTTACAGCATATTATAACACAGTGAAGGCAGCACTATGTCTGCTTCAAATGGACACCGTCTCCAGATAACTGAAATACTTTTGGTGGGACAATAAACTCAATAAACAAACAAATTTTATATTTTGTAAAATGTTTAACATTAATAGGGTTTCTTCAGTTAAAGTGCATAGGTTCGCGTCCAGTTCGGTGCAAGGACTTTATAAGAATGTATGACAAAGTCCTATGAGCATTGCAACATATACAAAACCCTGAAAAGGCACAGGACAAAGGTATTCACATGCAAGCCATATGTAAAAGTAAAAACGAATCTGTAATGAGTCATTTAACAAAAAGAGAAAACTCAACAGGTACCGCCTTGGAAAGGTCAGTCGGCAATATGGACAGACTGGTGTGCTTAAACCTGTTTTACACAGAGCAAACCTCGCACTTTCTGACGGGTTTCTCAAATGCAAACAATGAAAAGAAAACCGATCTATTTGAAATAAAAAATTTCCAAGTGCTGACGTTTTATTTGATATGTCATGACTAAAGTAGTGATAGCTAATAATATAGGAAGGTCTTCCAGCTGACCAGTGGTGTGCCGAAGGTTCTGATGTTATTGACAAGGAACCCTCTGCTTGACGCTGCCCGCCCGCTAAAAGCCCACAAGCCCTCCTGCCATACCCCAATCTAATAACCAGGATTTTGGTTAAAAACCTGGTTAAAAAAATCACTGGGTTCACCAGTTATGACTGGCAGACCGGACTCACCTCTGAGAATAGGTGTTACAAGGACAGACACCATACTGCCAAGGTTAATCATCAGGTAAAACGCCGAGAAGAACGAGTTCCGCCACTTCTCCTGTGGTGTTACAAAACAAAAACAAATATGTCTTGTTGAGAATTATTCATTCACACAGAACTTATCTGCTTACTAAAAATATTATGACTGTTTCGCGAAATCTTCATCCGCTGGCTGATGTTCATACACAAGGTGTCAATGAACAAAGTATGTTAAAGTATAATTCCCTATTTTTTAAATGAAAGATATGTTTTAGTTATCTCCCTTGTTGGGAAGGTATTTCAATATACTTTATATAAGAAATATAAAACATTTATTTTTTAATTTGCTTATTTTTAACTAAAAGCACCAAACCCTTTTAATAAATTCTCCTCTCAATCAATAAGATTCAATTTTATGCGCATGCATCAATCTTTAGTGATTTTCAAAACTTTCAAAAGTGGAAAAATCTTAAGTTATATGCAGTAACTATATGAAATACCTACCCACAAGGGAGGTAAGAATTAAGTTTTTTAATAGATAGAGTAAAGTCCCTTTACTTTCGAAAAAGTGGGATTGGATTGGATTTGCCGACATTTTTAAATACTGTGCAGCGACATTTCTATCTTTATAGCACAGGGGCACTTATGGGGTGCCCAGGGACTGAATCCGGCCGGTCCATTATACCAACACTGACGAGTCAGGCGTAATGATGTCCCCTTAGCCCCGAGCGTTAGGAGGGAAGGCACTACTACGAACTTTAAAGTCTTTGGTTTGACCCAGCCGGGGTTTGAACCCGCAACCGCCCGATCCACAAGCCGACGCTCTACCACTTGAGCTATTGCCGACTGTCGAAAAGGAAGAATTCTCAGCAAAATGAAATAGGTGTATTGCAAAAGCAGCCATTTAAAATAAAGTTTAAATACATAATAGCTACAAAATAGAAAGAAAATTTTGGTGTATGATCATATTTCATTTGACTCATGGTCATGGATAAATAATATATATTTTCACGAGTGGTGCAGTCTTAAAAAAATGTTTTTGTTTATTGGGTTTTTTGTCCCACCAACAGTATTTCAGTTATCTGGCGATGGCTTGAAATAAGACAGAATGTGATGATACACCAAAATTGACAAATATCCTTTGTTTATTGCTGTTAATTTTTGTTTCATTTTCCTTTTGAAGTCTGCATCATTTGGAAGAAACATGTATCATAGTACCACTAACACACTACTTTTATACATTTTTACATAAACAAATGCATAAAAACTCTGAACATTCTTATTATACAGTAATTTGCTACATTTTGTTCTTTGTGGAGCATTACTTTTCCTTTTAAAGCTGGGAAACAATACTTAGATTAAAATTATTGCTAATTTATTAGGCCCTTTATAGGTGGTATACTAGAATATGGGGCAAAAATATTTTCATATATACATGTTGGTAAACCATTGTTATATGAACAGATCTCGTAAAATGCTGTTTATTGATGTCCTACACCTGTGGGAAAAGTGAACCATAGAGCCACAATTGTCATTACAAACATGTATTTCCTATCTGAGCCATGTTGCACAGTTAGATATTTTTAAACCAAGAAAACCATGTGACCAACTAATGTTTTAGTTCATCCAGGTCATCCGCTGTGACGTCGATGTCTATTTTTAGCAGGAATCCCAATCGTTCTTATTTACTGATATTGTTACATATAAAGATGTCGGCAAATTGTTGTAAACCACCTTTAAAACTAAAGAATAATTTTGCGGCAAAATAAACAACAACAACCAAAACACATACCATGCCCGGTTTAAACTGGTCAGCACCAAACGGAGCAACAGATGACTTGATTCCACCGGTTCCTATAGCAACCAGCAACAGACCCACAGCAAGACCAATCCTGAAATTAATGGTATTTTGAGATATATCTGATTTTTGTTTGAAATTTGGGTTTATCAGTCCTTTTTGTGTAGCACCAGCTCATTTTATTCGATAAGTTAATGCAGTCATAGAAATTAGGATTGAAATTTACAAGCAAGTAACCAAGCAATTTTCACTAGCCGGAAAGAAAATTCATTAGCCTGAATTAAATTCTGTTTTAATTTTACAAGTAAGCCAAAAAAAAAACTAAGATAAATATGGAAAAAAGCACAATTTAAGTATCAATCGCCTGGTAAATTCATGTTTTTTTCCCGAGTTTTGCACCAGAAACATGTTTCAGTTTAATTTTCTCTGCCATTTTGTTCTGTGGCCCAGTTGATTTTAATTTGGTAAAGAACACAATGTACCATGCAGGCACCTGAATACCATGTGGTTCCTTCACAGTAAACATATTATCGGTTTAGTGCGCATAACATGTTTTATGATACAAGCGACAGCTTGCCGAATGAAAAAAGCAGCTCAAAAGTTTACAAATTAAAATTGAAAGTACAATGATTTTTTAACGATCAGGATCTTAGAAGCCCATTGGGCTAGTAAAATGGGAATTTTTACTAGCCTGAGAGAAAATCTACTAGATTTTTGCTGTCAGGCTAGCGCTAATTTCGACCACTGTTAATGCAATGTTGATTCGAGTCTTTGTTAACGGTTCCACGTTCAGGTCTTTTTTTTTCCTTCTTTAGTAGGAGTCGTTTATGGGTACCTTCCCCTCAGATTTTTTTTTTTTAAATCATGCCATTTTCCCCAAAAAGTAACTTTACATCAGGTTATTTAATTCCCCCTTAAGGAAGAAATTTATTTCCCAAAATTATAAGGCATGGGTCCCTTCCTATTGCAGTGAAAAAAAAAGCCTTGAAGTTTAAATCTCCTTCCAGACCTCATAATAGGTTAGTAGATAATACACATACTACACCCTAATTTTTGTCTTGTTTAAATTCAATCATTTGGACAGACTGTTTTCTTGGTGCTTTTTTAAAACAGTTTTGGTTTGTTGGTTCTATTGTCCCAACATTGACCTTTAAGATATCCAATTAATGTCAACTTGAAGCCTATCTTGTGACAACTTCTCTGTGAATAGCATTCTATGAACACCTGACATGATACCACACAAATTATATCACATTATCCAAACACCCGGTTGTCAAAATATCTGTATATTTGTTTAAACCTAGCAATTCATGAAGAATATTGGGGGGAAAGTGTTTATAAAAATACCCATCAAAAAAAGACAGTTTAAAACTTTCCTTTATAGATAAACCATTTGATGCCTCCCTTTATGAACTGTGTATTTCCTTCAACATAAGCAGTAGCAAACATCCAATAACAATAGAGTTTGCATATAATGGTCTAACCCTTTTACTAAGATAATGGACAAGTCATAAATCGGCACTCGGACAAGTGACAAATAAACAGCAGTATCTAATTAGCGACGAAGATAACCAAATTCAAAATAGGAGCATTTATCAACAACACGTAAAGGCAGCATGCACCTGTCCAAAACAGCCAATCACAACGCGCGATACATAAACACTTCTATACAAACAAATTCAAGAAATAACTTGTTATACCTTGTTTGTTAGTTGTAGATATGACAAAGGTGTTGTTGTGGTCGTTAATTTAAAATGATGCAAATTTTCGGACAAGTCATTTTTGTACACGTTACTAGTCCAGGACTAGTCATTGAAAAGAAAAGGGTTTTGCTGACATTTCTATCATTATAGCACAGGGGCACTTATGAGGTGCCCAGGGACTGAACCCAGCCGGTCCATTATACTGACACTGACAAGTCAGGCGTTATGCTGCCCCCTTAGCCCCGAGTGTTAGTAGGAAGGCCACTACTACCAACTTTAATGTCTTTGGTTTGACTCGGCCAAGGTTTAAACCTGCGCTCTTCCACCTGAGCTATTGCGGCCGGTTGCAGAGGAAAAAAGATAGGTCACTGATGTGACAAAGAAAAGAACAATTTTCCAGCCCTGAATGGTAAGGTAAAAAAAACATTTATCTTCACCATTCATGTGGAGGGACAGCTGTTGCCGCGATGATGACACTTCCCAAGAAGTAAACCACTGATAAGACGAGGATTGTTCTGAAACAAAAACAAATGCAGGTAGTCGCTAGTGTTGGAAAATCGGCTGCAAATCTTAATCTATTATCGGTTGGAATCGGTTGCCACTTCCGATGCCATTTTACTGATTATAATTGGTTTATTTATCTACGTGGTGTAAAGTTCACAAATGGTTTTTGATTAAATAATTACTCGTTACTATAGTGTACTTGCTGCCACTTTCTACAAAACATTTAGTGTTTCAAGGACAAAATACAAATTTTTCACTTGCTTTCTATTTTTATATGCTCGTAAATCTCACAGGCCACCATTTAAATTTTCAGAGTGATTTTCCTTTACGGCTGGATAGGTGTAAAAGCCGGAACCTGTACCTTTATTTGGAGTGCGTTCGCACTCGTCTGTTAATCGAATATGAGATATTGACATCGATTATCGACATTGAGAAGCTTTTACAATGCCGCTAATCGATATCTTCCGACCATCGGAACTAGCGAGAGGTAAATACAGGATCTGATTTGAGCGTTCATTAGATACTGAAAACATTAAACGAGTTGGATGAATGGATACGAAATGGGGATCTGCAGAGTTTCATATCAATATAGACAACGAGTTTAATATTTCACTTTATGTTCATTAAATGTTCATTATATACTGAAAACAGGGCTTTTTTTCACCATTTTGGGAATATGACCCATACCCCTGGATTTGGGAATTTTCGCGTCATTTTGCCAGAAATTGGGAATTTTTTTCACCTTTGGGGAATAAAAAGCTGTACTGTTATACATTGTTTTTTATCATGTTTGCCACATATATTTAATATTATCAAAATCAATAAGCGTTTCGGAAACAGAGATCGTTTAACGATTCAATGAATAAAAAAAAAACGTTTCCGAATGAATTATTTCAATTTTCGTACTTAAAAAGTTTGTATCTACCTCGGATTGCGTTATTTTTCGTTGGATTTTTTTTTTTTTTTCGAGTGGGAATTTTTCTTCTCTGATTGGGAAAAAAGTATATGTTTTGCCATTGGGAACATGACCGAATACTGGCTATAAAATCGACCGAAAAAAAGCCTTGGAAAATGTTAAACAAATTGGATGAAATGATATGAAACGAGGATCTGCCAAGTTTTCGTATCATTTTAGACAAGTTTAATATTTTCAGTATCTAATGAACATGAATATTAGATTCTATTTATCACATAATCAAAACTTCAGCTGTTTTTAATGTTTACAATGCATCATCTTTTAATAGTATAAACAGTCTGCTTTGACATATGTCATTCGGTTTGGGAGAATCCGCACAAAAAATAGTTCCACTCTTTACTCAAGGATTTTCTATAAAAAGGCAACAGATTCATTTATAACATACAGGACTAAAATATTGTTGTTTTTAAATAATTAAAATGAAATTGTCTAACAAAATGCATAAAATGTCGAAAAAAAAGTGATCAAGAAATGGCATATATAATACACATACTTAATAACGTCACACTATGATAACTAACTAGGGTGTTACCAAAAATAATGCATGAGTGTTACCTCGCACCCATTTGGTAGGTTATATGATAAATTCCAGCCAATCAATGTACAGGTAAATAGCAAGCAACAGCTCAGCCACACATCGGTAACATGAGTGGGTTCGAGTCCCGGTCAAAGCGAGAACTTTCATATTGGGAGGTTTTCCAGCTAACCTGCAGTGTGTCAGTGGTTCTATCCAGGCATAAGTCTGGGGTCTTCCTCTGCCATTAATTAGCTGGATGTTGCCAATATGACCATAATTGTGTCTGTGAGAGGAAACAAAAATGAACAAAAATAAATAAATAACCTGTATCAAAACTGATCTCTAACTCCATTACAAACTTTCCAGCTATCACATAAGAAATACCTATAACGTCCTAGGTATCCATCAGCAATCACGGCCCCAAAAAGAGGCATCAGGTAGCAAGCCATGGAGAAGCTGTGGTATATCGAGGTTGCCGTATCTTCGTGAAATTTCAACCATCGGGATAGGTAGATCACCAGTATTGCTGAAGATATAAATAAACACTTGCTTCCATTGCTCTTGTTTTCATTTCTGTTTCCTGTTTCTCTTTGATTATTTTTCTTTCAATTACTTCATGTGTATCTTTTTATTTTTGCTTAACTTGCCTTCATAACATCTTATTTATTTTTGTTTAATTTGCTTTTACTTATTATTTTTTTCGATTTTCTTTGAACAGTATTTCAGTAATCTGGAGATGGTGTCCACTTAATTAAAGCAGATATTGCTGCCTTCACTGTGTATAGCATGCTGTGAACACCTGGCATGATATCACACCCAGTCATATTATCCTGACACCAAGCCAACCAGACATGGAGCTACCCTTATATTTGCTTGAGCGTTAGCAAGGGAGCTATACCACTACCATTTTTAACGACTTTGGTATGTCGCGGCCCGGAATGGAACAGTCGGATATCATCTTTAATATGCTTTCCTTGCTATCCTCTACATTTCGCTAAGTTTACTTTTATTAATATCCTTTTCATTTTGCTTAAATTTCATTGCCATCGTTTTCATGTTTTTTTTTATTAATTTTTAAAACAAAAAATGTCCTCTCTAATATGTACAGGCATTTAAAATGTTGATGATAATATGAAAAGGGCTCTGATATGTTCTGGCTATATGATCTGTCAATAGATAGTTTCCACATCATTGAAGAGCCCTTATCCTGGCAGCCATCTTTGATGGCTACTTCAAGGGATTTTCAGATTAATTATATAGAAGCATCAATTTTATTTTCTTGTAATTTATTTATTTGTGGTTCAAAAATTAAAAGCTGTTCACCATTGGAAAGCTGTTAAAATTCATATTTAATACATTATTTTTAAAATGGATAAAGGCACAAAGAATTTATACACAGAAATAAATAAAATTATTGGCTTATCCTAAAACAAAATGAACAAAGTATCTTTTTGGGTTATATATTTTTTACCTTTAAAACTATCAAAATATAGTTATGATATAAAAATTACTTCAAAATAGCTGTTAAATTTTATATAAAATTCAGTAAAATAGACTTAACATTAAAAAAACAATGGTGAGTTTAAAACAGCACATATTTCCCGATTTGGGCATGCATAAGCTTCTGCCTTCAAAGATGGCTACCTTAAACTGTCTTGTCACAATCCTAACTCCTCAGGTAATTCCATCCTCAGGACAATCATCCCTCGGATGTATCTGGTGCAATGATACTTAATGAAATGACGATCAATTTGTTCGCCGGAAGTCGGAAGAAGTATATGCCTAAGATGACGTTCGCACAAAACATCAACAATGCCATTGTTCGACAGCTGCATGTCTGCTGCAGTGGGTACATTAAACCTGGATGATTTAAAATTAAAGCCAACACAAATTGAAGTTTTACAGGCTTCATACTGTAGTGAGCTGTCATCCGAGCTGCCATCTTTGTTTTGACGTCTGTCACAAAAGCAGTCCTATTTATTGAAATAGCCGAGATGATACGACTACCTACATACATCCGAGAGATAATTCGTGAATTATCCGAGGTGTTCTGATTGTGTCTTGTCAATGTCTATAACACCACATGGCAACCTAGATATGTGATGTGTAGTTTGTCTCTGACCTAAAACTACAAGTCTGTACCAGAAAGACATCAAACAATAAGATCTGTCCATGCACTTTTCACTTTTCGTATTGCTGGATAGTTTAATGAAAATTCGAAACAAGGAGAATAACTGTGCCAAAATTATTTTTAGGGTTAATTCCCCTTTTGCACTAAGTTCCCCTTTTGACTGTGAACATGTATTTCAAATTTGACATTATTTTAAAGACACGGAACTTAAAAAAAAGGTCAGTGACAGCAATCAGAGTGTGAGGACAATAGCTCCACATTTCTTCTTCAAAAACTGGAACTAAAACCTACCATATACCTACCCACAAGGGAGGTAAGAATGTAGTTTTTAACAGTTGAGAGTAAAGTCCCTTTAGATATAAAAAAAGAGGGAAAACCAGTTTTCACTTACCTCTCATTCCATAATAGGAAAACCTCTCACAAAACTCATTGGACAGGATTAGAAAGACTCCATAGGGGTACTTCTGTAAGAAAATTGTATAAGGAACACATTTACTATCACCGTTTTATTATTTGCGTTTTACAGCACACGGACACTTTATATAGGTCACCGTTTTAAAACAGGGTCTAGCAGCACAATCAGTAAAGCATTAGCTTCAGGTACTGGAGGCGCTGGGTTCGATCCCAGGCCGTGACATACCAAAATTGTTAAAAATGGTAGTGGTTTAGCTCCCTTGCCAAGGATCAAGTAAATATAAGGGTAGTTCCACAACTGGTTGGCCCAGTGTCAGGATAATGTGACTGAGTGGGGTATCATGCCAGTTGTAAGATAGACGATAAACATAATAAACAAACAAACAAAAGCTTAAACTGACAGCTAAATGATATGTATTTATTTTCATTGTTTGTTTATTTGGTTTATCGTCCCACCAACAGTATTTCAGTTATCTGAAGACGGTGTCCACTTGAAGCAGATATAGTACTGCATTCACTGTATATAGCATGCCATGTACACCTAACAAGATTCCACACTATCCTGACACTGGGCAAACCATTCGTGGAGCTACCCTTATATTTGCTTGAGTGTTAGCAAGGGAGCTATTTTTCTAGCATTTTTATTTCAGCTTTGGTATGTTACGGTTTCAACCCATGGCCTCATGTACCTGGAGCTGATGCTCTACCGATTGTGCTACCGGGTCCTTTTTCACTTCTTGTATCATGTTTGTATGTATGGTACTACTCAAAACAAAGTACACTTCTATTAAGCCAATGTCCAAAGGATTTAAGCTACAAATACGATGCAAAACTGTTAAATGCAAATATTTCAAAATAAATGCATTACAAAAAGCAACTTAAATGCCCTGTCCAATATTATCTTTGATCACTAGCATAACAATGTAATATTGTGTTGAAATCACATATTTACTGATGCGTTGAAATTGACATTTTAAATTAAAAATGTTCTTTGTAACATGTTTCAATTAATGAATGTAATTAATGTACAGACATCTTTATGTAATTACTCTTGCTTTGAAGTCATGAGACACAACTGGCTACATTGTTTAGTGTATATGTTCATGTATTATGTGTCAGAGGCCTTTGTTTACTGAATAAAGATATTGTTTTGTAAAAAAAAAGAAAATATTACCCTTAGTGGAGATTGTTTATTCAGCAGTTCTCACTCAGATATTTCTATAAAAAGTATGTTTTATCTAAATGTCCAAGGTGATTTCTGTAACATTTCTAAAATTGATTAATTAAACTTATGCTGTTCTATGCACATCTGTGTATTCTGTTTATATGACAAGATTAATAAATTACACTTTTATCTGCCTGGCAAACAGTGACTAACTAGCCCTTTTGGAGAGATGATGGGTCCTTTTGAAAGGGGTAAATTTCAGATAAGGGAAATTTTACTAATGACAAAAATATTAAAAAGAAACACAATCTCTGTTGGGAGATGCTACAGACCACCATGTTTTCCTGCTACATTACATGACAATGTCTCATCAGTTAATTAAGTAGATTGTAATAAGAAAATACATTTTTGACGAGGAATTTTGAGATGTAAATGGGGGAAAGTGTATACTTTTTCCTTAGTTGAATGGGGCCAAATTTTTGCTACAAAAACGGCATAAAAAAAGGTCTGAAACTGTTAGATTCTTGGGCAACAGGCTCCGTTGAAGCATAAAGTACAACTGAACGCATGTACAACTAATAATGTTCTGTTCCAATCATCTAAAATTGTTTGTTTATTGGGTTTATGGTCCCACCAACAGTATTTCAGTTATTTGGAGATGGAGTCCACTTGAAGCAGATATAGTGCTGCCTTAACTGTGCACAGCATGCCTTAAACACCTAGCATGATACCACACCCAGTCACATTATCCTGACACCGGGCCAACCAGTCGTGGAACTACCATTTTATTTGTTTGAGCGTTAGCAAGGGAGCTATACCACTACCATTTTTAATGACTATGGTATGTCAGGATCGAACCTGAGGCCTCTCGTACCTGGAGCTGACGCTCCACTGATTACGCTGCCAGGTCCGGTTTAAAATTGAATTTGTGGAGTTTTCAAGTCATTGGATATGGTACCCAACAGTTTGCATGTAACAACATTTTTCCAGTTTAGATATACAATTTGTTCTAAAGTACCCGGTACATCAAAACCCCGGTATATCAAAACCTTTCCTTGTTTTGATACAAAGATTTCAAATGTTGTTTTTTATAAATTGTCACGATTTTAATACAAAAATCTACTACCAAGCGGCTTTTAAGTAAAACATACCTTCATCTTTTTAGTAGGGCCTATAATGTTGTCATCTGTAAATAGAAAAAAGAAAAGATTCATTTTACACATAAAGAAACATTTTTATTTGCAAATAAGAAGCATAATTTTTATTATGGGAATGTCCCATAACATTGAAAGCCTGGCTCTGTTATTTCCATGCTTATCACACTTCCGATAATTCCTGAGAAATGATGTTAAGAATACGATGGCACACCAGAATGTTTGTTTGTTTATTGGGTTTATCGTCCCACCAACAGTATTTCAGTTATCTGGAGACGGTGTCCACTTGAAGCAGATATAGTGCTGCCTTCACTGTGTATAGCATGCCGTGAACACCTGGCATGATACCACACCCAGTCACATTTTCCTGACACCAGGCCAACCAGTCGTGGAACTACCCTTATATTTGCTTGAGCATAAGCAAGGGAGCTATACCACTACCATTTTTAACGTCTTTGGTATTCGCGGCCCGGGATCGAACCCGGGGCCTCCCAAACCTGGAGCCTACGCTCCACCGATTGCGCTACCAGGTCCGGTACACCAGAATGTTTCAATACACAGATTTACACTGAACATCAGTGCATGCACAATGGCAAGAGTTGTCTCCCCTGAAATTATTGAGTAAAAAAAAAAAAAAAAAAAAAAAAAAAAAGAAGATGTGCAAAGTGTCTTATACTTGTTGAGTGAATCATAAGCAATATAATGTTAAACAGAGTTTCGCCATGTATATGTTAGAATGTTTGGTTCTAATTTTATGTATATGTTTGCATACTTATGAGGCAACCTTATGCGACAAAAAAATTTTGCATTTCTGCTCACTGATTTTACATTTTGACACCATTTTGCATGCAATTATCGAGGCTTGAAATGGTTCACAAGCAAACATGCCTTGTTAAATTCTAAACAATATCCTAATTTAACCTTATATTCAGATGCCCTTGTAGTAAAACTATCAGCATGAAGTTTTTATAAATCAGTTTGTTTAATCTTTCTCTCAACCAATAGTCTCCTGTTATGTAAAAATGGCCAGCATATTAACACACTAGTGATATGTCTCCAGCATATTAACACACTAGTGATATTTCTAACTTTTTTATTATAAGCAAATAGATAGTTTCCATGTGATGTCATAGGCACTGATAAGACACTTTAAGGCAGCCATCTTTGAAGGCAGAAGCTAATGCAGGCCCAAATCTGGAAATATGTGCTGTATTAAACTCACCACTGTGTTTTAATTTTTTCAATCATTTTTACTGAATTTTATATCAAATTTAGCAGCTTTAATGAAGTATTTTAAATATCAAAACTATATTTAACAGGTTAAGAAAATACAACCAAAAAAGATACACTGTTTATTTTGTTTAAGGATGTGCCAATAATTTTATTTCTGTGTATTAATTCTTTGTGCATTTATCAATTTTAAAAATATTGTATTTTAAAAATATGAATTTCAAGAGTTTTCCAATGGTGTGTTGCTTATTATTTTTGGACCAAAATTGAAGAAATTACAAGAAAATAAAATTTATGCATCTATACAATTCATCTGAAAATCCCTTGAAGTTGCTATCAAAGATGACTGCCAAGATAAGGGATCTTTACTGATGTGGAAACTATCTAAAGTCTCCTGTTATGTATGTTTGTATGCATGTTGTAATCAACAAAAACATTTAAATTAATATGCATTACCTTAATTTAAGGGTACTAGGAGCTATTTATAAGCATCTTTTCTACTAAGAATATATCCATGTATACAATGTTAGACATGCAAGGCTTTTTTTCACTGCCAGGTGCACTGGTTCACTGCAGGGGTCCATGCCCTATAATTTTTTGGAAAAAAATTCTTCCTTAAAGAGGAATGAAAAAAACCTGATGTAAAGTTACATTTGGGGAAAACAGCATGATTTTACAGAAATTGTCTGAGGGGAAGGCACCTGTGAATGGCTCCTACTAAATAAGGGGAAAAAGCCCTGACATGTATTGTTAAATACATAATATTTTTTATATTGTTTATAACTTAATTCCTCTGGTAGTGTGTTTGTAAATGTAACCTTAGTATTTCACTCATGAAGAATATTTTCTCGTTAATTCTTAATCTATCTGTTGTTACGAAAGAAGTTTACCATAACAGTTTGTGTGTGTGTGTGTGGGGGGGGGGGATAAGTATGCTTAAATACGTCAAATTATGGTAATACCTGGACACATGTCACATCAGGATGTCACTAAGCTAAAATTAATAATGTGGCAGAATTGTTTACCATATATTTATTAATTACCTCCATTTGTGATCCACCTGATTGATGGTCAATTTACAAATATTATATGATTAGCTTGAAGGCCACTTTCAACACAGATAAACACAGACACACACTTTACATTGGCTATTGGGTCATTGGCAACTAAAGGTAAATCTTAACTCCTGTCTTGACCAAGTCGCACTTTTCTTACTTTCACTTAACATGCTCTCACTCTCTCCAGACTGAGACTCTTATCAAGATAGCTCTTCTGTTAACCATAGGATAAATGATAAAAATTATTGGCGTAACTCTTAGAATAAAACATAAAGTTAGATACTTCTGGCTTTTTAATTCTCACCCAAACACTTTGAGATAAATTGACTCCCTTAAGGTAAAATAAATAAAACTAGTAATGGCGAATCCAGGTAAACGGGATTACTACAGTTTCAATAAATTTAAATTAAATTCATTTGGTTTAAAGATAATACAAAAAAAAAACAATGAGCCTCTAGGATGCATAAAGATATACAATCAAGTAGCAGTGACACAAATAAAAACCAACTGTGCAATAAACCGATTGACATACTAAACGAAAAAGGCTGTTGACACTTTCCAAAATCTACATACCCGAAGGCGATCTTTCAGAAACAAGTTCATAATCCTCCTTTCGACCGTCCAGTGTGCCATATCCGGCTTCCATGATAAACTAGACGTACGTTTAAAATAAACTTATCTTCTTTACAGAACGATTAAACTACATATTCAACTTTAATGTTTTGACATATGTCACCTAAACTTTTTTTTTTCGGTCGATTAATTTCGTCTGTTGCTCTAAACGCTCTGGACGCTTGATTCTAAACAGGTTATGTATAAAAGTTTGACGTTGACGATGGCAATAAAGAAAGTTACGTTACTTCCCTTTACTCCATTTGGTAGTAGTAGTGTATTTTGTTTCGTTGCATCTATGGCGTTGTTTTTGATTACTGCATCATTTTGTGTGTGTGTGTGTGTGTGTGTGTGTGTGTGTGTGTGTCGTTTGTTTTTTAAATACATCGCAGCGACCAATTATTATCTTTATAGCGACGTCCAGCTATTTGGTGGAGGAAGACCCCAGACACATGTCTGGGTAGAATCACCGGCACACCGCAAGGCAGCTGGAAGACCCTCACTAATTCGCCCCGACCGGGACTCGAACCCACGCGACGAGAGGCTAAGCAGTCAGACGAGTTACAAATCGGCGACGCCGTAAAATTGCGTAGGTGTATAAAAAGAGTTAAATGAACCAAACATTTGATTTTGTTTTTTGTTTTATTTGATAAATATTTTATTTTATTCCTAATTCATGGTGTCGGGTGATGGTCTCAAAAAGGTTTGGAAAAAAAGTAGTAAATGTTGCTATTGCCCTTTCGTAAGTTTATCATTGGTTGTCTATCCTTCCGTTTTCGCACAACCTCTCATTGTATTCCATTAGTGTCTTTTAGTGCAATTAGTGTCTTTTATGAAAATTGACGGCGGTGGCGGTTCAAATTGAGTGGAAATCCCTTTCCGATATTTAAAGTGCCATACAAGTTCGATATACATACAATACTACGCTCTTAATATTTTTAGAATACTTCAATCATTTGTATAGACTGTATTTCTGCGTTCTTACAGTCGTTTTGTTTGTTGGTTTTGCCCATCCTTTAGATAGCCATAGACGGTGTCCACTTAAAGCAGATATAATGTACCATGAACACCTGCCATGATACCACACTCAGTCACGTAATCCTGACACCGAGCGAACCAGTCGTAAGTAGGAGTGTTATTTGTTCTTGTCGTGGTATGTAGTTTTTCTGTTATCTGCAATCGGCATAGTTTGGACCGAATATTTTTTTCTCAAATTATCAAAGAAGTCTTTATTATCTGAAAAAGGTCCAGCAAATGTTATTTATTGATGCCATAGATCGGTGTGAACAGTGAAGCATAAATTTTCATTCGTCATTGCGAACAGGTATTTCCTGTCTGAGCCACGCTGCAGGCATAGGTATATTTAAACTAGGAAAACCACGTAACAACTTACTTTTAAATTCGCGTTATATCGCCATCCGGGTAGTACGCTCTGACGTCGGTATCTATTTTTAGCAGAGAACAGTATCGTTCTTGTTTATAGATTAGGAAAGAATTAACATTTACAGTGACTTTTTCGCAATGCGTACTATCTTACGACAAATGTAGTGTTCAAAATCGCCTTTACTAAATCGACTAAAGTATAGATCTCTGCGGAAAAATGTGACTATATCCCAGAAAACATGGGGCAAATCTTGTTACCTGCATTTCGTATAGGTAAACTGTCAGATACCGTCTTTAAAAGCAGCTTTCAATGTGAATATATGACACGATATAACTGGAGGTGACATTTCTGACACTGTGCCTTGGATCATTACAACATTGAAGCGACTCGGTCACAGTTGGTCAAGTTAGTAGTTTTTATTGCATTTTTCCGCCAAATAAGTGTTCCAAAAGAGCAGTACTTTGTATATCCACAATTATCGGGGTATTCACTAATTAGCTCTGATCAGTTATTCAGATTTAGATGCAATATGTGTTAACCTACTGTCTTTCGAAATATTGTCTTAAAGTTAGAGGAATCAAAAACTGTCGCGATGAGTTTCATTGATTTTTAAGCGTTTTAAACGCAACGCCATATTAACCCCCGAACTGCGCATGCGTGGATATACGTCATGTGTACAGTTAGTCATGATTGGTTGGATAGTGGCGCAATAATATAGCTAAAATATAAAGTGTTGGGCGTGCGGTTATAATACCACTCGAAACTCCCCGGCCATTGCATTTACCGCCAGAGAATGGGCGAGGTGTTCCGATTGGTTACAGTATGTGTACGGAAAAGACCGAAGGTAATGCGAATTGTATCTATTCTAAGCTTTAACAAAGTCGCTTAAACGTGAGTAGTGCCATGAGAGCTGTGTATTTCAAATTTATACAAGACTATTATATTTTTAAACCTTACCGCACATTTATTTTTACGAAAAAAATGCGTGTACTACATGCCAACAATTTCAGGTGTGGTAAGGTCGTAGTAATATAGTTCATACGCATTTATTTCACAAACTTTACGTCATCTTTACAAGTGCATGCAATGAGTGTGATGGCAATGGAAATAAAACAAAAATCAAATAAAATGAGATTGCATTTATTGCTTAATTAATTAGCAAAGGTACATTGATAAAACACTAAAATGCATTTTCAATGCCGTGAAATGTACACGTAAATGATATTAATAATAAATGCAAGTGCACTAGGTCATTTTGTATTTCATACAAAATTAAATTTTGATACAATAACTACAGTAAAATATGTTAACAAAATTGAACAATTTGCTCAATGCTATATAATGACATGATCTACATTTCCACAGCTAGCGATAAATATTCCATTAAAGTTAAAAAACAACAACACAACAACAACAAACAAATAAACAAGTTTAGTATTAAGATGATAGGCATATTTTTAACCACGTGGTTCTGTCGCGTGACACTTAAGCCCCGCCTCTTTAACTCAATTCACCCAATCATCGAGAACTTGCCCAGGGCTGTCAGCCAATAAAAACGTCGGCAATGTTTTTATTATGCTGGAGCGCATTACCTGAATTTTCAATGGCCAAAATAGGGCTTGTTCGCCAATAAAAAAAATACTTAACATACCCCATTCAAAATATTAGTGAAAGTTAAATTATTTTTTACTTCGTGACTATCTTGCAGAAAATCTTAACCCCGCCTATGTAACTCCACCTTTACTTGTATTTTGGGTTTTACGGCACACCGAAACTTAACACAGGGGCGGATCCAGAGGGGGGCCGAAGGGGCCGCCCCCCCCCCCCCTATTTTTCGACGACCAACAAAAAAAAGTGTTAATTTTTTAGTTTTTTAACGCGAAGGTTTTCAAAGGGCTACGCCTCTTAAGGCCCGTTTCCACTAGAGCTTTGTCACGCATATTTCTGCGGCGACGAGCCTACTTCTGTTGTCATGTTAAATGTTTTCTTGAACATAGCTCTAGTCTTTTTGCAAAAATGTTACTCCCTCGGCCCCCTATTCTGAAATCCTGGATCCGCCCCTGTAAAAGGTCATACGGCGCCGAATACATTGGAATTAAACGACCCTAAACTTGAGAGACTGGTTATAACGGTCAATAAATAACAACGTCTTCTACGTTTTAAATTAATTTAGGGCATATTAGGTGAAGTTTAATTGACTAAAAGGTGACGCCCCGTCCCCTTAAATAAGTAAAATTCACATAATGTGACCAAAAATGTACACAAAAAATTGAACAAATATTACTGGCTTGAAAAAAATGTATTCCATTACTTTAGAAAATGCATCTATAAACTGGCATATCAGTGGGTACCTTAGTGCAAAAAAGCCATATACTGCATCCTACAAACAGATCCAAAATAACATAAGAAAATGCAAACACTGCTAAGGTCGCCGTTCTAATTGTTGTTTTTTTGGAAATGTCTGAGATGACGTCACAGCTTTGAGAAGCGATATTATTTTGTTAACTGTTATGTTTATGCTGTTTCAGCAGTAAAATGACCATATTGTTATATATCTTTTATGGTGTTTGGTTTCTTTTGTTTCTAAAATAACAACCACTTAAGCTAAAAACAATAAACGCAAGAACTGTGACAAAAATCACAATCAAAACCTATTAATTAATTATTATTAATTGTTGATTCTTATTTTATATTACATGATCGCACTAATTCGTATGCATGAGCAGACTACACTAATTATTACAGACTTGTCTAGCATATAATAGACAGATGTGTAAAATTTCTTTATCATTCAAGTTTTGTAAGGATTTAAACTGTTTTGTACTTTTTATGGTTACGATGTATTGTTTTTAGCGCCTGCGCACTTAATACAGAAATGGTCTGACATTTCGCGATTGGTATACAAGCTAATTCCCAAGCATATTGTACTGTAGTTAAGCTTTTCCATCCTTTTTGAATTTCCAGACACCCATGTGACCTTGGTAAAGTGGTGCTAATGTAAAATGCGCAAACTATGAATTAATAGATAGATACCTAGTTCAAATTGTTTCGGATTGAAATTGATGTGATATGAATGTGTGCTATGAGACATATATGGTTTTACTTATTTCTATATTTAATGAATCAAAATCCATTCCACTTTAGCGCAGTAAATACTAGATATGTATACACAGTACAAAGGGACCCTAACTTCGACCTTAGCAGTCAACAGACAAAATTTACTTTAAAAGCTTAGTATGTTTTAAGCTCACATGTACGCACCCCCATCCCCTCCCCTGGAACCATCTCTGGCTACCATCTTTCAGAAACCAACATTTGTGTCGACATCCGGGAGTTAATAGAAACAAACACGCATACTGTTTTAGTGTATAAACACATATAAGGCATTTCTGAAATCAACTGATGGCATAACTGAGTTAAAACTACAATAAATATAAAAACAACAACTTAGCAGTCATTTTCTAACCAAAGAACTACGCTAAAAATGACAACAACGTCTTCATTTTAAGGTGGTAGCCGACAGTTTGCCCTCATTGAAGATTGTGGTGTTATGGTTCACTTTTCCAAAAGGTGTAGGACACCAATAAACAGCATTTTACCAGATCTGTTCAGATAACAATGGTTTACTAAGATGTATAATTACTAAGATGTATAATGAAAATATTTTTAATCCAAACTGTCAGATTCCACATTTAAACAGTGAGACGCAATTTCTGACAATTCATATATGTTTATCAACGACGATTTCTTGTGATTTAAACAATGTCTGCTCTAGAACCGTGTGCAATCGGATATCCTCGGGTATTTCTGTCATCGAGACGATCATCCGTGAATTATCCGAGGTGTTCCGATTGAACCGTGCGGTAAAGGCTAACGAATATCCCAACCCAGATCCGTACTCGTAAAAGTGCCTAAAGTATGAAGTATCGTTAAAATGGGCAATAACTCGTCATATTTTCATCTGATCCTTTCAACAGTGGCAGGTGCATAGGTTTATTATAAAAAAATAAGATAATTAAGACACACAGACGGACAACCTTATTCGAGTATAGATAGTTTCCAAATCAGTGAAGATCCCTTATCTTGGCAGCCATCTTTGATGGCAACTTCAAGGGATTTTCAGATGCATTGTATAGAAGAGTAAATTTTATTTTCTTGTAATTTCTTCATTTGTGGTCCAAAAATTAAAAGCTATACATTATTGGAAAGCCCTTGAAATTCATATTTTCAGAATGCAATATTTTTTAAAGTTGATAAATTCACAAAGAATAAATACGCAGAAATAAATAAAATTGTTGGCTTATCCTTAAATAAAATGAACGGTGTATCTTTTCGGGGTTGTATTTCTTTTACCTTTTAAACTATCAAAATATAGTTTTGAAATATAAAATACTTCATAAAAGCTGTGGAATTTGATATAAAATTCGGTAATATAGACTGAAAAATAAAAACACGGTGGTGAGTTTAATACAGCACATATTTCCAGATTTCGGCCTGCATAAGATTCTGCCTTCAAAGATGGCTGCCTTAAAGTGTCTTATCAGTGCCTATAACATCACATGGAAACTTTCTATACTCACCCTCCTTCCAACTTCGTTATGAGGGTATGCTTATTGCACGTAAATAGCATTGGGTTTGAGGACACATTTGGAATAAGTTTATATAATAAAGTTCGACATTTTACGTAATCATTAAAATTTGATTTAACATTAAAAGTTAGTTTAACATAAAACATAGTTAGATATTTGACTCGGTTAAAAAAACAGAGTTCAACAATGAAACAACAACAACAAAAAGAAAGAATGTCGATCAACAGCAAGTTGCCTGTCAAATAACAATTATTGTTGATAAAATGCAAGCTAGCGTTCAATATATAAGCTTTGTACAAGCCTTGTCTCACTCGGAACTTCTCGGGTAATTCCGTCCTCTACGTAATCATTATCTCCGAAGCTTGCCGGAGATCGCCGAGTAGGTACGATTGGCCTTGTCTTAAAAGTTGTCATTCGGAACTCGTCGGAGAGGATTGCGGAATAGCCCGAGAGGATTGCGGAATAGCCCGAGAAGTTCAGATTACAACTTTTGTCGTTGTTTTCGTGCGTTGTGACCTATGGCAATGTATAGGGTATGCATAGAACTGTGATTATTTGTCGCAAAAGATATGGCACTCTATCTCAAAATAAAATGTTTAAATAATTACAGTTAGCAATGATATTTGTTCAAGCGTAAGGTATCAACAGTTGAAGAAGAAAATGAATACATACAATACATAGCAGCTAACACACAAAAGGTTCGATACAACAGCTCCATTATAAACGTTTGAGACAAATACTTGTGTAGTGAACTCTACATCTTTTATAAATAAGACCTAGCGTATCATATTTTACCTATAACATTCCGAGGTGTTCCAAATGACGTGTTGTTTAAACGTTACGGAACGTCTTTTAGACGATTTTTTTGCTTTTTGCAAGTTTAATGAACAAGCAAAAACAGTCCAAAATTTCGTTAATTTTTTTTTCGCATTCCATATAATGTAGCAACCGCTCCAAGATGGGAGACATTACTCAAAACATTCTGATATTACAGATAAAAATACTGCTTTCTTTTTTATTTGACTGAAAATTGGTAAGTTAAGACTGATACCTGTATCATTGTATTTTATATTACTTCTTTACATAAAGACGGTTTTGAGGTCAAATGTAGTGACCAATCTTATTATGGGATGTGCTACATGGTACGGCAGGGGGGGCAAAATACATCCAATAAAAAGTCTTAAAAAGTATCAGCAGATAAAATAATGTAAAACAAATGTGATATGCTCTGGCTTATTTTTAGAACTATATCTGTTAGCATTGGTTTAATACAGTCTATAAATAGGTGAGAGCTAGATAAATTAAAAAAAAATGGAAACAGTTGGGTCCTAATGACTGATTTCAAAGCTTGGATTTATTGGGTTTATAACACCCAGCCTAGGGTCAATGCAGCATAATCTTTAAACTGTAAACCACTATTTAGCAGCGGATTGGTTAAATTTTACACGTAAGTTCAAATCTAACCAATCAAATGCTTCAAAACGGTATTTAATTCCCTCGCTATGTTAAAGCACTATAGATGCAAAGCTTTCATAGTATGAATAGAAAATACAAATAAAAAACGGATACAAATGAAATTGAAATAAAAGATAATACGTAAAAAAGACATTGGATCACAATCGTTCAGACTGCTTTGGAGACATGTCCGACCGGCTGATCAATGAAACTGTGTTGGTTAGTGGGCTGGAACTCTCTTTGTTCACAATAACACAAGGAGCATTTAACGCTTCCCTTTTCGGTTTTTCACTTTCCATCCTTAGAGAGCTCGGATTTCCGTCTCTTGGAGTTATCTGCCCTTCTTCTCTACTATTTATAGAATCTGTCGTAAGTAACACATTATGCAAAGAAACTTGACTCACAATTGGTCTATTACGATCACGTGGCACGCTAGTCTGTGGACACAGGACCAATCCCTGCTGAACCATTAAAGAAGGTAAGTGAGTCCGCATTAAGCGGTCATGATAATTTCGTACATCTCCACGAGATTCGATGGAACTTTCCGAAACATTCCGACTGCGACCTTCTTCGCTCTGAATCAAGTCGGCATTGTCGTCTGTTGTTGATAGTCTGCTGCTATGTCTGCGGCGTCGTCGATTGTGTCTTTGTTGACTATCGACTGCAATATAGTTTCTTGGCAATTGACTTGGCATACGACACATTTCTTTAACTTCTTCAGCAAAGCAGCAGACGAGAAAAATGAGTAGAAAGCATACGCCAAAAGGTATAAGTAGTGCAAAGCTTATTGAGTCTACATTTGCCATTGTGAGTTTTAATGACGAAGAATTTCCAGGGATTTCGATGAAAAACTTCACAATATTTTATGAAAAGTGAAGAAATTTCCCAGCGATTTGTACGGTTATATCACAACTGACTTCTGATGATTTCCTTGTCGATTCAACCCAAAGTTGTTTAACTTTGCATCAAACCATTGATTACATAGCAGTGGGCCGGGGACCAGTACGCTGCTTCTCACGAATCTGAAACGAAATGGGAAACATTGAATTATTTATTTGGATTTCACCAGGCGTATAGAATGGGCTAATTAAAGTTGCTTCACTAAGAATAGCGAGGGGCTTCGGCAAAACTAGTTCTGCATATTTCCATAATGTTTTTTTTATTAGGTTAATCGTCCCACCAACAATAGTTCAGTTATTTAGAGAAGGTATCCAATTGAAGCAGATATAGTGCTTCCTTCACTGTGTTTTTGTTTATTGGGTTTATCGTCCAACCAACAGTATTTCAGTTATCCGGAGGCGGTGTCCACTTGAAGCAGACATAAAGCTGCATTCACTGTATATAGCATGCCGTGAACACCTGGCATGATATCAAACCCAGTCACATTATCCTGACATCGGGTCAAGCAGTCGTGAAACTACCCTTATATTTGCTTAAGCGTTAGCAAGGGAGCCATGCAACGACCATTTTTTACGACTTTTGTATGTCGCGGCCCGAGATCGAACCCAGGGCCTCCCTTACCTGCAGCCGACACTCTACCGATTGCGCTATCAGGTCCGGTTTTCTATGGTGTATTTAAATATCATGGTTATGGTTATGCAAGAGTTACTTAGAATAATATTTATTGCACCCAAAAAGAGAGAGAAAAATAGTTTACTTAAAAATTCATTTTATGTCATGTCTGTAATCCTTTTCGCTGACTTGGCCTACACTGCATATGGTTAGCAATATTATTTTATACTTTATAATTGAGCTTAAGATAGTCCAATCACTTCATAAAAGACATTGAAAAAGTCGCTTTTTAGTGACCATTGCCACTACCCCGGCCCGCCCTTAGATAACGCCAATCTGTGGGGATCACAGTGAGAGAGTCATGAACTGATTAGTTTGTGTACAGTATACGGGGCTTTCACAGTGGGGAATGCGCCTTGGTAGAAGGTTCGGCGGCGTAGGGGCGTATGTAATCTGATTATAATGATATCCTGAAAACCCCTCCGCCATCATGATCTGACCACGAGTCAATAAAGCCTTCCAAACCAATCGGATTGTCGTCTACAAAATCGCAAACGTATATGATGATCCGAAGCGTTCCGAACGTTTCATGTTAATGGCTGCGTCCAGTTACAAAGAAATGTAAACATGGACACTCCGCGCAAAACTGATGTCGCTGAAGACAGGTACATTGTATGCGGTATCCCATTTGTTTCAACATCATTAAAATATTCAGGTCGAAAGTTAAGTAACAAGCAGTTGCAGAAGAAAACTTAAAGTGAGTGACTTTTCTACTGCATCAGCGATAGCGGCCATTTTGCGACTCTTACCGAAAGCGTTATGCATTACGCTCCCTGATTGGCTGTTACAAAAATGGTATCGGGAAAAACCATTATTGTTAATAGACGGTATTTGCGGGCCGTCATCAGATCTTACATTTTGTAAGATTTGACTTGAGTGCGATTGGTTCATAGGGGGCATGTTTAAAATATTTAACCATTTCAAATTCTGCAGTGCTCAGTCTACAGTCTATTTAAACGCCTTGGTATGACGTAATGCTCGTTATATTTGTGATGTCATCAGCTGTACTATAGTTAAAAGGTAGTCCGATATTATTATTGCTTAACTAAATTTAAGTAGGCATGTTATATAGAAGACATAAGGTACTGAACGAAAATCCTAACTGATAAAAGGTTTATTCCAATAATAATATAATTATTAAATATGTTCACTTTTTGAAAGTGGTTTATCAATGTTTTTCTTTTTCTTATATTTAAGTTTACTATTTCTATCACCTAGTTCGCGTTCAGATCTACGTATAATACATCCAAAAAAAAAAAAAAAAGATGACGTGGATTTTATCTCCGTTCATAAGTATAGAAAGAGTCCCGTCCGGGACGAAGGACTTAGTGTGGCAAGTTCTCTCAGCTGACCTGCGACGCGCCGGTGGTTCTACCCAGACATTTGTCTGGGGTCCTCCTTCACCAAAACAGCTTGACGTTGCGTTGTATTTCAAAGAACAAAACGTGTATAGACATCTACGCGGCTTACACACCAAAAAAAGCATACGAGAAAATAAAGCGCTGGGAGCGGATAGCGATTCCTAAATTTAGCCCCTTTAGTCAATTGGATAACAAAAAAAACACAACATAAACTTGGCCAATTGCATTATGGGGATTATATATAATACGTCTCTAAAGAACAATTCGTCTGCTGAGACCAAGCCGCAGATACGCCAACAAAAAATGTCAATATTTTTGTAACCAATAATCGAGAGTAAATATAGCATGGGCATTAAAACGGATGCGTTAGCTATAATAAATTACAATTAAATCACAAATCCCCACCAATACCACAGCTACCCAAAAAAGTCCAAGGTTTTTGTCTTAATTCCAAAACTGGTAATGAAACACACGCACACTCATCTGCGTCCAAGCAAGTCAATGTATACACTTCGAAGATTAAACTTAACTATCGGACGTCAATGTATAAACTTAGGCCGCTGGACTTGAAATATTGGTCAAAAAGTCAATTATCAATTATAAACGTACTAACAAACCGACGATAAAATTGTGAGGCTGGTATTTGTATTGCAAATATTGACTTATATGGTTTATATGAAGAATGTATGTCAACGTATATCAATGCATGAACTATTTTTATTATTTATTTACCCAAAGTGGGTTGTAAACTTAACATATGTACCGCTAATAAAAGCAATCACGAGACGTTTAATTATGGCTTTATATCATTTATAGTCACACAATTAAATACCTTTAATGTTATTATACATGATCCCATATGCTAAACATGTAATGATTAAACTATACAATAACTTAAATCACTTGACAGAACATCATGTGATTGATGATCTTATCAATCTTTGTTTAAATTTGTGCAAGAATTCTCCGGCTTTTGCGTCGGAGCGTAAAATGAGGCCTTAAAGAGGGAATCTCCCGTCGAAAGCGGTGAATCCGTGCATCTCCCGCCACAAGCGGGAGAAATTACCACTATGTACGTGTAGTTGTACGATCATGGTCTTAGTCAACCACCTAATTATGGTTTATAAGAAAGTTGTAACACTGGCGAAATACTTAACGCCATACAAACCCCTGATAAACAGTTTTATCCGTACAAAAACAAATCAAAACAAAATGTATACGACACAAAATACTGGCCTAAACAAAAGCGATTGACACCAACTTGAGCGTGACTTTAATCCAAATGAATTAGCGACTGATAAATGCCCGTAAATACTGTAATATATACAATGTAGAGAACAATATAAACATTGTGCCTGTCGCAGTGTATAATCAAAGTACTTAAAGTACTGTAGAACGGAGATTATATTGACATAATAAATATAAAACATCCATGTACTAAGACTCAGGTTGTTTATTGAGTTTTTCGTCTCAATAACAGTATTTCAGTTATCTGGAGACGGTGTTCACTTGAAGCAGATATAGTGATGCCTTCACTGTGTATAGCATGCCGTGAACACTATTATCCTAACACAGAGCCAACCAGTGGTGGAACTTCCCTTATATTTGCTAGAGCGTTAGCAAGGGAGTTATACAACTACCATTTTTAACGACTTTGGTATGTCGCGACCCGGGATCGAACCCGGGACATTCCGTACCTGGAGTCAACGCTCTACCGACTGCGCTACCAGGTCTGGTCTAAGACTATTTGGAGAAGTAAGTAGATCAGTGAACAAGAATACAAGAGGATGCGAGTTCAACCATACAAAAAAATTTGGTATCCGACAAGTTGCAAATGCATGTAACTTTATTTCCACGCTGTTTTGTGGTATCTAAGTCCTAACGTCTACATAATCTCATACTTTATTCTAAGGAAAGATAAAAAAAAACACTGCCTTAATAGTTAGACAATGCAAAACGTAAAAAAAATCTCTCTGAATGTTCATTGTTTCAAAATCTATAAATAAACACCATGGGGGGTGTTCTACTATAACTAGTTTTTGACGTCAGAGGGAAAACGAGTTATGACGTGGCTTCCTTAGTTTAAAAATACATGCAACTAACTATGCAGCGTGGCTCAGATAGAAAATACCCGTAATGACACAAGTGTAGATTTATACTGAACTTTTCAAGCAGATCTAGGGCACCAATGAACAGCATTTTGTTGCAACTTTTTAAATAACAAGGACTTATTTGGTTATTTGAAAAAAAATATTTGTTCATGAAATTCAAACTGTCGGATATCACCTTTAAATGTTTGTCTTTGTAGCTTTCTCAACGGTTAGCCATCGTATTTACAGCCGCTAAATGTATCGACACGTATTATAAAACCACAGGAAACTTAAACTTGTTATGAAGAATGTAAAACAACAGGTTTGTGCTAGCGTATATTGGGCTATTTTCACTACCACTTAAACACACAGAATATGATATAGAGTAAGACAAAAATGTATATTATTATGAAAACAACTGTTTCGTTTTGATAGCCAAGCCATGTGCAAACAAATAAATTACGTACTATCGAAATAAAAACACACGCTGACTACATGTGTACATACGCACGCAAGCACGCACACACGCACATATATAAGTGATATGTCAATAAGACAACATGCAACTTAGGAAATTTTAACGATAATATATCTAACATGTGTGTTTAATAAGCTTTTAAGCGCATTTTCAGTTCTGATTGAAATAAATTTTTACCTTATTGTATAAACACATATATCTCTCTTTAGTAACAACTGAGCTATCATGCTATAAACATATATCCAGAATAAAACGCAGTCCCATATATGATAGATCAAGTACAATGTTACACAGTCCCGTGCTTTCTGTGCCCCAAACGCCGACGTTTGATATTAAAAGTACTTGGAACTGTATCTATCTCCGCTGGTGAAGGTTTAATTATATTTACTTTATTTAGTATGCAGTTATTATGACTTTGAATATATTAAAGGCGGTATCGAACGGTCTGATCTATCAAAAGCATGTGACAAAATTTCTTCCAGCGTTTTGTGAAATTTAGGCATATCGAGTTACGACTGCATTCATTTATACTTTAGTATAAGTAGAGACGATTTTCAACATTTTCAATGTTGTTAGACAGTACACAATGCGGCAAATATTCACTCTAAACGTGCATTCTTTCAAAATCTGAAAATAAGCACGAAAGTGGTCTCTGCTAAAAATAGATATCGAGGTCAGAGCAAACTCGAACTAACCGGATGACGATATAAGTAATCGCAAAAGTATGTTGTCACGTGGTTTTCTCAGTTTAAAAATAGCTATCTCTGCAGCGTGGCTCGGATAGGAAATACCTATTTGCAATGACGAGTGGGGATTTATGCATCGCTGTTCACACCGATCTTGGGTAATAATGAACTGTATTTTGCAGGACCTTTTCAAATAACAGTGACTTATTTGGTTAAACTGTCGAGTACTACCTTTAAGTACATGTATAAGTGCCATAATACAAGTAGGTGGTCCATACCCAAGGTGCTTTAAAGAAAAATAGTCACATGTGGTCAATTGTGCATCTTTAAACCAAATATTTGCTCGTTGGGTTTATCGTCGCAACAAACAGTATGTCAGTTATCTTGAGACGGTATCAACTTGAAGCAGGTATAATGCTGCCTTCACTGTGTATAGCATGTTTATTGGGATTATCGTCCCACCAACAGTAATTCGGATATACTGAGACGGTGTCCACTTAAAGCAGATATTGTGCTGCCTTCACTGAGTATAGCATGCCGTGAACACCTAGCATGATACCACACCCAGTCACATTATCCTAACACCGGACCAACCAGTCGTGCAACTACCCTTATATTTGCTTTAACGTTAGCATGGGAGCTATACCGCTACAATTTTAACGACTTTGGTATGTCGCGACCCGGGATCGAAACCAGGGCCTCCCGTACCTTACTACACTTACAAACGATTTGATTTGTTAAACAATGTAATATTATTTTTTGTCCTAAGACATTCGCATTGTGGACAACTCTAGCTCTGCAATTACACAACAAACAATAGTTTATTTACTTTTGGCCTTGTACCATGCTGGGACAACCAGTGCTCGAAGGTTATTGGTGTAGTATGCCAGTGGTAGAAAGAGTTAAAGCGACCTAGCCACTGTTCCGCGGAGGTAAATTATAGAATCACACGACTTGTCACACAGCGTAAAATCCCCCCCCCCCCCCCCCCCACCCAATGTAAAAAAGTTGTTTTGTGACACAAGTCCTCGCTGAGTATGCATAAATTATATTTAAAGGTTAAAGGTGGCATCTGACAGTTTATCTATATCAAATACATAATTACAATATTTTGTCCATGTTGGGGGATATTGGGCATAATTTTTTCCATAAATGTAAGTGATTGTAAACAAATTCGCTTTTGAACGCTACTTCAATTTTCAGACTGTAGGACATCTATTAACAGCATTTCACGGGATCTTTTTAGGTAACTTTATTTGGTTGTTTGAGAAAAAAAATTGGTCTAAACGATCGGATACCGCCTTTAAATTCAAGCAAGTAGCTTGATAGTTGTATAACTTTGAATGTAAACCGGAGACTGTTTGCACATTTCGCATTTTTAAGTTTTTGATATAATATTCTATTATTGTATTCGCGCTATAAACGCAAACATTGAATCATAAATACTCAGGGGGTCCAGGATATAAACCTAAGAAGGTGTTGGCTTTTTTCCCCCAATTTTGTTAAAAAATCTCATCAGAGAGCTAAATTCTAAATCCGTATATACAATTTAATATGTGCTAGAGACCACGTGAAATAACCAAAAGATCAGCACCAACGAGAAAACGCGACGAATGAAAAGGCGGGTTTTAACTACCTGAAAACACGTGATACTAACGTAGATCCGGAGTCAATCTTAAGACAGCGAAGCGATACTGTTTTACAAGCTTATTAAATTTATTTAATGAATGGTCTGAAAATTTCAGGCGGGGTCTCAAATAATTAAATAAGTCATCACATTAAAACATCGTACAACATGCTGCTCATTGATGCCATATATATTTGTGAAGAGTTAAACATTAATCCCCTTTCCTTATTGCAAACAGGTATTTCCGATCTGAGTTACGCTGCAGAGATAGCTATTTTTAAACTTAGAAAACAACGTGACCACGTGCTTTTGATATTACGTTGTATAGTCATCCGGGTAATCCACTCTGACGTCGATATCTATTTTTGGCAGAGACCACTATCGAAATTAATATAAAGTTGGAAAGAAGACACACTCAGAGTGTTTGTTTTTTCGCGATAACATGTAGTTCTGGCTAATAATTCAATTAGGGTTCAAAATCGTATTTATAAAGACTACAATATGCGTTTATACAAAAATTATGCCAAAATTCCCCAAATCAGTGGTTCGATATGTATTTGGTATAGTCAAACTGTCGGCTACCACCTTGAATATTAAGGTTAGAAACAGTAACTTATTCCAATATTTTTGATAGCAATTATTTTGCTTTTTTAACAAAAAATGTGAAATCTTGTTTCACCATCTATGACCAAACCGCTTTAATCGGCCTTTTTACTACTGTGCTATGTAACTAAGTGCACGCGTAAGTAGAGTGTGCATTCAAATCCGTCTGACAACAATTGTCACGTCCACAATATTGATTTCTTGCCTGGGTCACATATGTTTACAATGTCTAATGTCGTGATAGACGTAATTGAAACACTGTTCATCGATACAGCTTTAAACACTGCGAGCAATCGGGACGCCTCGGCGATTTCTTATTTTCCGAAAGTTACGGAAATGGCCGAGTTGTTACGATTGCACTGCGAGCTATTAAAACGTTGAAGATAACAGCGTAAACTTGAATTAAAAAAAAAGTAGAACAATCTTAAAGGCGGTATCCGACAGTTTGGATTAAAGATTTTTTCTTTAGTCTAAACCTATTTATTTTCTTTAAAAACCAAATCAGTCATTGCTATCGGCAAATGTACTGCAAAATGCTGTTTATTGATGCCCTAGATCTGTGTGAACAGCGAAGCATACATCCACACTCTTCATTGCAAAAAGTTATTTCCTATCTGAGCCACGCTGCAGAGACAGCTATTTTCAAACTAAGAAAACCACGTGACAACTTACTTGGGTGAACGAGTTTTATCGTCATCCGTGTAGTCCGCTATGACGTCGAGCTCTATTTTTAGCTGATATTACTATCGTGCTTATTTATAGATTGGATATTTTGAGTGATGTTTGGCGCAATATACAGCAATCTGATCAGGACCACTCTTAAAAGAGAAAGCTCTTTTGTTTGCGAAAGACTTGGGATTGTCAGAGTTTTTTTAAAGCATCAAATGGCTGGTTGGAATCTTTCCTAAGAAGAAATAACATTGTACTAAAAACTCAATCCGGCGAAAAAGGGATTGGGATTTGCCGGCATTTTTGCCGATACTGTGCAGCGACATTTCTATCATTATAGCACCGGGGCACTTATGAGGTGCCCAGGGACTGGCCGGCCGGTCCATTATACTGACACCGACGAGTCAGGCGTAATGCTGTCCCTTTAGCCCCGAGCGTTAGGAGGGAAGCCACTACTACCAACTTTAAAGTCTTTGGTTTGACCCGGCCGGGGTTCGAACCCGCGACCTCTAAATCTGCAAGCCGACGCTCGAAAGAGCAGCTGTGAATATGGACATAGTGCATGATAGAAAAAATAAACTGCCTTAATTGTGTGAAGGATTATGATGCTTGTAACATCTTCACCATGGACGAAACAAAAATTGTTTTACGGAGACAACAAGAACAACATTTTTTTTAAGAAAGGGGAGACTTGTGCCGGAGGGAAAAGGTCAAAAGAGAGGGTGACGGTGTCTTCGTGTGATTCAATGATTGGTGAAAAGCTGCAGCCAGTGATAATTGGAAAGTCAATGAACCCAAGATGTTTCAAGTCAATAAAACACGAAAAACTTCCGGTCAAATACTACGCGAACCAAAAGGCATGGATGACAAGCTACATCTTCGAAGACTGATTGAAAACCGCTCTGACTTTAGTGAGATTGAATATATAGTAGCTTGCATTACAGGTAGTGTTCAAAATCTTCTTTACCTATCCAGAAAGTATGCCTAGACTCCCACAAACTGTGGGGAAAATATTTTTGCGTGCATTTGATTTAGGAAAACTGTTGGACACCACCTTTAACACACGGTTTGCAGACAGCCCACATTAAAATTATGGAAATTTTAATTGTCGCAACACTTATGTCAAATGCCACTTATTGTTTTGTTTGCAGAGTTAATGTTGCAATAATTTTAAAAGCTTTAATTTTAGTTTATGACGCCGCGGAGAAGATTGAAAAATAATAGTCAAAGTGGTTTACCCTATTCTATCATTAAAGGTGGTATTCCGACAGTTTGTCTTTATCAAATACACGTAAACCTGGATTGGGTTGGGGAATTGGGTACGTCGGTGAAATGGGAATTGTCTCCCTTGTTAAATAATATACGAGGTATTCCAAACAGTAGTTAGGTCCTTTTAGTTGAAATTCTTGGACTTTATCGCCTGTTCCTTTGTAGACATTGCAATAACAAAAAGCGAAATTTCTTTTTATTGCACAAAAATAAGCTTAAAATTCATTTACATACTTATAGAGATTTGTTATTAAAAAAAAAGAAAATGGAAGTGTTTGTTGATGATGGGTGACCTGCGTATCACAAGAAAAACATATAAGTCAACATACACTCTAAAAAGCATAAGCATAAAAAACGAGTAAAACTAATGAAAGGAGGGTTCGAGTCCCGGTCGGGGGCGAGAACTTTCATGTGGGTCGGTTTCCAAATCCCTGCTGGGCGCCATTGGTTCTACCCAGGCATAAAGACGGGGGGGGGGGGGGGGGTCTACTCCGCCAATAATTATCTAGGCGTCACCAATATCACCATAATTAGGTACATTGGTTAAATAGAAATTGTATTCCTCGTTATTTAATACCCAAGATATTCCAAACAATAGGTAGGTTCTTTTAGTTGGAATTCTTGGACTTTATTGCCTGTTCTTTTGTAGATATTGCAATTACAAACATTGAAATTTCTTACTATTGCATAAATATAAGCTTAAAATTCACTTATAGATATAGTTATACTTATAGAGATATGTTATTTAAAAACAGAAAATGGAAGAGTTTGTTGATGACTATTACACTGTGTATCACAAGAAAGACAGAAAATTCAACATACACTCCGAAGAATACAAGCATAAAAACCGAGTAAAACAAATTAAAGGACCAACTTGCATTTAGGGATTATTCAGGGAAGACTACTCATTAATGTCTCAAATTGTGTCTGTGCGATGTAACAAAAACAAACAAGTAAACTTTAGCCTGACAAGTTGAAAACATGCGATTGTTGTTCAGACCACATAATATAAACAAGCTTTGTCACCCGTCATGGTGCACAATAAATATTGCTTTTGTTGTAATTAGGCAAAGAAAAAAACACAACAACAACAGAATGGCTGTCAACGCAACTAATGTGCGGTTTAGACTGTAAATAATTCAATTGATACACTCGATTATGAACAGCGACATCTAATTATAGTCACTAGGGAAAAAAGACAGTGAACTCGGAGCACATCGGTCATTTACGGACTTGTCCGGATTCCTCCGAATAGTTACGAATGCTATACCGTGATGTGCCGAGGTAAGTTGACGGGGACCAAGATGTCACCAAACTATTTGAAGGTGATGTTTGATTCGATTTTTCTTTTCTCAAATAAACAAATAAGTCATTGTTACCTGAAAAATCGTGCCTGCAGTAATTTGAGTCAAGTTACAAAAAAAAAACATTGTTTCATTTGAGTTCTTTCAGATGTTCATGGTGGCCTGACGGCGTACATGCCAAAGGGTCGTATACTTGTGCGCATGTTTTGAATGTCACGTTGTGTATACTTATACGTGCAAGCTTGACATCTACCTTTCACAACATGGCAGTCAACATTAAAACATATTATGTGATCTTCTGGTCCTATAGTAAATATAATTAGAATGTTATTTGGAATCAAAGCATAGTAATAATCTAAGATGCTTACCCACACAATTACTTGACCATAAATACACGGTATATGGCCTCAGACCACAGTTATTTTTACTATATGTTCTATATAGACATTGTGGACACTGGTCATGTTGGTAACTCTCCAATCAAATCAGAGTCACTTGCTGTCAGTAGTATCATCCAAGAGAAGAAATTCTAGCAGCAGAAAGTTGGGGGTCAAGCTGCTTCCGGTCCCATAATTTCCAGTCAAAGTACAACCATGCACCATTCGGCTGTAATCCGCCGGAACCACGTGAATTTGGCCATGAACACAATCACTGAAAATAGACAAATTGACATAAAGTCTTCATCAATGATTTCATTTACCAGCTTATTAAGGTCCACTCTGTTGAAAAATGTCCATGTTGCCATCTCTTTCATTCATCAACTTATTTATATCCGACTTTCAACACATGCACTATTTACTATGTAAACACTTCCTTATTGTGGTCAACCAAGGGCAAATAACTGTAGTCTGATTCCTATTTAGCCAGTATTTTTCATTCAAATTTGGTAAAACTTTGCATACATTATCCCAAACATATATGTAGAAGACCTGGAAAGTTTAAAGTCATTATCTTGTAAACTGATGACATGACAGAATATTATGTACCATAGGTCTATTTACCTTTGTCGCCATGTGTCGGCTCATTGAAGTAGAAATGCACCAAAACTAAAAATGCTGTAACTTTCTTAAAAGTAAAGATTTTTTAATCAAATAAAAAGATTTTTGCTGCTCTGTTCAATATTTACTTGAAACAAAATGTAATTTTCACATAGATGACCAAGTTGAATTTAAAAAAAAAGTGGACTAAATATCATAAAAATTAGTCATATTACATAACATTGTAACTGAATTATATAATTTTTAAAGATTTCAGTTTTGTCAAATTCATTACTTTATAAAAGGCATACATTTAACCTTTAAAATGATGGGTTGCATTTTATCTTAAGTCATATGGTTTAAAAGATATGGCCACCAGACAGGACTGCCACTGTGTCCAGGAACACAGGTGGCTGGCTGGCCGCCTGGCTGCACAGTGGGGGGTGGGGTGCTTAGTGCAGGTTCACTGCACATGCTTCTGCATCAAAAACATATGCCAGCATATGGGAGGTCTGTTTTTTCAGTTTAAAAGACTTCAAACAGATATCTGGATTCCCAAACTGAAAATTTTCAATATAAAAGGGGGCCCCAGTTCCTGATTTCATCACAAGAAGATTAATCACCTTCATGCTATTAACAACTGCTGTCCAAGTATGAGGGGCGATCGAAAGAAGAAGGCGTTCGGTTTCAAGAAGGGATGCTCACCTTGGAATAAAGGCTTGAAGTCTGACAGTCATTTCCATGTTGATGCTGAACCTAAGAGATCTGTCATCAGGCTGACTGAAGATGAATTTCCAGTGTCTACCAGACCTACTGCAGATGGAAGCGAGCTCCGCGGAGATGTCATGCTGCTGCGGCCAAGAACATCAAGAAGTCAACCTGGAGCAAAACAAGAAGAAAACAGTAACTGTCACGGCATGAGACTTGTTGACAAGCAAGAGATGGCGAGTTCAATAAATGTGGCACTTGAAAGTCATCGGCAGAAATCGACTGAATGCCATCAGCCTAATCTGATTGTGGCCGATGAAAGAAAGATGGGACTGTGCTGGAAGATGTCATTCAAGTGCAACAACTGCAGCTTTATTACACCATTATTGAAGCTATATAAGGAGGCAGAGTCATCTAAGAGGGGACCAAAGCCAGCAACAACAAATCTGAGTCTTGCTGTAGGACTACAAGATGCACCTATGGGGAACTCAAAATTCCGGTACATACTAGCAAGTATGGACATTCCACCGCCAGCTAAAAGTAGCATGCAGAAAACATCCAACACTGTGGGCAGTGCAATCAAAGAACTGAACGACCGAGACATGTCAAAGAAGATTTGCCTGGTGAAGGATATCAGCAGAAAACGAGGAAATCCTGGGAACTCTATTAATATTGCTGTGGACGGGCGATACAATTCGAGTGTTATCTCGAGCCGGAAGAAGTCAGGCCAGAATGCATCACAGTCTATCGCAGTAGCCTGTGAGACAATGACAGAAAGGCAGTATATCTTGGCTGCAGCAGTGCAAAATAAGCTTTGCTGGACAGGTGCCTGGCTGCGGGGAAAAGGATACCATGTGGAATGCCCCGGCGGTCATGCAGGCTGTACAGCAAATACATATCGACAGGCACCACTCTCAGAATATGAGCTCGGAAAATCTATTGGCCAGACACTAGCAGCTGAAAGTGCTCTTGTTCGGTATGTGACAACAGATGGCGACTCCAGATCAGCTGCCGGTGTGACTGAGGCCATGCGATTACTCGATCCTATGTGGAAAGTAGAACGCCAGGCAGACCCAATTCATCTCGGTCAGGCTCAGTTCCGGTACTGTTACAATGCTAACTTTAGTAACGGTATGTTCCCAGGCGCAAAGACCAGAGACCAAAGACAGGAGCAACAGAAGGGTCTCAGCCAGGACATTAAGGCTAGATGCAGCTGTATCCTGAAGGAAATGATAAAGAGACATGCTGGAGACATGACATTTATAAAAAAACAGTTACCCCATGTTCTTGATGCCACAGTGAACTGTTATGCCGGGGACTGCTCCAAGTGCAGACGCTACTCATACGTATGTTCCGGTGGTGTAACAAACAACTGGTGGAACCGGTCTGTTTTCCTGGGCAGTTACAGGATCACATCTCTCAATCTAGACAAAAATGACAAGAAACTGTTAAATGACATTGTAAAAATGAGAATAGGTGTAAGTGCTATAGAAGAAGTTAAATCTGGTACCAGCACACAGAAATGTGAGGCAGTGAACCGCGCCATCAGTGTCTCCCTGCCCAAAAACAATGACTTTTCTAGAAACATTCATGGACGGCTGAGCTCTACAATTCACAGGCTAAATAACGGTTTGGCGGACAGCTTGGTCGCGAAGCTGGATCGAGTCGGAGTACGTCTTTCCAAGAAGACCTCACAATCCCTACACCAAATGCAACGGGAAGAGACGTACCAGAGACATTATTCAAAGAAACCTGACACCATTAAGCGCAAGCTACAATCGAAAGGTAGACAATTGCAGGAACATTTAAAATTCAAGAAAACCCACACTGTACAGTCAGATTACAGAAGAGGCCAGCTAGACCCTAAACCAAGCACATCAAAGGGAGACAACAGTGACCATGCTTACTCACAACTCAACTGAGTTAACTCTCATTATAAACAGTGTTGATGTGTTAAATAAAATGTCAGTGACATCATAATATAACTCTACCTATCAAATTAGTTTTCTTAGCAGTGAGAGACAATATACATGTATTTAAGTGTGACTTCATGTGGGTTCTATATATATTTCAATACTATTTCAATTTGCATACATGCCCTTCAATTGAACTTGTTTTAATTTGCTACCA
Source organism: Sinonovacula constricta (assembly GCA_007844125.1). Lineage (NCBI taxonomy): Eukaryota > Metazoa > Mollusca > Bivalvia > Cardiida > Solecurtidae > Sinonovacula > Sinonovacula constricta. Next base: position 7,902,278 of record CM017573.1, read on the forward strand.
TTTCTGTGGCTGGTTTTGATTAAATAAATGTTACTATGAATTTATGCACTGTTTTTATTCATTTTTACAATAGTAAAGTGTTTTCAGTACTGTTTAACAAGTTCTCATGGTCTATGGCTGTTGACGAGCAATTATTTCACGCTATGCACATGTGAACTAACTCATCGTACTGAAAATGCACTGCTATTGTTCATAATATAAATCAATTATAGTGCCAACATACTGACTAAAAATAAAATAAACAACAACAAAAAGACAATACAATAACTAGCACACACAATTTGTTCATTAAAAGACAAATACATCTTTATGAACCTTATTAAATTAATAAATAAATAAATAAAGTAAATAATAAAAAACCTTCTGTCGACATGTATGACATCTCGAGATGTCTTTTCAACAAACCAAATACTAACCTTGCTTAAATAAACAGTCTGGATAGACTATGTGGCCTGAGCATGTGCCACGGTTTGTACATTTAAGCCTATCTGTGTTGACAGTATGAGGTTCGAGGCTGAGATGTTCCGCGCGGACACAAAGTGCCACATGACACAGATGCGAAACTTCTAGACCTGGTTCTACACTCAATTTTTTATGGTGAACCAGGTAAAGAAGTTTGTGCACATGCATGGTGTGCCACTTTGAGTCAGGAAATTTAGCCTTTATTACACCATATCCCACTGGCCCCTTTTTAACACAACCCTGCCAAATGGCACAACCATGACTGTTGGGCAGAGACTTTTCAGTTATCTTTGTCATATATTTTTCAAAAAATGCCTCCATTATGATTTGAAAGTGACAGTGAGGCTTTGACCTACACAGGAAATGACCTCTTGGCTATTTTTAGATGTTATTTTATACTGAAAGTAGATGTTTTCATTTTTTTTCAAAAATAGTATATATTATTATATAATATTATATAATATAATGTAATAACATCTTAAAGGTTGACATTTAATTATAAATTCTGATTTTTACATTCTTCATCTACCTTAGGGTCAAGTTTGAACAAAATTGTTCAAGAAATAAAAAAGTTATTACCATTCAAACACCATGACCCCCAGTCAATGGATGCTCCTAATCAGGCCTCAGACCACAGTTATTTTTACTATATGTTCTATATAGACATTGTGGACACTGGTCATGTTGGTAACTCTCCAATCAAATCAGAGTCACTTGCTGTCAGTAGTATCATCCAAGAGAAGAAATTCTAGCAGCAGAAAGTTGGGGGTCAAGCTGCTTCCGGTCCCATAATTTCCAGTCAAAGTACAACCATGCACCATTCGGCTGTAATCCGCCGGAACCACGTGAATTTGGCCATGAACACAATCACTGAAAATAGACAAATTGACATAAAGTCTTCATCAATGATTTCATTTACCAGCTTATTAAGGTCCACTCTGTTGAAAAATGTCCATGTTGCCATCTCTTTCATTCATCAACTTATTTATATCCGACTTTCAACACATGCACTATTTACTATGTAAACACTTCCTTATTGTGGTCAACCAAGGGCAAATAACTGTAGTCTGATTCCATATACATATTATATCAATCGGAACACCTCGGACAATTCACGAATCATCTCTCGGATGTATGTAGGTAGTCGGATCACCTTGGCCATTTCCCTAAATGAGACTCAAAACAAAGATGGCAGCTCGGATGACAGCTCACTACTGTACTACTGTACGATGCCTGTAAATCTTCAACTGTGACGGCTTCAAATTTAAATCATCCAATTTTAATTTAGCCAGCGCAGCAGACACGCAGCTGCGAAACGATGCAATTGTTTATGTTTTGTGCGCACTGCATTTTAGGCATATTCTTCTTACGACTTCCGGCGAACAAAATGATCGTGATTTCTGTAAGTATCATTGCACCAGATACATCCGAGGGATGAT